>OZ024749.1:1109623-1124623 GCA_964016885.1 Eledone cirrhosa
GATGGTGATGATGATGGTGATGATGATAAAGATGTTGGTGATGATGATATGGGTGATGATAATGATGATGGTGGTGACGGTAATGATAAAGCAATGACTGAAATATCTAAACTATTTCTCAGTGCAGGTTTCACAAAACACATTTCAGACGAATGTCATACTTTTGAAACTAAATATTGCTACAAAAACCATCTCACAGACAATCATCACCATCAGAATCATCATTATCGGCATAATTGTTGTCTTTGGCATCATCATCATTTTACGGTTGTTTTTCATGCCGACATGGGTGTGTGACAAGTACTTAGAGTATCAGCAATAGAAAGACTAATGGAAGAATAGTTTCCTTGTATCTGACTGTTCCTAGAAACAGCAATTCATTCATCATAGAATGAATTAAAAGATTTAGAACTTGTATTATGAAATCTATTCTAAAAATTATGAACAATCCAGTAAACAAGGTATTATTTTTTATATATGTTTAATAACCAATCTATAACATGTACGTAAATCTTACGTTAACTTTGCCTTTCATCCTTATGGGGTCGATAAAATAAAGTACCAGTAATGCACTGGGGTAAATCTATCAACTTTCCCCTCCCCATGCTTTTAATGAAAGACACTGTTTATCATTTTGAAATAATTTTGAAAATTATCAAGAATTTTGAGAGATTTTCAGAGATTTAGTAATATAACTTTCTGATTATTAATCTGGTGTTTGGAGCATAACTTAAAGATCCTTACATAAATCATAATGGAAGACTAAGATAAACATGTATTATGTGTGTATGGTCCGGTAACTCCTGATAGAGTCATAGGGACCCCGTATTGAAATACAGCATTTCTTGGGCATTTTTAAGCCTCGCAGAGCCCACCCCTCTCCAGACCTAAGTACAGCAGATTTCTTCCAGAGAAAGATAGAAAAAAGAGGAAATGAGAAAGATATATAGAGGAAGAATCCATCCCAATACTAGACTGGTACTTTTTTTATCGATTTGAAAGGACGAAGGGCAAAGTTGACCTTGGCAGAAATTGAACTCCAAGAGTAGAGAGATGGAACGCAACCATAAAGCATTCTATCTGACGTTCTAACGACTGTCAATTTACCACCTTAGATAAATATAAACAATGTAAAACAATTTTGTATCATAGAACCAGCAATGGTTTCAGATAGTTTGGTATCAAAATGGTAAAATACATAAGGGTAATTTTTCAAAATATTTGACTGTTAAATTTATTCAAATCAGTTCATTTTAATAATTAATTTCCTAAATACCACTTAAATATTTGCATACTGTCACTCAAAGGTTTTAAAAGGTTTTTTAAAAATTATTTTCTTCTTCAATAGCTGATTAGTCTCTCCCTTCCCCATGCTCCTAACAATTTTAATTTGAAGCCTCCCTCAATGTTGTTTTTCAATATTTAACCCTCTCATTGACATATTTTTTTCAATATTTAACCCTTTCATTGCCATATTTTTGTCAATATTTAACCCTTTCATTGCCATATTTTTGTCAATATTTAACCCTTTCATTGCCATATTTATAATGAAATATGGAGAAACTAATCAAGAATTTGCAGGGATTAAATAATATAACCATCTTCCTTAAACTGGTGTTTAAAATTATGATTGAAGGTTTTTAAATGAATATTAACCACTTTAAAATAATCACAGAACCTGGCTCAGTTGAACATATTTTTGGTTGTATTTTATATCGATTAAGCATTTTTTAAAACTCTTAACATCCTGTAATGACTTAGCAGAACACATCTAAAAAGGTGTTAATTCAAATGTCTATGATATCGTTATTAGTGGACAAATCATTGTGAAAATTTGCAGTAAACTAAAGACTTCAATTTTTTAATGTGATGCAGTCATGATGTTTTATACTTTTCAAGAATGCCTTGTTAATGTGGTTCCATGTGGCACAGGACATTAAGAGTTAAAGTTAGTATATAAGCTGCTATAAACACTTGTACATATTGTAGGGTATTTGTTAATGAATAAATATACACTCTGCATACATGTATTGAATTCTTTCTGTCAGTTGTAGTTTTCTCCTTTACCCACATATTTCTGTGATGGTCATGGGGACAGGGTTCTCAAACACTCCTAGCAGGTGCTGTGAGAAGCAACCATATTCAATTGATCCGGATGGATCCCCAAACAAGACCGACTGAGCTCATGGATGTTAGCCAACCATCTTGCTTGGGGTCTACCCCTGGGTCTCCTGCCAGTTGGTTTTGCCCATAACTATGTTCAGTGATTATTTCCTGAAACATTCTAACCACGTGCCCATAGTATTGGAGCTGTGATCTTCCAATTCGGAGAAGTAACAGCTCTATTTAGCACGACTCTGATCTCTGACTCTATTGAGTAATGTTAATCCAAATACCCTTTGCATTAACATTTCAGCAGCTTCTCGATCATATTCTTTTGGTCATTACCCAAGATTCATGTCCATAGATAAGGGTTGGCACAAATACCAAATTGAAGATGGTGAGTTTGGCTTTTACACCTTCCTCCCTTCCTCTGATGACTGAATGCTGAAGCTGACACATTACTGCACAAGATCCTGCAATTCTTGCACTTAATTCAGCCTCCTGCCCTTCATCACTCATAAACACAGCCCCAAGATACCTGAACTTCTCCACCTGCTTCAGTGGGACTCCATTCACATGTAGAGTGCACTGCGCAGGCTTCCATGCGGCACCTGGCAACAAACCTATCAAGTGCATGTTGGAAATCACTTTCTGATGAAATAAGTAGTCACATGTCATCTGAAAATTCCAGCTGATTGATGCTACACCTGCCAGTCTTGATACCACTCTAAATCTGGCTGTCCATGTCAATCCAGTTCATGAAGGTAACAAGAAAGGTAACAGTAATAGTTTACTTAAAAAATAAACTTTTGGCTTAGAATATAAATATAGTATGTCATTCCATTGTATCATGGTTGTTACAACAAGTACACTGTATCTCTGTCTGTCCTAAGTTGTGGTGTGGAGGAAGGGTATGCCACTCTAAAATAGTACAGAATACTACCACAAAGCCCCCCCCCCTCATGCCAATTCAATATGTGCAATAAACTTAAATTAACATTAGTTATGGAGGTTTTACTAATCTCTCTCTCTCTATCTATCACAAATAGTGCTAAGTTCAATATCTTGATAGCGGACCTGGTAAGGTGATGAGAAATGGGTCCTGCATGTGTGATCCAACAGACTTAAAGAGACACATACAACACTTTATCCACCACATGCAGTTCTCTGCTTATAACCAAAGAAACAAGATCAGGGTATACAAAGGAGCCATGGCTAAATTCAAAACCATTATGGAGAATCATATGAATAAGATTTACCCACTCTACAGGAGCAAATCCTGGAATAGAGGGAAGGCCAACTCATGGTATGACTGCCAACAATACCAGAGTGTCATGTTTGTTGATGCTACCTCTAGAGGTGAACTAGTGTATCGTTTTGGAAGAGCTTTAGAAAGAAATGAACGTTAGGATTAAAGTAGTGGAATAACCTGGAACTACCATAAAACCACAGATCAGTAGGACATACCCCTTTAGGAAAACCCCTGTACTGATAGAAACTGAATAGTCTGTAAGATAAACTGTAAAACTAGAAATGTAGTTAAGATGTACAGAGGGACGATGCAGAAACAAGACAACAACATACATAGGAGAGACAGCCCATAGCATAGAAGAGAGATTAAAGGAATACTAGCGAGAACTTAAAAAGGAGAAAAGCTCCTCAGTGCTATAGCAACATACCAAACTAGAATATGAGGGCTCAATAGATAACATAGAAATAAATATCCTATCAACACATAGAATTGATGCAATACTCAGATAAATTACAGAGGCCACTCACATAATAGAAGATAGTTCTAGCCTGAATAGAAAACATGAGTAGAATAGTAACAACCAACAACTTGATGACTGAAGGCAGAATAACGACACAACAAAACAGAAAATGATACAAACCAACATACATGAAACATAAAAGTTGCACCACAAACAAAGACAAGATGGTGTAGACATTTAAGACCAGAAAAAGAAGAGGCACAAAACATAATCATTGAGGAGGTCACAGAATGTGTGACAAAAGAACTTTGATAAGTGAATAACAAACAACAAAGATAAAGTGAAAATTATATGATGAGTGTATGTTTCTTTCAATTGGCAATATGACCATCCCCAAATATAACAATAAATACATACATACATGTATATATAATTGCCAGGCACAATTTTGGAAATTAATCAAACTAGTTATTAGTCTATTTGCTGAATGTAAAGAATTTATAAAATCTTTTCTTCCTAAGGAACAGAAAATATAATTATGTTGCCAGACTTCAGATGCCAAAATGAAGCAATCAGTAAATCTTTATATATGCATAACATTGACGAAATTCTCATTATACACAAGTGAGGAGGAGATGTCTAATGCCTGTTAACTCATTTAACCATTTCATTTACCCTACTTTTTCTTCACTCTCTCATTCCTTCAATCATCAGGGGGGCAGAGTTTTCTGACATGCCTTCTAGAGGATCCTATCAGAAGCAACCACCTGCAAATGATCCAACTGGATTACAAAACAATATCAACTGAGCTTATGGATGTTATCCTACTACCTGCTCATGGTATGCCTCTCAGTAGCCAATGCCAGTAAAATCTGTCCAGCAATTCTTGCCTTAGAATCAGAGCTGTATTTCGATTCAGAGAAGTAGCAGTTCCACCTGGAGCAATCGGCAGTGTCTTTCATTAGAAAAACACTACACAATAATTTTGAAAATAATCAAGAATTTGCAGGAATTTAATAATATAACCAACTTTCTCATTACATGCAGTGACAAGGTGTAGCTATTGAATACCAGATGTATACCAGATGTAGCTATTGTAAACCAGATGTATGCAGGTGTAGCTATTGTATACCAGATGTATACCAGATGTAGCTATTGTAAACCAGATGTATGCAGGTGTAGCTATTGTATACCAGATGTATACAGATGTAGCTATTGTAAACCAGATGTATGCAGGTGTAGCTATTGTAAACCAGATGTATGCAGGTGTAGCTATTGTAAACCAGATGTATGCAGGTGTAGCTATTGTAAATCAGATGTATGCAGGTGTAGCTATTGTAAACCAGATGTATGCAGGTGTAGCTATTGTAAACCAGATGTATGCAGGTGTAGCTATTGTAAACCAGATGTATGCAGGAGTAGCTATTGTAAACCAGATGTATGCTAAGGTGTAGCTATTGTAAACCAGATGTATGCAGGTGTAGCTATTGTAAACCAGATGTAGCTATTGTAAACCAGATGTATACTAAGGTGTAGCTATTGTAAACCAGATGTATGCTAAGGTGTAGCTATTGTAAACCAGATGTATGCAGGTGTAGCTATTGTAAACCAGATGTATGCTAAGGTGTAGCTATTGTAAACCAGATGTATGCAGGTGTAGCTATTGTAAACGAGATGTATGCAGGTGTAGCTATTGTAAACCAGATGTATGCTAAGGTGTAGCTATTGTAAACCAGATGCATGCAGGTGTAGCTATTGTAAACCAGATGTATGCAGGTGTAGCTATAGTAAACCAGATGTATGCTAAGGTGTAGCTATTGTAAACCAGATGTATGCAGGTGTAGCTATTGTAAACCAGATGTATGCTAAGGTGTAACTATTGTAAACCAGATGTATGCAGGTGTAGCTATTGTAAACCAGATGTATGCAGGTGTAGCTATTGTAAACCAGATGTATGCTAAGGTGTAGCTATTGTAAACCAGATGTATGCAGGTGTAGCTATTGTAAACCAGATGTATGCAGGTGTAGCTATTGTAAACCAGATGTATGCAGGTGTAGCTATTGTAAACCAGATGTATGCTAAGGTGTAGCTATTGTAAACCAGATGTATGCAGGTGTAGCTATTGTAAACCAGATGTATGCAGGTGTAGCTATAGTAAACCAGATGTATGCAGGTGTAGCTATAGTAAACCAGATGTATGCAGGTGTAGCTATAGTAAACCAGATGTATGCAGGTGTAGCTATAGTAAACCAGATGTATGCAGGTGTAGCTATAGTAAACCAGATGTATGCAGGTGTAGCTATAGTAAACCAGATGTATGCAGGTGAAGCTATAGTAAACCAGATGTATGCAGGTGTAGCTATAGTAAACCAGATGTATGCAGGTGAAGCTATAGTAAACCAGATGTATGCAGGTGTAGCTATAGTAAACCAGATGTATGCAGGTGTAGCTATTGTAAACCAGAAGTATGCAGGTGTAGCTATTGTAAACCAGATGTATGCTAAGGTGTAGCTATTGTAAACCAGATGTATGCAGGTGTAGCTATTGTAAACCAGATGTATGCAGGTGTAGCTATTGTAAACCAGATGTATGCTAAGGTGTAGCTATTGTAAACCAGATGTATGCTAAGGTGTAGCTATAGTAAACCAGATGTATGCAGGTGTAGCTATAGTAAACCAGATGTATGCAGGTGTAGCTATTGTAAACCAGATGTATGCAGGTGTAGCTATTGTAAACCAGATGTATGCAGGTGTAGCTATAGTAAACCAGATGTATGCAGGTGTAGCTATTGTAAACCAGATGTATGCAGGTGTAGGTATTGTAAACCAGATGTATGCAGGTGTAGCTATAGTAAACCAGATGTATGCAGGTGTAGCTATAGTAAACCAGATGTATGCAGGTGTAGCTATAGTAAACCAGATGTATGCTAAGGTGTAGCTATAGTAAACCAGATGTATGCTAAGGTGTAGCTATTGTAAACCAGATGTATGCAGGTGTAGCTATTGTAAACCAGATGTATGCTAAGGTGTAGCTATTGTAAACCAGATGTATGCTAAGGTGTAGCTATTGTAAACCAGATGTATGCAGGTGTAGCTATTGTAAACCAGATGTATGCAGGTGTAGCTATAGTAAACCAGATGTATGCAGGTGTAGCTATAGTAAATCAGATGTATGCTAAGGTGTAGCTATTGTAAACCAGATGTATGCAGGTGTAGCTATAGTAAACCAGATGTATGCAGGTCTAGCTATTGTAAACCAGATGTATGCTAAGGTGTAGCTATTGTAAACCAGATGTATGCAGGTGTAGCTATTGTAAACCAGATGTATGCAGGTGTAGCTATTGTAAACCAGATGTATGCAGGTGTAGCTATAGTAAACCAGATGTATGCAGGTGTAGCTATTGTAAACCAGATGTATGCAAATGTAGCTATTGTAAACCAGATGTATGCAGGTGTAGCTATAGTAAACCAGATGTATGCAGGTGTAGCTATTGTAAACCAGATGTATGCTAAGGTGTAGCTATAGTAAACCAGATGTATGCAGGTGTAGCTATAGTAAACCAGATGTATGCAGGTGTAGCTATTGTAAACCAGATGTATGCAGGTGTAGCTATAGTAAACCAGATGTATGCAGGTGTAGCTATAGTAAACCAGATGTATGCCAAGGTGTAGCTATTGTAAACCAGATGTATGCAGGTGTAGCTATAGTAAACCAGATGTATGCAGGTGTAGCTATTGTAAACCAGATGTATGCTAAGGTGTAGCTATTGTAAACCAGATGTATGCAGGTGTAGCTATTGTAAACCAGATGTATGCTAAGGTGTAGCTATTGTAAACCAGATGTATGCTAAGGTGTAGCTATTGTAAACCAGATGTATGCAGGTGTAGCTATTGTAAACCAGATGTATGCAGGTGTAGCTATAGTAAACCAGATGTATGCAGGTGTAGCTATAGTAAACCAGATGTATGCAGGTGTAGCTATAGTAAACCAGATGTATGCAGGTGTAGCTATAGTAAACCAGATGTATGCAGGTGTAGCTATAGTAAACTAGATGTATGCAGGTGTAGCTATTGTAAACCAGATGTATGCAGGTGTAGCTATAGTAAACCAGATGTATGCAGGTGTAGCTATAGTAAAGCAGATGTATGCAGGTGTAGCTATAGTAAAGCAGATGTATGCAGGTGTAGCTATAGTAAAGCAGATGTATGCTAAGGTGTAGCTATTGTAAACCAGATGTATGCAGGTGTAGCTATTGTAAACCAGATGTATGCTAAGGTGTAGCTATTGTAAACCAGATGTATGCAGGTGTAGCTATTGTAAACCAGATGTATGCAGGTGTAGCTATAGTAAACCAGATGTATGCAGGTGTAGCTATAGTAAATCAGATGTATGCTAAGGTGTAGCTATTGTAAACCAGATGTATGCAGGTGTAGCTATAGTAAACCAGATGTATGCAGGTCTAGCTATTGTAAACCAGATGTATGCTAAGGTGTAGCTATTGTAAACCAGATGTATGCAGGTCTAGCTATTGTAAACCAGATGTATGCAGGTGTAGCTATTGTAAACCAGATGTATGCAGGTGTAGCTATAGTAAACCAGATGTAGCTATTGTAAACCAGATGTATGCAGGTGTAGCTATTGTAAACCAGATGTATACAGGTGTAGCTATTGTAAACCAGATGTATGCAGATGTAGCTATTGTAAACCAGATGTATGCAGATGTAGCTATAGTAAACCAGATGTATGCTAAGGTGTAGCTATAGTAAACCAGATGTATGCTAAGGTGTAGCTATTGTAAACCAGAGGTATGCAAATGTAGCTATTGTAAACCAGATGTATGCAGGTGTAGCTATAGTAAACCAGATGTATGCAGGTGTAGCTATTGTAAACCAGATGTATGCTAAGGTGTAGCTATAGTAAACCAGATGTATGAAGGTGTAGCTATAGTAAACCAGATGTATGCAGGTGTAGCTATTGTAAACCAGATGTATGCAGGTGTAGCTATAGTAAACCAGATGTATGCAGGTGTAGCTATTGTAAACCAGATGTATGCAGGTGTAGCTATAGTAAACCAGATGTATGCTAAGGTGTAGCTATTGTAAACCAGATGTATGCAGGTGTAGCTATAGTAAACCAGATGTATGCAGGTGTAGCTATTGTAAACCAGATGTATGCTAAGGTGTAGCTATTGTAAACCAGATGTATGCAGGTGTAGCTATTGTAAACCAGATGTATGCTAAGGTGTAGCTATTGTAAACCAGATGTATGCTAAGGTGTAGCTATTGTAAACCAGATGTATGCAGGTGTAGCTATTGTAAACCAGATGTATGCAGGTGTAGCTATCGTAAACCAGATGTATGCAGGTGTAGCTATAGTAAACCAGATGTATGCAGGTGTAGCTATAGTAAACCAGATGTATGCAGGTGTAGCTATAGTAAACCAGATGTATGGTAAGGTGTAGCTATAGTAAACCAGATGTATGCAGGTGTAGCTATAGTAAACCAGATGCATGCAGGCGTAGCTATTGTAAACCAGATGTATGCTAAGGTGTAGCTATTGTAAACCAGATGTATGCTAAGGTGTAGCTATTGTAAACCAGATGTATGCTAAGGTGTAGCTATTGTAAACCAGATGTATGCAGGTGTAGCTATTGTAAACCAGATGTATGCAGGTGTAGCTATTGTAAACCAAATGTATGCAGGTGTAGCTATTGTAAACCAGATGTATGCTAAGGTGTAGCTATTGTAAACCAGATGTATGCAGGTGTAGCTATTGTAAACCAGATGTATGCAGGTGTAGCTATTGTAAACCAGATGTATGCTAAGGTGTAGCTATTGTAAACCAGATGTATGCTAAGGTGTAGCTATTGTAAACCAGATGTATGCAGGTGTAGCTATTGTAAACCAGATGTATGCTAAGGTGTAGCTATTGTAAACCAGATGTATGCTAAGGTGTAGCTATTGTAAACCAGATGTATGCTAAGGTGTAGCTATTGTAAACCAGATGTATGCAGGTGTAGCTATTGTAAACCAGATGTATGCTAAGGTGTAGCTATTGTAAACCAGATGTATGCAGGTGTAGCTATTGTAAACCAGATGTATGCAGGTGTAGCTATTGTAAACCAGATGTATGCTAAGGTGTAGCTATTGTAAACCTGATGTATGCAGGTGTAGCTATTGTAAACCAGATGTATGCAGGTGTAGCTATTGTAAACCAGATGTATGCAGGTGTAGCTATTGTAAACATCTGGTTTACATATAGAGCTATTGGTTTTAACCTTTTCATTACCAGATTTCTAATAAAAAACATTGTTTATGATTTTCAAATAATTTTGAAAATCATGAGTTTAGGAGGATTTAGTAATATAACTTTCACATCATTTAACTGGTGTTTGGAACATAGCTTAATAATGGTTATTACAAAGAATTATGATTGAAGATGTTTAGATAAATATAAACGCTTTCAAATAGTTTTGTATTATAAAAGCAGGGGTGGTTTGGTATGAAAATAATTAAAATGTTCAAATGTAAATCTTACATCATAATATTAATATAAGAAATATCTGTTATCCAAAGAGAATAGTTCCGGTTCGGGATAAACTCTACAGGCATGGAAGTGCTGCCAGACGGACCTGCCCAAGATGCGAACTGGACGACGAAACCGTTCTGCACGCACTTGTCCAAAGTCCGTGCATTACTGACTTGTGGAGTTATGTCGAACAGCTACTGTCGCGTGTGGAATGAATCCGGCTATCGGCCGAGTCCATAGTGAAGATCGACCCGCCGCCTTCCTTAGGTCAGGAAGAGCAGGAAATTTTACGTTGTTTTAAAGTATTACTTTGTGTTTTTTTCTTGTTGATAACGGGGCATAAGGTACCCACCTTGGCTTCAAGGAAGAGAGACCTTTCAATATTTGGGCTTTAAGCCTGAATATTCGGATTTACTTTTAAAAACTTTGAAAATCCCCCCCCCCCCCCAAAAAAAAGTGGAAGAATTTAACCTTGTACTACTACTACTACCACGACCACCACGACCACCACCACCACCAGCACAGATGTGATATGACAGTGGTCAATGCTGTTGAATGTGAGAGAATGGTACAAGGGAAGGGAACTATAAACAGTAAACATTCCACTTTACCACCTCCAACTGCTACCACAGTAACAACATCATCAACAGCCTCAATATAAACACTCATAACGGTAGCAGCAGCAGCAACATCACCAACAACAGCAGCAGCAAGAACGACAACATCAACAACAAGAGTAATAATTGTTTCTACTTTTGGCACAAGGCCAGCAATTACCCAGTGCATTACTGGTACTTTATTTTATCGACCCCGTAAGGATGAAAGGCAAAGTTAACCTCGGCGGGATTTGAAGTCAGAATGGCAAGGGCCGTAACTCTATGCATCAAAGCATGGCGTCTGACCCCCTACCGATACTGCCACTCCACTGCCAACAAGAGTAATAATGAAAGCAGCAACAACCTGAACGGCAACAGCACATTCGCAGCGGTGACGGCGAAAGCAAAACGTTTTTTTTAATGTCAATATAACAGACAAGGAGCAACAGTTGGCCCAGACATGGAAATCAATTAAACGCGAGAAATCCTCTGCCATCCTAACGGACGAGGCAATAGTGGCTATGCAGAGGAGGACTGTACACTTTCAATGCAGACTCGCAAGGTGGAACTCACCAGTCAGGCAGAAGTCAAGGCTGCTTTGGAATGCATCAAAGATAATATTGAGTACAAAGCAAGGGCCAAACAGTTCAGCACCATCTCGGTACTGTTCAAAACTGAGGCCCTTGCTATTAAGCACTCTGTGGCCCCTTGCAGAACAGAACGCATCATTATACACCCATCCTACATGGGCAAAAGAACAGCAAAGGTCCACATTCCTAGGATCCCACTAGGAATGAACCTATGGTGGCTCCTGGGATACGTAATAAAAGAGGGAACAGACACTACCCTTGTAGATATTAAAAAGACTGACTGGTCTGGAATGGATTTACAGATTCTTCTCCAAATAAAAGAAGACAAACAACATCCCGGATTTTAGCCATCCGCAGGATGGGACAATGATTCAGTTGATTACTGAGGGAAGAAGGCTGCACTGCTTCGTCTGCGGGGAAGGAAGGCATCTGCGAGCCTTCTGCCCTCAGCTAAAAAATGCAGGGGGCCACAAACCTCCTTTGTTGCCGGCAGCCACACAAACAGCAAGAACAGCCGAATCACCACTGAAACCAACCCAGGGGAAAAACAAGGAAAGCTCTCCCATTCTCCCTACCCTCCAAAATATACACATAGACAAAAACATAAACGCACACACAGCCACAGACCCTTTGTGTTCCAGTAGTGAAGATGAGGCAAAACCCAAATGTGCCAAAAAGCAAAAAAGAAAACACACAAAGAAAAAGCGCCCACAAAGCACAAAAACATCCACAACAAAAAATACAGACACCACCAACGCAAACACTTCCCAACAACACCAACACCATCCCTACAATCCCCCAAACGCAAACAACTTAAACAGTCACAAGAACAAATAAACACACAGTCACCTGAAATTGCAAACACCACACCTACAACAAACACAGGCATATTCAAAACAACAGCAACAAAATATAAAAAACTTGTGAGAAAGGCCAATGAAAAATTGATGGTCCTCTTAGCATGAAGCGAAGAAATTCAAACAGAGGGGGAGATCTTTGAATTCAGTACATTTTGTGTGCCAGAAGATTTGTTTCTAGTGCGAATGCCGCTCGAATCCTACAAAGAAATTTGAGAGCTTTCCTCAGGACGTGGGAACCCCGAAATAGAAACCCACATCGAGACTTTTAAAGGGGTTCCCAAAAGAAACCCCACCAACCATGGAGGTCGAACCACCTGACCTTCACAAGACCCCGGGAGGTAAGTAAACCTTTCCTCTCTCTTTTAGCCTTCCAACAAGGCCATATTAAGAGTAGGAAGTCTAAATGCTCAACGACCTCAGGTCTCTAGAAATGGATGTAATTGCTGTCAGCGAGACTTGTGGAGTTATGTTGAACAGCTGTTGTCTCGTGTAGAACGAATCTGGCCATCAGCTGAGTTCACCCACTGCCTTCTTTTGGCCAGGAAGGGCAGACAACATTCCTCTGTCTGGTGGTGGTAGCGAAAGAGGTTGTATGGTGGACCAGGTTGAAAGGACTGAAGACAGACACTTTTCTCTTCGGCCAATCCTTCATCATCAACTTCAAGTTTCACCTGGAAAAGAAGGTGAGGGTGGAGAGAGAAGTGCTGCCCTCTAGTACATATGCTAAAAGGTGGATGAATGTGGTGAGAATGGCTCGTGTGAGTGGGCCTACTCTGACCATGCGCCTGAAGGCTAGCTAACTTGAGGAGGAGAGGGGTGCCATCCCTGGGTGCCCTTGAAGCGCAGGGTGGTTCAAGATTGGTGGCGTACCTGAGTCACCTCTGGGTCGCCCACTGTAAACCCCCGACTGTCCCTGCCTTTGTATTGTCCCCTACATCATGGCCCTTGTGACCAATAAATGAAATCATTATTATTTGGTGGATTGGCAGTATCGGTAGAGGGTCGGACGCCATGCTTGGTCGCATAGAGTTACGGCCCTTGCCATTCTGAGTTCAAATCCCGCCGAGGTTAACTTTGCCTTTCATCCTTACGGGGTCGATAAAATAAAGTACCAGTAATGCACTGGGATAATTGCTGGCCTTGTGCCAAAAGTAGAAACAATTATTATCATCATCACATGAATAATATTGGAAGCTTTTCTATATAGATATATGGAGGGTTTTTTTTTGTTTTTTATTTTTTTTCAATTTTCTGAATGTTTTATTTGTTATATTTCCAAAAAGTAATCTTTTATATATATTTAGTATTTCCAATTGTGTAGATCAGTGGAAGAGATTACTTAAACACATGTTCAACCATGAGGAAATCATATATATTCTAAAGACATTCTCCAGCACTGATTTAACTTTAGTTTTATTCTTATTTTATTCAGTTTTATTTTTGATTTTACTTATTTTATTTTTTATATTATTATATTCTTATTTTATTTATATTTTCTCATTTATTTCTAGTTCCATTTAAAGAGACAGGGAGAATGGGAGACAAAGGGGGAAGAGAGAGAGAGAGAGGAAGGAGACAAAAGGGGGAAGAGAGAGAGGGAGACAAAAGGGGGAAGAGAGAGAGGGAGACAAAAGGGGGAAGAGAGAGAAGGAGAGGAGGGGGAGAGAGGGAGAGGAGAGAGGGGAGGGAGACAAAGGGGGGAGATAGAGGGGGAGGGAGACAAAAAGGGGGAAGAGAGAGAGGGAGGGAGGGAGACAAAAGGGGGAAGAGAGAGGGAGGGAGGGAGACAAAAGGGGGAAGAGAGAGAGAGAGGGGGAGAGAGAAGGGGAAGACAGAGAGGGAGAGAGAGGGGGAGAGAGAAGGGGAAGACAGAGAGAGAGAGGGAGGGCACAACAAAGCAGGTGGAATTATACTTCAATATATATACACATACACACACATTATATATATATATGAAGGACGGTGGATTGGCAGTATCGGTAGAGGGTCGGACGCCATGCTTTCCAGCATAGTTACGTCCCTTTATGATCTGAGTTCAAATCCCGCCGAGGTTGACTTTGCCTTTCATCCTTACAGGGTCGATAAAATAAAGTACCAGTAATGTACTGGGATAATTGCTGGCCTTGTGCCAAAAGTAGAAACAATTATATATATATATATGACCCGCCTTGCCTATGTACAAAGCGAAAGCTACAGTCAGTAGGCACCTCTTAACCAAATATACACCCCAATCCACTACCCCTACCCTATCATCCCACTCCCACCAACAGCATGAGAAAATGAGATCGAGATCGTGTAGGTGTCACGACAAAACACACACAGTCCACGCTGTAATGTGGCCGTGTAGGTAACATGGTAAAAAGTTCCCAGTCCACACTGTAAATGTGGTTGGTGTTAGGAAGAGCATCCAGCCGTAGAAAACCTGCCAGATAGCCCTATATGAGCGAGACACGGTCACCCGACCAGCCTTGCCTCAAGTGGGACAACTCCCGTCTAACCCATGCTAGCGTGGAAAATGGACGTTAAACGAAGATGATGATGATGATGAGATATATATATATATCTCATCATCATCATCATCATCATACGTTCGCTTTTATCTGCTTTCAA
>OZ024749.1:1127680-1242680 GCA_964016885.1 Eledone cirrhosa
ACACTAAGAGGGGAGACAAAACTGGGGTCTGGGACATATTGAAAAGGTAAGGGGGGCGACATATCGAGAGAGTTGAAAACAGGGATAGATTGACAGAGAGAGAAAGAGAGAGAGAGAAAGAGAGAGAGAGACTGAGAGAAAGAGAGAGAGAGAGAGAGAGAGAGAGAGAGAGGAAGGGAGAGAGAGAGAGAGAGGAAGGGAGAGAGAGAGAGAAGGAATGGTTGTCTACAAATGATAATATTAAGAAACCTATCAATAAATGTCAATCAGATTACAACAAATCTTGATTATGTTTCAATAATAATGATTTCTACTCTACACACAATGCAACACTTTTCGGGGGAGGGGAATGTTGATTAAATCAACCCCAGTGTATTACTGGTACTTTATTTTATCTACCCCATAAGGATGAAAGGTGAAGGCAGCCACTGCAGGTTGTGCCTGGCAGAATTGGCAGAGATCATTAAATTATAATTGACTTCGGTGGGATTTGAATGTAGGGAGCAGGAATTAAATACCACAAGGCATTTTATTTGGTACTAATGATTGTACAAATAATAATAATAATGGTTTCTAATTTAGGCACAAGACCAGTAACTTTTTTTCTTTTTTGAGAATGGAGGTCAATTATATGGACCCTAATATTTAACTGGTAGTTTATCAACCCTGGGAAGGGTGAAAGGTGAAGTTGACTAAGCCTATAACTGCGAGACATTTTGTCCAAAGCTGCAACTATTCCACCAATCCATACCTTTTAATTTAGGTACAACACCTACAAACCATGTAGGCATAACACTTTTGATAACAAACTACCTAAACCCTTCCCTAATTCTATGAAACAACACTTCCCATTTTAAAATGTTCCTCCCATATATAACCCCTCAAATATAAGCCAACCCACTCTGAGATACAGACAATAAACCAAACCTAGTTTATAAGCTGAAGCAGGTAATTAACACATTATATTTAGAAAGGGTCGGACGCCATGCTTTCCAGCATAGTTACGTCCCTTTACGTTCTGAGTTCAAATCCTGCTGAGGTTAACTTTGCCTTTCATCCTTACGGGGTCGATAAAATAAAGTACCAGTAATGTACTGGTGAATTGCTGGCCTTGTGCCAAAAGTAGAAACAATTATATTTAGATGGTGTAGTTTAGAAATTGTCATGAGTGGAGAATGTATTTATGAAGTTTTAATATTTTGATATTTAAAATGTTTTAAGTATTGTTTCACAACTACATTATGTAAGGAATTTCCAACCGTTTTCAAGGCTGTATCCATTCAATACACATTGAAAACAATAAGAAATACAAATTTCACATTGAAAGTGAAAGTGATGTAATACTCAGCTTCAGAGCGAAAATATTTTAGCATTTCATTTATGTAGAATTTTTAAGTTGGTGAAAATTGGAAAAATATTGACCCCGAGTACAACCCCCCCTCCCCAGTATACCATTGATTTTTTTTTTTTGTCACATATTTCTTGGCTTATATATGAGTTTATACAGTATAACTTTTTATCCTAATTTTGTTTAACCCTTTAGCATTTAAACCAGCTGTATCTGGCCACAATTCTGTAACCTCATTCTGTTCAAACCAGCTGTAACTGGCCACTCATACTTATGTTAAGATATTGTTCTCAAAATAAATAATATCAAAATCTCATAGATTCGATATTATGTGAGATAATTATGTCAGGTAAAGTTTTTTCTGCAAAAATACAATAGTATATATAGAGTAATTTAAATGCTAAAGGGTTAAGAATGTTTTGTGAAATAATGTTCTAAGCATCAGCTTATTAATGAAAAGGTTAGTTATCTCATTAAAGTCTTCAAATTTTCAAAATTAATTGATACACATAGACAGTGTACTTCATTAGAAATACAGAAACAAAAGGTTAAGTTTTGATTCTCATTATTGGCTTCAAATAATGTACTTAACTATAACCCAATGTAGTCTTGGAGAAACCTTGTCTTATTATTGGCTTCAAATAATGTATGTAAGTATGCATATATGGTCCCATAACCCCTAATAGAGTCATAGGGGCACCTTATTGACATATGGCATTTCTTGGGCATGTTAAGCCTGACAGAACCCATCCCTCTCCAGACCACTGTACAGCCGGAACCCATCCCTCTCCAGACCACTGTACAGCCGGAACCCATCCCTCTCCAGACCACTGTACAGCCGGAACCCATCCCTCTCCAGACCACTGTACAGCCGGAACCCATCCCTCTCCAGACCTCTGTACAGCCGGAACCCATCCCTCTCCAGACCACTGTACAGCCGGAACCCATCCCTCTCCAGACCACTGTACAGCCAGAACCCATCCCTCTCCAGACCACTGTACAGCCGGAACCCATCCCTCTCCAGACCACTGTACAGCCGGAACCCATCCCTCTCCAGACCACTGTACAGCCGGAACCCATCCCTCTCCAGACCACTGTACAGCTGGAACCCATCCCTCTCCAGGCCTCTGTACAGCCGGCACCCATCCCTCTCCAGACCACTGTACAGCCGGCACCCATCCCTCTCCAGACCACTGTACAGCCGGAACCCATCCCTCTCCAGACCACTGTACAGCTGGAACCCATCCCTCTCCAGACCACTGTACAGCCGGAACCCATCCCTCTCCAGGTCTAAGTACATTAGATTTCTTCCAGAGAAAGATAGAAAGTGAGAGAGAGAGGAAATGTGAAACAGATATAGAGGAAGAATCAACCCCAGTACTAGACTGGTACTTTTTTTATCGACCTCAAAAGGATAAAAGGCAAAGTTGACCTTGGCAGAATTTGAAGTCAGATAGTTGAAATCATCATCAGCATCGTTTAATGTCCATCTTCCACACTACATTCTATTCGAAGTTCTAATGACTCTGCCAATGTAGTTAGTCTTGTGGAAACCTAGTCTAAAAGTTTATTAATGAAAAAGTTATTTCATTAAATTCGTCCAAATTTTAAATTATATTAGAAACTAATTTAAACATATTTGCTGTCTATTTGGGTGATAGTTGGATAACGAAATGCCAGGAGTTGTCAGTGGAAGGAAGCTGCAGAAATGAAAGATGAAAGCATATATTGGCAGAAGTGGTGGAAGCTGATTTCAGGATATTGAACATCACAAAAGAGATAATGAATGAAACAAAGGGAAAAACAAACACAAGACTGATGATGATCATCATCTTCAACAACATATATACTTATATTCTAAATTGTTTTAGATGAATCTATTTTAAATCTAATTCATTACCCCCACCACTCCCTCACAAAGCCTTTCTTTTTCTATGCTTAGACATTACCTTTAGTACTGTATTGAGCTAATTAATATACAGTAATCCTCTTTAACTACAAAGTGCAGTTTCATCATTTATTTATCAACCAACAATACATTTACTAACTTTTGGCATAATTCACATTAGACTTCTAATTGCTTTCTATTTCAATTAAAATTTAGTTTACAAAATATTTAGTCACCATAGATGACATAAAAACAGGAGTCTGATTTTGTTCCACTACTACCTAGCTTATTCTCTTGTTGTCTTAAACAGAATAACAGAATGTTTTACTATTTTGGTTTAACTCTTCATCTTTCCATTACCATATAAAATATACTATTTGATTTTTCAAATAGTCAAGTATTTGGAGGGATTTAATAATAGAAATAAATGTAGAAAATAGTGTTTTATATGAAAGTGACCACAATGTGTATTGGTCAGTAAATGTTAAAAATATGATAACAATGATGTTAGGGTGTTACCTTGCAATCCTTATATTTCAGGATAAAATCCCTTTATCAAAAAATAATAGAAGAAACTTGTTCGGAGTTGTATATTTTTTATTGCTATTAAGCTTAATCTTTTAACAAAGTTAAATATAAGGACTTATAAAGAGCTGCAAAGTAACAAGGAGTCACAGGTAGACAGATAGATAGAGGTGGGTAAATTTCAGAGTCGTTAGAACAGTCTGTCCTTCACATTCTAACAGAGAAAAACTTTATAACAGTGGTAGTGATCCCCTGAAAATGTCTTCTTTCATTCCACTTCAGTTATTACAGTCTCAATGGTTCCATTACATCCGGTCAACACTAATTATGTCCTCAAGCCAGCAGAACTTCCAGTTTGAGAAGTGTATAAGACTTCAGTTTAAGAATGCTTGGTTAAGTATTTGTTAACGTACTTATTTTACAACTAGATGAAGTGTAGGTTTTTCAGACATCGGGTTCTCTGAGCTTTCTAGGAGAGCAGTATCTCGGAATAAGAACTGACTCATATTAGAATAATTTATCCAACCGATGCTAACATATTTTCAGACATGAAGTCACTAAGAGGGCAGTAATTCCGATGAGTGATGACCCCTCCGACCCATGCTAGCAGAAATAAAATGGTGACACAGCAAAACACAGAAAATAAATAAACCCGAGGAAGTTTGACTGTTTGACCACAACGTTAGTGTACTGGGATAAAACCTGAAACAGGGACTAGAGATTATAGCCATAAAACAATAACTTGACCAGCTTTATCTTTTTTACACATACATGCACACAAACATATACACAGGCATATCATACACATATATATACAAACATACACACACATACACAAACATGTACACACTCGCATATCATACACACACAAACATGTACACACTCGCATATCACACACATATACAAACATACACACACATACATGTACACAGGCATATTATACACACATTCAAACATACATACACACACAAACATGTACACAGGCATATCATACACATTCAAACATACATATATATGCACAAACACACCGAGCCACACATCACACACACACAATTTATTTAATAAGATATATTTTTACCTACCTCTGCATTGTTCAACAGCTTAACATATAAATATAATAGTTTAACTTACCTGCAAAAAAAAGAAAAAGAAATATAAAACAAACAGTAAAAATAGTGAAAACATAAAAATATATAATTTTAACCATTTTTCCAATAAAAAACACTGAAAATATTCAAGAAATTGTAGGGATTCAGCAATATAACCTTTTCTGAGGTCCCCTTCGGTCATGAATGACCAAGAAAGTTCCCCTCCAAGGCACAAGTCCAGGCACGGTTGTTTGTGGAAGACCAGCAGTTGTCCATGCATACCAGTCTCCCCTCTCCATGCCACCGATGTTGTCCAAGGGAAAGACGATGGCCAATACAGCTTGGCACCAGTGACGTTGCAACCCATATATACACTATACATACACAATATATATACATTATATACACATTATGTAAAGCATATATACACTATATATGATGTGGTCTAAGGGAAAAGCAAAGGCCAATACAGCTTGGCACCAGTGATGTCGAAACATATTTTTAGAGCTGTGTAAACTGGAGCAATGTGAAATAAAGCGTCTTGCTCAAGAACACAACGCGAAGCTCGGTCTGAGAATCGATCTCACAACCTCCCGGACAGTATAATCAATGTTCCAACAATGAAAGTGATGCTTGGAACGTAACACAACAAAGGATCACTGAAAACATGTTAATGGAAGTGGTTTTTAGATAAACAATTCCACATCACAGTCATTAGCAGTTTCAGGTATTTGGTAACAGAAGGGAAGGGGCAAAAACTATAATTTTTACTGCTAGATGCCCTCCCAACACCAACCACACTTATAGTGTGGAACTGATGGCACCATTATGGTTTGGCCAGTTGGCTATACCATACCCTTCTCACATTGGAACCATAATTTGAGAACTGGGTGGTACCATTATAATGGAGGTCAGGCCAGTTGGCCACACCAAGCCTAACTCATAGTGGAGCTGTGTTACTGGGCGGTCCTGTTATGAGCCAAATCTGGCTAGTTGGCCATGACATGCCTTGCTCATAGTGGGGCTGTATTTGGGCTGAGTTTTTATGGCTGCTGGATGCCCTTCTTACTGCTAACCACACTGGGTGACGTCATTGTGAGACAAATCTGGCCAGTTGATTGCATTGCACCTTGTTCAAAAAGGACTGTAATTTGACTGCGGCTTTTACAGCTGGATGCCCTTCCTAACACCGACCACATTTACAGTGTGGAACTGGGTGGCACTGTTATGAGAAGGGTCTGGTCAATTGGTATGCTTAACCTAATTCTCTGGAAGATTAAGCATGACAGTCTGACAAGGCATGCCTTTTGAATCACAAGCACAACTCAATTTTGTCAGTTGATTGAATTGGAGCAATGTGAAAAGGCTAGAAAACTTTGAGCTATATATAAACTCTGTGAGACGGTTGAAAACTCAGATTCACAAGAGAAACCATATGAACCAGCATGATAATATTTGTGTAGACAGGAAAGCATGACTACAGTTTAGTAGTTTTTTTTTGTTTGTTTGTTTTTTTGCTTGTCTGTTAATTTTTTTTTTTTTTTTAAAGTATTAAATAGGTTTATTTATAATAGTTTATAACTTTGCCTATTAATCTGTATGGTTTTCTCAATTTTCTTAATATTTCTATATTTTTTTTATTGAAATGTGACAGAAAGACATTTTCAAGTGTGTGGATTACGATTATGTGAATGAAATTTTAAAAAATAAAAGAAAACAATTTTTGCCAATTCTGAGTTGTAAACTATGACATGTTGTAAACTATGACATGTTCCAGTTGTAAACTATGACATGTTGTAAACTATGACATGTTCCAGCTGTAAACTATGACATGTTCCAGCTGTAAACTATGACATGTTGTAAACTATGACATGTTCCAGTTGTAAACTATGACATGTTGTAAACTATGACATGTTCCAGTTGTAAACTATGACATGTTGTAAACTATGACATGTTCCAGTTGTAAACTATGACATGTTGTAAACTATGACATGTTCCAGTTGTAAACTATGACATGTTCCAGTTGTAAACTATGAGATGTTCCAGTTGTAAACTATGGCATGTTCCAGTTGTAAACTATGGCATGTTCCAGTTGTAAACTATGGCATGTTCCAGCTGTAAACTATGACATGTTCCAGCTGTAAACTATGACATTAGGGTGAAACGATTGCCAGTTTACAGTCACCTACTGCAAATACAGGCTGAACATTTTTTTCAAAATTAAAGCATTAATGAACAGAGGTATACAATAATGAAAGTACTTTTTAAAACAGGGGTCCCAACCTTTTGGGTCTACGGGCCGGATGCACAATTAATACTACTTATATACAAATAAGTAATCATTTATTTATCCCTTATGTTAGATTTGAAACAAAATTCAATATTGATACTTAGAGCTGTCCCAAGCAGAAAAATACATTTAAAATTTGTTTTATTAGGCAATATTGATAGATCGGGTGCAAATTTATTGCAAACTGTACCCTTTTTAGAACCTTCGTGGGCCGGAAGTTGGGGGCCCCTGTTTTAAAACATTAAATTATGTTATTTTTTAAAATTCTATCAACATAATTGTAATCAACAGAGAACAGAGTAGAATGTATATATTTACAGAAAATTATGACAAAAGGTTTTTATATAAATATAAACACTTTAAAATAAAACATTTTTGAATGATAGAACCAGAAATAGTTACAGGCAGTTTTTGTATGAAAAGGGTCAAGTAGGTGTTTGTAATATAATGAAGGTTTTTATATAAATATAAACAATTGAAAATAAAGTTTTGAATCATAGAACCAGACAAAGTTTCAGGTGGTTAAAACGGGAGCCATGTGATTGGAAAGCATATGTTTTAGCCACACAGAGGGTTAAAAGATACCACACTGCTATACCTGCATCCATTTAAATTAATAAAAAGAATGTGATAAGGTTGTAAAAACCATGTATAATACTGGTAAGACATGCTCCTCCTCACCACAGGAGGACAGAAGTTCTGATTAAGTATTGACTTAATTGTCTAACCCCAACATAGAACATACCTCCAATGTTTTTGTGATAATGATATAATTATAATTTGTAAGAAACATAATACCTTCATGACACTATTTGATTTAGTTTCAATTTCAGAAGACAATGAAACCAAAAGATGATTCTTACATAATTAACCTCTCCTCAACAATACAATGTGGAAACATTGTTTGATAAATTCACTATATTATTGTATTCTATCATCTAATTAAGATGTCTTTATGGATGTGTGGGTATGTCAGCATGTATCTATATGTGTGGCTATATATATCACTATTTATTTGTGTGTTTATGTATTTGTTTTTTATTTTTTATTTTTAAAACACTGTAAGAGAAAATATTATAGATTCTACAAAAAACAAAATGAAAGGTTTTGTAAAAATATGTGTTGGTGTGTATTTATGTGTTTTTATATTTGGGTTAACTGTGATATATTTCTGAACAAAAAAGTCTCCTAGTACACTGTGAAGATAATCACTTATTGGCAGAAACCTAGAGTAGAAATGTTTGACTGAAAAAACAACAAAGAACAACGGGGGTTACTGCTCTCCTAAACAGGTTGCCTTCAATTGTTTAATTCGCATTTTCCTCTTCAATTATTGATAACATTTAGAAATTTAGCAGCTGAGGAATAATAAAAAAACAAAAACAATATTAATTTTGAAAATAATGAATGTAAAAGAAAACATTGTTGAAACTAATAAAACAATACAAAAATGTCTTAGTTATGTGTGTAGATGTGTGCTTAGTTATGTGTGTAAATGTGTATCTGTGATGTGTCTCACAGAAGTCTCCTAGTATGTTGAGAAGATTAGTTCTTAGGAGCAAAAGACTAGAATAGATTTTTTTTAAAAAAATAACATAGGAAATATTTGACTTATAAAACAACAAAAGAGCAGAGAACTGCTGAAGAGATACAATAAATAATGGATGGTATAGAATAGAGTCAATTATTTTAAAGCAGACTTTGAAAGACAATAACATTACTAAGAGAAAAAAATGCCTTTTTTCTCTTTCTAGACATGATAAATAAATAAACTAGCTTTCTTTTCAGATATCAAAACAAAACCTTGATCAAATTCAATTTCCTAATTATTATTTTTAAAAGATTATCTTAAACAATGAATTAAACATACAAGGTTATTTTGAACAATATTCACAAGAAAGGAAAAAAATATTGAGATTTCTTCATCAATCATGATTTTATATTGCCAAAATAAAAATAAATATGTATGTGTACATGTGCTCATATGTGTATTTGAGCTTGTATGTGTGCACATGTATGTTTTATGTTGATAGCCAAACATCTTTAGGTGTCTTACTACTTTTAAGTAAGAACATCAATCTTGTCCATAATTAATGATCATTACTGAAAGTTATTTAAATGATTTTAAAAAAATTATATCAAATAGCTTGACTGTCAAAGCACACATTAATACCATATATAGAAGTCAAATTTCCATCAAACCATACCCTGCTGTCTTAAAAGAAGGAAGGACACACTGAATAATGTAGTCTAAGAGAAGATGATCACATTTAAAAAGCTTTGATCAAATATCTACTTGATCTGTGGTTTGCTTGATCTGAGATGGCTTGGATCAGAGGTGTGTTTGATCTGAACTGACTTGGATCAGAGGTGTGTTTGATCTGAGCTGGCTTGGATCAGAGGTCTGCTTGATCTGAGTTGGCTTGGATCAGAGGTTTGCTTGATCAGAGGTCTGCTTAATCAGAGGCTTGCATGGATCTGAGGTCTCCTTGATCAGAGCTGACTTTGAGATCAACAACACGAGCTATGTTTAACTATGTCCTATACCACAGGAAAATACATCAGCAAGACTTTCTAGTTTACTGAAAATTTTCAGAGCTATTTGTCCTCAAGTAAATATACTAAAATCATTTGAATTAATAACCTCATTTTTCAGACAGTTTCTGCTAAATCATAACAGGCTGAGAGTTGAATATTTCTAGCTTGACAACGAGCAACAATTAATGAAGAAGACAAGATATTAATTAAAATTTAAAACAAAATAAAAAAAAATGTGGGTTAAATTGTCATAAAAAAATCATGAACATTTTATGTCCACTTTTTATGCTGGTATGAGTTGGTTGGGTTGTCAGTGTACAACAGCTCATCTTGCTTATACATTTCATATTTAGGCATGGTTTTTACAGCTAGATGTGCTTCCTAATACCAATAACTTTACAGATTGTACTGGGGTAGGTTTTTTTATCATGACACCAAAACTACTGCTTTACAGAATGCGTAATAGGTGCATTTTCCCATGCACCAGCACTACCAGATTAGAGAGTTTACTGGGTGCATTTTATTATGGTACTAGTACTAAAAAGGATATCATATGTTCAGCCAGACTGAAGAGTCCTCTCGACCCTATTTGATCAATATGTTATTATAACTACTACTATGCTAGGTATATTATCAAACATTGATTTATATATGTAGGTAAAGCAATTTAAAGTAATTTATATTGATTAAATGTTTACATAAATTGTTCCAATAATCGTCAGAGATATCCAGAAAGGTTTTGATCCATATATTATGAAAAGCATCAAATTATTGGACACAAATGATCGGAGAACTTCCAAGCAATATATCATCTAACAGAAAACGGAAATTCTCCAGGAAGTAATTTCAGTATATTATATTGAACCCTGCAGCTGGGTAAGTTGGTGGAAAGCCAAATAAATAAAATAAAGAAATTACTAGATTTATCTTTTGTGGGTGAGGGAGAAATAATGGAATCATTATTGGTGGTCATAATATGATGTTTAACAGTGAAACCATATTTATGATAATGGTTTAAGTAGGAGGAGAGTGTAGTATTAATCTAGGAACTGAAGTAAAAGAGATGGGATCAAGTACAGTGGGTTGCTGGTTATCAAACCATCAGCTGAATACAACATTATTAGTATTAGAAACCCATTACATGGATCTACATATTTCAAAGATCCTACAATCATAATAAATACATTAACAAAAATAAACAAATAACGAAAGCAATTGATATATATGTGTGTGTGTATACATGAAGATGTGTGTGTGTGTGTGTGTGTGTGTGCATGAACACTGGTGTGTGTGTCTATATCATTCAAATAATGTGGTTTAAAATATGAAAGAAAAACACTACAAAATCTTATGCACAAATCTCAAGGGCGTTGATGTACTCAATATATGCAAAAAGAACAAAAATTCTCATTGAATTAAAATTTCCCATTAGTTAAAGAAAACCAAAATCTTGTAGTGATCAATAATGACTGAGAAAAGGAGAGATAATTTAATCCTTTAGCATTTAAATCGGCCGTATCTGGCCAGGATTCTCTTACCTCCTTTTTTTTCAAACCAGCTGTAACCAGCCGCTCATACTGATGTTACGGTATTGTTTGCAAAATAAATAATATCAAAATCTCAGATTTGATACTATGTGAAATAATTATGTAAAATAAAGCCTTTTCCATGAAAATATAATAGTAAATATAGAATAATGTAAATGTTAAAGGGTTTAAAGTGATTAAGAATTACTCTTCTTTGCTCCTGGGAGGGAGGTGGGGGAAGAGTCCTCAAGCAGGCTTTCTAGTGAGTCCTGCCAGAAGCAACTGCTTCCAGTTGATCTGGCTGGATCCCCAAGCATGACCAGCTGAGCTCTTGGATGTCATCCATCCATCTTGCTTGGGATTATCCTTGGGGTTTTGGCTGTAAAATCTGCCATGAGGTGCATCTGGGAGTGATAACTTGGAGGCTTGTGACACACTACCCAGTGGGTCACACAGCTCCAGATATTGAAGTTTTTGTTGAGACACTGGCCTGATGAGCACAACGGGGTGGTGGTTATATTGACCACAGTATTTGACTGGTATTGAAGGATGGCAGGCACCTTTATCATTGGCAGGATTTGAACTCAGAACACAGACAGTCGGAAAGAATAGCACAAAGCATCCAATCCCACATTCTAATGACTGCCAACTTACTGCCTATATTATATGGTAATGATATTAATAACTCTTACCACCACCACCACCATCACCACCACTGCCACCACCATTATCACCACCACCGCTACCACCATCACTGCCACCACCACCACCACCACCACTATAACCACTGCCACCACCACCACTATCACCGCCACCACCACCACTATCACCACTACCACCACCGCCACTACCACTACCACCACCACCACATGACTTACACAGCAAGACACTTCCATCATAGGGTATCCATTGGAGATCATGGTCATTCTAGCATCTTCTGACATCCTTTTCCTTTGCTAGTAGTAGCAGTGGTGGTGGTAGTAGTAGTAGCAACAGTGGTGGTAGTAGTAATAGTAGTGGTAGTAGTGGTTCTAAGCTATATCAAATGTAATGTCTGGGTTTGAAGATAGAAACAGTGAAATATCCATCAAAAATAGAAATATGTAATTTGAAAATTTTGGTTGAGGTGTGGTGGGAGGATATCAACAAATGTCTGCTAGTCTATTTACATCTCTTGCTATGATAGACTATACTTTGATGGCTAGTCTAATTTGTGTTTTTGTTTAGTTTTGTTGATTCTCTGACTCCACCAAACCATGTATTGATGTAGCTACTCAGTTACAGGACATAAGCTGAGAAATATGTAACAAACAAACAAAAAAATGGGGTTGCCTTATGTTTAAGGTTTTGTTGATTTTTACCAATTTCATAATGAGGGCTTCATATATTTTCACTTTGGGAGAGAGATGGGGTGAATATTACACCAGTTTCACTTTGGAGGTGAATATTACACCAGTTTCACTTTGGAGGTGAATATTACACCAGTTTCACTTTTGACAGGAAATTCATATTTCCTATCTATCTATCTATCATTTTACATCCGCTTTTCCCTGCTTGCAAGAGTGGGACGGGAACTGATTCTGGCTTGATTTCTACAGCTGGATGCCCTTCCTAACACCAACCTCATTTACAGTGAGTGCTGGGTGCTTTTTTTCCGTGGCACCTCCACGACCACTTTACAGTGTGGGCTAGGTGCTTTTTTGCCGTGGCACCTCCTCGACCACTTTACAGTGGAATGATAGGGACACCAGTCCCTATCATCTCATTTCTACAGCTGAGTGAACTGGACCAATGTGAAATAAAGTGTCTTACTCAAGGAAACAACACATCACCCAGTCTGAGAATTGAACTCACAACCTTTCGATTGCAAGCCCAATGCTCTAACCACTAAGCCATGTGCCTCCATTTTTTTTAATGTTTTCAATGAATATGGCCTTTAAAACTGTTGGGAATTGGTAAAAATGTGTTACATAATGAAGTTGTGAAACAAAAACTATTCTAAACGACACTTAAAACATTTTAAATATGAAAATATTAAAACTTTATAAATATATTCTCCACTCATGCCAATTTCTAAACCACACTATCTAAACATAATGTATTGATTATCTGTCTTTGTTTATAAATGGGGTCAGGAGTTTTGCCTATTTCTCAGACATAAAATAAGGGTCTGTTTCAGGGGTGAAGGGTGCGTACATGCAACGTATGCAGTGCATGCATTATAGAATCTTGAGTTGATCAATTGCGTCGGTTGAAGCAAGCAGAATTTTGGCTGCTTACTAAATTGTAGACACATAAAAAGATAACACACACAGACTAGATAACACTACATGTGGCTTTGACCGGGAGGGTCATTTAGAGGGAATTGGGTTTGGTAAGGCTGCACAGCCTCACTTTTCTGCCATGGCGATTGGATTGCATGCCCTGCTTTCCAGGTTACCCTTCGCCACTGGTCTGTTTATATTTGACTATATATGGAAATTTATGAGTTTACTCAAGAACAAGTTAACCCTTTACCATTTACATTACTCTATATTCACTATTATATTTTCAGTATAAAGGCTTTATCTCACATTATTATTTCACATAACATCGAATCTATGAGATTTTGATATTTATTTTGAGAACAATACCTTAACATCTGTATGAGTGGCTGGTTACAGCTGGTTTAAATTCTAAAGGGTTAAAATACAGATGAGGAAAACTAAAGGTAATATTGATAAAGATACAACACACAATGTCCTAAACCACATGAAATCACAACTTTGTATTGGCGATCGAGTAACGTGAAAATAAGCGGATAGCGATCTCTAGACCTACCAGTTCAGAGAAACAATTGTCAGCAATGAGATTAAAAACCTTTTTTGTATAGCAAACCGTGTCACTCTTCTTTCCTGATTTATTATTACTCCAAGTGTTTACAACATAGGAATTACAGCGTACTCGCAGCATCACTATGGAACCGCCTTGTTGAGTCAAGCTTAGCCAAGCGTTGATATCATCCACTACCCGGAGTACCATAACTGGACTACACCTAAGTGGACTGCATATAACAATTATTTGTTACCCCGTATATAGAAATATATAGAAATTCTTTTCTCGCTCACATTTCGCATGGCTTGGATGAGTCTGTCGTCTTCTCGTCAATGATTCACTAGATCTTATGTTCACATGTATCACTGACTTGTTTTCTCATTTTCCACTCTTTACGTTGCCTCACCATTCTTGTTTGTTTATATGTCTCTCTTTCTCCACCCAATTCTTTTTATCCCAATAACTTATTTTAGTTATTGCTCGTGCTGGCCTGAGGTATCTGATCTTTAATGCGAAGAAATACCTATGATGGCCAGAAGATCACTGATGATGGATAGTCCTGGCTTCTTGCTGTATGCGATACATATGTATCACATTCGCAACAACGCAGCACACCATTTTTCATTATATATATATATATATATATATATATATACAGATATATATATATATGTACATATGTTTGTATGTGTACATATACACACACACATGTCTGTATATATGTGTGTATGTGTACATATACAGACATATATGTGTGTATATGTACAGACATACATGTGTGTATGTGTACAGACATACATGTGTGTATGTGTACAGTTGACTCCAGTATTCACAGGGGTTACCTTCCTAGACCACCCGCAAAGAGTAAAAAACTGCGAATATTGGACGTGATCCCCAAAATGCCTATAGTCAAAATATAATTAAAAAAAGGAGTCTTATGCGAAGGAGCGTCCAATAGGCCAGCAAATATGGTATGTTGTTAATAATTTTGCGTTAAAAAAAATATATTGCTACGAAAAAGTCATAAAATATCGCGGAAGATATTTATGAATCCACAAATATGCGGTGGTTTCTACGAACAACCAGGAATGTGAATGTTGGTGAGAGAGAGTGTGTGTGTGTGTGCGTGTGTGTGTGTGAAAACGATGTTGGTACAGATATATTTAGTTTTCTTCTTTTATCAGTAGTTTTGCTGTTGTCATTATTGTTGTTGGCTCTCGTTGTCATTAGATTGGTTTTTGACAGTGGTAACCAGGATGTCTGTCTGTCTTACTCGGTACTTGGTAACCAGGATGTCTGTCTGTCTTACTCGGTACTTGGTAATCAGGATGTCTGTCTGTCTTACTCGGTACTTGGTAATCAGGATGTCTGTCTGTCTGTCTGTCTTACTCGGTAACCAGGATGTCTGTCTATCTTACTCGGTACTTGGTAACCAGGATGTCTGTCTATCTTACTCGGTACTTGGTAACCAGGATGTCTGTCTGTCTTACTCGGTACTTGGTAACCAGGATGTCTGTCTGTCTTACTCGGTACTTGGTAACCAGGATGTCCGTCTATCTTACTCGGTAACCAGGATGTCTGTCTATCTTACTCGGTAACCAGGATGTCTGTCTGTCTGTCTTACTCAGTACTTGGTAACCAGGATGTCTGTCTGTCTGTCTTACTCAGTACTTGGTAACCAGGATGTCTGTCTGTCTGTCTTACTCAGTACTTGGTAACCAGGATGTCTGTCTGTCTGTCTTACTTGGTAACCAGGATGTCTGTGTGTCTTACTCGGTACTTTAGCTGCCAATCAGTTATCTTTTATGGTTTTTTTTTTTTACATCAACTCCTATTCAGTTTATATTTATCAATAGTCAATATTGAAATCTATTGATACCCACTCCGTCTGCCTCAACCAATTATTGTATACCAACCCCAGTACTTGACTGGTACTTTAATTTATTAGACCCAGATGAATGGAAGATTAAGTTAGACTCAGTGGAATTTGAACTCAAATCATAAAAAAGTCAGGACAAATGGCCACAAATGTCGAATTGTAAGAGTAAAATAGATTGATAATCTCTTAAATATAAACACTACCATACTCCTGCACATTGTTAAGGAGTTGAGAGGACTGTTCAGTGATGTCAAGGACATGACAACTTCCCTTGACCTGGTGTCATCATAAAATGCACCCAGTACACTCTAAAGTAAATGGCAATAAGAACACTGAAAATGGAATGTGTTAAACCAGGACAGAAGATGGGATAAGTACTGATCTGGTCAACCTGGTCAAGCAAACATGGAAAGGTGGACATCAAACTAACCTGGTCTACAACAAGCTGGTCAAGCCAACATGGAAAGGTGGACATCAAACTAACCTGGTCTACAACAAGCTGGTCAAGCCAACATGGAAAGGTGGACATAAAACTAACCTGGTCTACAACAAGCTGGTCAAGCCAACATGGAAAGGTGGACATAAAACTAACCTGGTCTACAACAAGCTGGTCAAGCCAACATGGAAAGGTGGACATCAAACTAACCTGGTCTACAACAAGCTGGTCAAGCCAACATGGAAAGGTGGACATCAAATGATGGTGACCATTGATTGAAGTTAATAATACAATATTAAATCATAGTCAACTCTTTTCTTTCTTCTGTCTGCTGGTCTACCAATAATCTAAGTCGTGTAATACATTCCACCTATGCAGGTTTAGCTGGTCACGTAGGAGGTATCTCAAGTGTATTAACACTTTCACTACCATATTCCTGATTAAATACTTGATAGTTTAAGAATTCTGAGGGATTTACTAAAATTATTTCATTAAGATGGCATTTGTAACATAACAAAACATGTTGCAAGGTTTTAATTTAAATAGGAACCCTTTAAAATGGGTTGTTTTGATTTATAGAGACAGAAGTGGTTTAGGATGATATGAAAAGGGGTTAATGATAGGTGCCCCAGCACTATCATGAAAAGCAAAATGAAGCTCAATAACATGCTAGTCAGTCCAGGAATTGAACCTACCACCTTATGATCTGGAGTTCAACAACTTGGTCACCAAGCCATGAGTCTTCAATTCTAGTGTTTCCCCACCCTCGTAATTACATCAGCTATGTTTTATATCCATCTTTGTAGTAAAAGTAGATCAACAAGTTCCTTATTTCAGTATCATTACTCATGCAGAACTTCGGTCACTCTACCCCCACCACAACTGTCAGTTTGGATTAAGATAACTCTGCACCACATTTCCTGCCTATATCTATTACTTCCCCTCTATCTTTCTCCCATTAAAAAGCATGCTTTTCCTTTTCAATGGAGCTGTACATCTTTTCCAAAAGAAATACAATGGGAAAAACTTGCAGACAACTGAACCTACAAAACCTCAGTTGAAAATATATGCTACATTGTAAACAAAGGTGCAATTTTTATATATATATATATATCTATATATATATATATAGTGTGTGTGTGTGTATATATCATCATCATCACCATTTTACGTCCGTTTTTCCATGCTAGCATGGGTTAGACGGGTTGTCCTGTTGTGGGCAGAATCCGGTCGGCTGACCTTGTCTTCCTCATACGGGAACTGATTCTGGCTTGATTTCTACAGCTGGATGCCCTTCCTAACACCAACCTCATTTATAGTGAGTGCTGGGTGCTTTTTTTCCATGGCGCCTACACGTCCACTTTACAGTATGGGCTGGGTGCTTTTTTGCTGTGGCACCTCCACGACCACTTTGCAGTAGAATGATAGGGACCCCAGTCCTATCATCTCATTTCTACAGCTGTGTAAACTGGAGCAATGTGAAATAAAGTGTCTTGCTCAAGGGAACAACACATCACTCGGTCCGAGAATTGAACTCACAACCTTTCAATGCTCTAACCACTAATCCATGCACCTTCACTATATATATAGTAATTTTAAATAATACTCTTAAATAGTTTAACAACCTTTTTATTATCATATCTATATATCTAAAACAGAGAATGTCTGTCTCTCTGTCTGTCCAATCACTAAAACTCGAGAACCACCAAACCGATTGTTTTCAAACTTTACACATGTAATACTTATGGTCCTGTGAGTGCTTTGAGCAAAGAAATGTCAAATTTTCAATGCCCTAGGGACCCCATTAGGCGATTTAGCGATCTCTCTCTCTCTCTTAGTCTTTCTCTTTTTAGATAGATACATAGATATAATGTTGCGCCCTTATAATATCTGTCTGTATGCCTGGCTGTCTGTATTACGACATTATGACGTAGCTGTGTGTTTTTAGCCATCTCTTTCTTGGTCTTCCCCATCCTTTATTTTTATTCTGATCATGATCTAGCTATCTCATTCCATTTCTCTTAACAACATTCATCATTGATTCTATTCTTATTATTCCTCTCACCCAGTCACTTGCATCCTTCTTCAACACATGACCTAGCCATCTCAATCAATTTATTCCCACAATGTTTATCATTGGCTCAATTCCCATGGTTCCTCTCACCTATTCACTCTCATCCTCCTTCAACACATGACCTAGCCATCCCATTCAATTTCATTCCCAGGATTCATCACTGGCTCTATTCCCATCGTTTCCCTCATCCTCCTTCCACACATGACCTAGCCATTTCATTCCAATTCTCTTCAGAACATTCATCGTAATAGAATGTTCAGCTAGATTACTTACATCACTTGACTGTCCTCACCCATTATTTAGTTTAAAATGGCTGAAAGTCAATTTTATTAAAGTGTAATGCTGTCTGTCTGACAACACAGAAGAAATATGAACAAATATTCTGTAGAGAACTTAGAAAAACCATTAAATTGGAGTTTATAATAAAGAGAGGTTAGCAGTTAATGTTTACTGTTGAAAATATTATTTAACTCTGAATATAAATTATGCAACATCAAGAAGAAAGTGGTAAATCAACAGTGAAGTTAAGTCTTGAGGGTCGGACACCATAACTTGAAACAGAGTTATGGCCCTTCACGTTCTGAGTTCAAATCCTGCTGAGGTTAACTTTGAGGTTAACGGAGGTCGATAAAATAAAGTACCAGTAATGCACTGGGGTAATTGCTGGCCTTGTGCCAAAAGTAGAAACAATTATTTTAAATGAATCCAGTCTGCACTGTAGTGTTTGGTATTAGGGTGGGTATTTATCTCTAGAGACCATGCCGAAATAGAATGTATGAGTAAGATGTCTTGTCTAGGATGTAACAACCTGTCAAACCCATGCTAGCATGGAAAATGGAGGTAGATTGGTGATGCTGAAAATAGCCAGTGGTAAATGTTGTGAAAAGAAATGGAATGAGATGGTTGAGTCATTTGTTGAGGTCAGATAAAAGTAAGTGGGTGAAAGGAGTGCCGAAAATAGAACCAGTGATAAATGTGAGAGACTGAGTGAGATAGTTGGGTTATATATAGAGGGAGGATGAATGTAATACAGAGATGAACCCTTTTAATACCAACTAGCACTGATTTTATCATACAACACTGCCAATTTGAAAGTGTTCATATTTATATTAAAATTTTCCATCAAAATTTTATTGAAGACATTTTTTTCTTAAGTGATGTTCAGTTATTTCATTAAGTTCTTCAAAATTAACTGAAAACAGACAGTGTATTTCAATATCTGGTAACTAAAGGGCTAAAACAATTAGGATATTTCTAAGATTTATTCTTGGAATATTGCATCCAGTGTGTTCAGTGTATCTCGTTTAGAATAGGCACACAATATCCTTCTGTGTTGTAAGAGGCAACTAAAGGTGTTGACTGTAAAACAGGGCCTCAAAAAAGACCCCAGGATGGGTATGAAACATGTTAAGAGGTCTGAAAAACTAATCCCTGCTTTAGCAGGGAAACTGGCCTTAAAACACTTGTTATTATTTCTTAATAAGCAGATAAACAAAAAATAAAAATAAACAAAAGGAAAAAAATAACAATTAGGGGAGGGAGGGTCCCTAAGATTTATATAAAATATAGTGTTGTAGGTAAAGTGCCAAGTACACTTCTGTGAGTTAACATCTAAATCTATATTTGGCAACATTTTTAAGTCTTCTATAACTGAAGCATACTATAAATTACATAGGTCACTCATGACTCATTTGCCTGTCTGGAAGCAACACACTATACTTGCACAAGACAAATTCTTTCTTTTTCTGTCTTGTTATCCAGTTTATAACACACACATCATATACACTGCACACTTCTAGAAGCTCTCTAACATTTAAAGCAGTTATCAATCAGCACCACTACTAACAGTGAAGGGCATGTGATCTAGTAGTTAGGGTGTTAGACTTATGATCATGGGTTTCATTCCTAGACAACACATTGTGTTCTTGAGCAAGACTCTAAATTTCACTTTACTTTACATGATAGGACTAAGGCCACCACACCCAAGAAACTTCCTATGAGGCCAAATAAACCTACATAGGTGTGAGCTGTATATTTCATTTCATTACATTTCTACTACTAACAAATATATTGTTCAAGTGTTCACTCCAACATAGCTGTATACATATAAGTATGTGTATACAACTATGTTGGAGTGAACAGTTTAATTCTATTTTCAGGCTGAGCCAGCCAACTGCTCCATATGCAAATGAGGCTTATAAGCCTGTGTACATAGGCACCAAAACTATGTTTTTGCCTACATTGGATTCCAACAGGGAGAGGGAGCGTTGTCTTGATAATGACCATCAGTCAGAAACATTCAACTGTTGGCAGTTGCTACTGCTGTAATCCACCTGGTGGCACTAGCCATCAGCTCCCAAAATTCATAGCTAAAAGGCTTTCAAATGTTTATTCATAAACATATTGTATATCGTTAGATATACAAATATACATACCTATAAATATATTATATTTTACCAAATTTTAAAATTATTAGAGAGAACTTGTTGCTCAAAATACATGATTAGAAAGGTGAGGTGTTCAATGTACAGACAGAAACTATCAACAGTGTCTTTGATCAAGGGATACATTTTAACCCTATTCATGCCAAACACCATAAAACCACTTCTGATTCTATGATACAAAGATGTTTATTTTAGAGCGTTTATTTTTATCTGGAAAAAAAAAAAAAAATTATAATTTTATGTAAGAACCTCTGTTAAGTCATGTTCCAAACACCAGCTTAAAGGAGCAAGCCCAATGAGCGCAAAATGAGAGGGGTGGGATCCATATATTGATACATATATATACTCATATATGTCACACTTCCATTTTACATACATTTATATTGTACCATATATTCTTATCTACTGGACCTACGAAACCTCAGTTAAGTCACACCTTCCTTTTACAAACCACATGTACAATATACCATATATTTTCAAATGAGGTTTTGTAAGCCCAGTAGATAAATCACAACCTGGCTTTTCATAGAAAAGTATTTAGATGAAGAATTAGCAGGATTATTAAGGCATTGGATTAAAAATGCCTTGCTTTTTTTTTTTACTGGCGCTACGCTTTGAGTTCAAACCCTGCTGAGGTCAAATTTGCTTTTCATCCTTTCAGGGAGTTAAAAGAAAAAAAAATATCAGTTGAGGAATGGTGGTTGATATCTGATCTGTCTCTGTGCATTTTGGGTTCAAATGCCAGCTTCTCTTCCAGCCACCAGTTGCTATCAGCAGATAGCATCAGGAATAGAGAGACCAATGGGAACATCTAATGATTGTCTTCTTCCTCTTTTTCCCTTTTATATACAACTAGCAGTGGTACCTGGCGTTATATACAACTAACAGTGGTACCCGGGATAAGGTATTTTGGAACACGGGTCGCCAAAAGATCTAATCGTGCAAAAACTGCATGCCTGGACAATATGTAAATAAAAAAAAAAATCAAATATTCTGATGGCTGGATAATCTTTAGGATTTTCCTTGATGAAGCAGGAAAAATGCAGGTTTTCACCTAATGCAGGCCCTAGGAGATCAAGAAAATGAATTTTTTTTATGTGCATAATATGCCATGAAATATCTCCAAAAAGCCATAAAAAGTTGAAGAAATGAAGTTTTTCACCTAATGCAGGCCCATAAAAAAGTTGGATTTTCTTTGCTCACGGTATGAAGAGACTGACTAATACATAGTTACAATTTCAAAGAAATCAGTCTGACGTAACGCCTCAAAAAACCCCTAAAAAGCTTTAAAAACGCAGTTTTTCACCTAATGCGGGCCCTAGGAGATCAAAAAGTTGAAACATAAGTAATACACATGTAAAGTTTGAAAAAGATCGGTTGGGTACTTCTCGAGATTTAGGGATTCAAACTCAGACACACACACAGACAGACATCCTCAGGAAAGTGATGTAATGCAGACAGTCAGACATACAGACATATTATAAGGGCGTGACGTTATATGTATGTATGTATCTATCTAAAAAGAGAAAGACTAAGAATTATAGAGAGAGATCGCTAAAACGCCTAATGTGGTCCCTAGGGCATTGAAAATTTTAAAGTTTTTTTGCTCAGAACACTTCCTGAAACATAAGTATTACATGTGTAAAGTTTGAAAACAGTCGGTTGGGTGGTTCTCGAGTTTTAGGGATTCAAACTCACACAGACAGACATCCTCAGTTTTATATATAGACTAGCAGAAAACCACCCGGGGCGGTTTTCTGCTAGTCTATATATCTAAAACAGAGAATGTCTGTCTGTCTGTCAGCTCACTAAAACTTGAGAACCATCCAACCGATTGTTTTCAAACTTTAGACATGTAATACTTATGGTCCTGTGAGTGTTTTGAGCAAAAATTATTTCAAATTTTCAATGCCCTAGAGACCGCATTAGGCGATTTAGCGTTCTCTCTATATAATTCTTAGTCTTTCTTTTAGATAGATACATAGATATAACGTTGCGCCCTTATAATATCTGTCTGTATGTCTGGCTGTCTGCATTACATCATTATGACGCGCTCAGCGCGATTCCCTCGACCTCAGTGACCAAAGTCAGTGGAGAGGGGAAGGTAATGTTTCTGTAGCACGTGTTTTAGTGTCTATTCACTCTCTCTCCCTCCCTCTCTCCCGCTATCCCCCTCTCGTAGTCTGTCTCTTTCTTTCACTCTCTCTCTACGCACGTGTTTCCACTGTCGGACAGACAGACAGAGAAATTGCTGGTCATATATATATATAAGTAGATAAGTCTATCCCCAACATGTAAATTCGTGCAGAGAACACCCATCCAACCCAAGCAAACATGGGAAAACAGACATAATGATAAGATAATGATAAGAGAAAAAATAATTTCCTGTAAATTTTCAGACATATGATATAGTGAAATGTCGAGAAATATAAAGCTTACTAAGTGAAGGAACATGGGTGGTTCTGGGTGATTGGTGGGTTAACTATCATATATTACAGCACAGTTCTGGGTGATTGGTGGGTTAACTATCATATATTACAGCAGTTATGGGTGATTGGTGGGTTAACTATCATATATTACAGCTCAGTTCTGGGTGATTGGTGGGTTAACTATCATATATTACAGCACAGTTCTGGGTGATTGGTGGGTTAACTATCATATATTACAGCACAGTTCTGGGTGATTGGTGGGTTAACTATCATATATTACAGCACAGTTCTGGGTGATTGGTGGGTTAACTATCATATATTACAGCTCAGTTCTGGGTGATTGGTGGGTTAACTATCATATATTACAGCACAGTTCTGGGTGATTGGTGGGTTAACTATCATATATTACAGCACAGTTCTGGGTGATTGGTGGGTTAACTATCATATATTACAGCACAGTTCTGGGTGATTGGTGGGTTAACTATCATATATTACAGCACAGTTCTGGGTGATTGGTGGGTTAACTATCATATATTACAGCACAGTTCTGGGTGATTGGTGGGTTAACTATCATATATTACAGCACAGTTCTGGGTGATTGGTGGGTTAACTATCATATATTACAGCACAGTTCTGGGTGATTGGTGGGTTAACTATCATATATTACAGCACAGTTCTGGGTGATTGGTGGGTTAACTATCATATATTACAGCACAGTTATGGGTGATTGGTGGGTTAACTATCATATATTACAGCACAGTTCTGGGTGATTGGTGGGTTAACTATCATATATTACAGCACAGTTCTGGGTGATTGGTGGGTTAACTATCATATATTACAGCACAGTTCTGGGCGATTGGTGGGTTAACTATCATATATTACAGCACAGTTATGGGCGATTGGTGGGTTAACTATCATATATTACAGCAGAGGTCCACCATTGTTCAAATATGACAGGGAGGAAGCAGATAAAATTGTATTGTAGCTGCAATAATCATGTTAACCGATATTTAATAGAACAAAAGACCTTGTTTCCAAACAAGTGGAATAAGAATATAAAAACCGAGTGAAAACAGGAAGGCAGGAGTATAAGATGAGAGATGAGATATTTGACTTATTACAATTGTAATAAGAGGAAGTATGTTACAAGACTAATAAGTTGATTACAATTGCTTCTTCAGAGAATATATATACCATACTATGATGTACACCGTACTACACTATACCATACTATGGTGTACACTGTAGTACACTATACCATACTATGGTGTACACTGTAGTACACTATACCATACTATGGTGTACACTGTACTACACTATACCATACTATGGTGTACACCGTACTACACTATACCATACTATGGTGTACACCGTACTACACTATACCATACTATGGTGTACACCGTACTACACTATACCATACTATGGTGTACACCGTACTACACTATACCATACTATGGTGTACACTGTACTACACTATACCATACTATGGTGTACACTGTACTACACTATACCATACTATGGTGTACACCGTACTACACTATACCATACTATGGTGTACACCGTACTACACTATACCATACTATGGTGTACACCGTACTACACTATACCATACTATGGTGTACACTGTACTACACTATACCATACTATGGTGTACACCGTACTACACTATACCATACTATGGTGTACACTGTAGTACACTATACCATACTATGATGTACACTGTACTACACTATACCATACTATGATGTACACCGTACTACACTATACCATACTACGATGTACACTGTACTACACTATACCATACTATGATGTACACTGTACTACACTATACCATACTATGTTGTACACTGTACTACACTATACCATACTATGGTGAACACTGTACTACACTATGCCATACTATGATGTACATTGCACTACACTATACCATACTATGTTGTACACTGTACTACACTATACCATACTATGGTGTACACTGTACTACACTACGCCATACTATGATGTAAATTGCACTACACTACACCATACTATGGTGTACACTGTACTACGCTATACTATGGTGTACACTGTAGTACACTATGCCATACTATGATGTACATTGCACTACACTACACCATATCATACTATGGTGTACATTGTACTACACTATGCCATACTATGGTGTACACTGTACTACACTATACCATACTATGATGTACACTGTAGTACACTATACCATACTATGATGTACACTATACCATACTATGGTGTACACTGTAGTACACTATACCATACTATGATGTACACTGTACTACACTATACCATACTGTGGTGTACACTGTACTACACTATACCATACTATGGTGTACACTCAGCTATATACTATGTATGCTATATAGTAGGTGAGAAACACATTCGACCACCCAGCCTGACAAAGTATGTAGAGCAACATATTGCAAAGGCAGAGACCTGGCCCCACCTGAGGTCTACAACATATACCTACATGTGGGTATGGTTTCCAGACTTGGCCCCACCTGAGGTCTACAACATATACCTACATGTGGGTATGGTTTCCAGACTTGGCCCCACCTGAGGTCTACAACATACCTACATGTGTGTATGGTTTCCAGACTTGGCCCCACCACTCAATACCAACAATCCACTACCCAACAGTCGTAGTCATCTTCCACTTTGAAGAACAACACACATACTATATATACTATACACAATATATACTATGTTATATATTTCTAATGAATATGCTCTCTTCTACTCTATATGCTATACATTATATATCCTCTACTCTATGGTTTTTAGTATGTATGTTATACACTAGGTATACTATACTATCATATGCTATACACTAGGTATACTATACAATGATATATGTTATAAACTATGTACTATATACTATACAGTAGGTATACTGTACTATGATACATACTATACACTAGGTATACTATACTATGATACATGTTATACACTATGTACTATACTATCATGCTATACACTAGGTATACTATACAATATATGTTATACACTATGTACTATATACTATACACTAGGTATACTATACTATGATACATGTTATACACTATGTACTATACTATCACATGCTATACACTATGTACTATATACTATACACTAGGTATACTATACTATGATATATGCTATACACTATACTATGCTAGAAAGAATGTAAGTCAACCTACTGACCAAGCAACTAACTAACCAATCAACCAATATATATATATTATAGATCTCTGAAACAGAGGCAAAGCATTCCATCATGTCCTTTCAGCCTAACAACATTTTGTTTGGAAAACAAATTCAAGATTATTTATAAAGATTTCAGCTAAAAAAAACAATTATTTAAAATGTCAAAAGACAACAATTGGTTGTGCATGGGTGTGTGTGTTGTGTATGTGTGCATGTGTGCATGTGTGCGTGTGTGCGTGTGTGTGTGCGCGCATTTTAAAAGAGCTGAGAGGGGAGAGGAGAGAAGGAAAAATAGAGAAAAGGGCAAGAGAAGAGAAAAGGAGAGGAGAGAGACAAAAGAAAAGATAGTGAGAGAGGAGAAAGAGAAAGAGGAGAGAGAGAGAGAGAGGGAGAGAGAGGGAGAGAGAGAGGAGAGAGGAGAGAGAGGAGAGAGAGAAGGGAGAGAGAGATAAGGAGAGAGAGAGATGGAGAGAGAGAAGGAGAGAGGGATAAGGAGAGAGGGATAAGGAGAGTGAGAGAGAGATGGAATGCTATATGTATTGATATGTGAAAACAAACTCCAGCTGTTAAGATGAAAAAAAAGGGAGGTAAGAATTGTCAGTAAAATTGTTAAGTATTTCAACAAGCAGTAGGTCAATATGTTACAAATGTGAATGTAATTAGTCTTCATTCAGACAAAGATACAAGGAATAGAAGCTTCTATTTAAACAGCTAACTTCATTTGTGTGTGTGTGTGTAGTGAAATTCCGTTATAACGAAATTCACGGGGGGGGGGGGGGTAAAAAAATTGTTGCAATGAAGAATTCTTTATAACGAGACCGACCTAACACATCAAGTGTGTGGCCAGTGATTGAAAGAAATTTTGATATATTGAAAGATTTGTTGTAATGGTATTCATTACAATGGAATTTTACCTGTATGTATATATGTTCTTTAATAGTTTCAGGCTGTGGCCTAGCTGGAGTTCCATTTTGAAGGAATTCACTCATATCAACCCCAGTCCTTTGTTATTATTTTTCAAGTTTGGTATTTATTTTATTGTTTTCTTTTTGTTAAATTAAGAAGACCTAAACACAGACCCCCATACACATTAATATATCAGCATATTCTTCAGGTTTTTCATTATTCAAAAAAGTCATGGGCATTAGAAATATAATTGTTTCTACGTTTGGCACAAGGCCAGCAATTACCCAGAGCATTACTGGTACTTTATTTTATCGACCCCGTAAGGATGAAAGGCAAAGTTAACCTCGGCAGGATTTGAACTTAGAATGGCAAGGGCCGTAACTATACGCCAAAGCATAGTGTCTGACCCTCTACTGATACTGCCAATCCACCCTTTTAGAAATATCTTGCTAATAAAGTTTAAGATATAGGCTATTCAGTTAAATAAGCAGTGCCATTTGTTTATGTCCCATGTAAAGAGCAGTATTTATAATACTTATATTCAGTGAGTTTGATATAAGTATTTATAATACTTATTCTCAGTGAGTTAGACATAATTGCTGGTTTGTCATAGCAGAAAGGGTTAAATAGTAGATATAGCTGGGGACATGACAATTTCACACATTTGGTGATAGATCATCTCTTTAGCTGAATAAACTTAATAGAAAAATAGTAAATAAGTAGCCAAAAGAATATGCTGCTGTATCTGTAGCTATTGCAATAAATAAGGGACACCGCCTCTTCACACTTTTCGTGAAACGCGATCATTTGCTATGACAAACCAGCAATTATGTCTAACTCACTGAGAAATATTGAAGACTTTCACCTTATTTTATCCAACATCAGAAAGAAAACAGAGTTGCTGGGTTTCTTTTAGCAGAACACCACTTTTATTCTTAATCACCACCACCATCTTCTACATTTTTACTTATGCTTTTCCACAAACCTTTTTGAGGCAGTTTTTCTATGGTCAGATGCCCTTCTGGGAACCAGTCCATACTTTATAAGTATTTATAAATACTGCTCTTTACATGGGACATAAACAGATGGCACTGCTTATTTAACTGAATATCCTATATCTTAAACTTTATTAGCAAGATATTTCTAAAAAGTACAAAACAGCTCCGATACTACAACAAGCTATCTGTCCACTAATAAAGATACTATGCACTTTTCAGTTAACAAACCTGCATAGGAGGTAAATTGATAGGAGGTAAATTGATATGAAGATGCATGCAGATAAACATACACACATAGAGAAGAATAAGCCACTATACTTAGCTTTGGCTGACCTAGAGAAGACCTTTGATAGGGTACCCCGATCTGTCATCTGGTGGTCCCTAAGGAAACTAGGTGTTGAGGAATGGCTTGTGAAGACAGTGCAAACTTTGTACAGAGGTGCTGTCAGTAAAGTGAGAGTAGGAATGGAGTTTAGTGAGGAATTCCAGATACAAGTAGGAGTACATCAAGGTTCGGTCCTCAGCCTGCTCTTGTTCATTATATGGCAAACAGGGTCGGTGCTGGAATATCCCCGTTTCACTCCATTTTTTATTGAGATAGGCTCCGACATTAACCCAAGCCTTCATGTCGTCGTGGAAAGACCTAACTAAAGCAAAGAACTTATCAGGGCAACCAAGTTTCTGGAGAACCTTCCATAATGCATCTCTGTTAACAGTATCGAAAGCTTTGATAAGCTATGATAAGAGGCGTGCTCTGTCACGCTACTTGACGGCAAAACCACAGGAGAGGAATACGTTGCATGAGGAACTCAAGGATGTAAAATCACGTGTTAGGCGGAGTCTTTCTCAGATGAAGGATCAGTGGTGGAGTGAGAAGGCTGATGAGATACAAACTGCGTCAGATTCCAATAACACAAAACTGTTGTACAGTCTCTTGCGTGAAGTTTATGGACCGTCTTCTTCTCTGGTGACATCGCTTCGCAGCAAGGATGGCAAAGAACTTCTTCGTGACTCACAAGAAATTCTACGAAGGTGAAATTCTCACAAGAAATTCTACTTTGATGATCTTTTGAATCAGCCGTCTGTCGTCAGTGAAGATTTCCTCAATCTCATTCCAGAAAGTCCTGTGAAAGTAGCTCTCGCAGAACCTCCGACGCTTGTGGAGGTTGCAGTGGCTATCTCGAAGCTGAACAGTGGAAGGTCTCCAGGTATGGATGGCATACATGTTGAGCTCCAACAATATGGTGGTGAGAGACTCCTGCAACATCTTCACTCTTTGTTTGGCAGGATATGGGCTGATGAATCCGTACCTGAGGACTGGAGAGATGCAGTAATGGTGGTCTTGTACAAGGGAAAGGGTAACAGGAATGATTGTGGGAACTACAGAGCTATATCATTGCTTTCTGTCGTAGGGATGCCCTAAAGACAGACACTGGTCTGTTGGAGACGCAGGACATGGCAGCAATAATGAGGGACAGAGACTGCTGGAGAGAACTCGTCCATGGATCTTGGGAATTTTACCCGCCCTAGATATATATATATATATACATGTATATATGTGTATATGTATATATATATATATGTATATATATATATGTGTATGTATGTGTATATATATGTGTATATATATATATAGATGTATGTATATGTGTGTGTGCGTGTGTGTGTGTGCTTTAGCGCCTGTATGAAAAGCATTGCTATTAGTTCTCTCTCATTGTAGTCCTTATAATTATGTGTATGTTTATGTGTATGTATATGTGTGTGTGTATATGTATGTATATGTGTGTATATATATATATGTGTGTGTGTGTATGTGTAGGTGTCTTGTTTGTGTAAAGCTTCAATTATGAGAAAATTAAGTCTGCTTACTGGTGTACTTAATAATAGCCTTACAAGTTGAAGTATTTTATTATTTATTATTATTGATGACAAATATTACTGACTTTTCCTTCTAAATCCAGCAAAGATTGCTAGCTAAACCAACATGACTTACACACACACTCTCTCCGTGAATTACCATAATTGCTATTGTCAGAAAAACATTTCAATTCACATGTAAACTAACAATACCTTTATTTTGGTTGTCCACCTGTATTTTTCAATCAATTGTATATCAAAACATATTTTCACATTTGTTACAATATTTATAAATAAAAAAAAAAAAAAACATTGCTCAGTATTTTCAAATAATTTGGAGGGATTTTCTCATTATTAAGCAGGTGAAGACGACTCCCTTGACTTGCAAGCAGGGAATAACAGGTGTAAAGTGATGAAAACAATGATGTGTCTGGAACATAACTCAACAAAAAGTTCCTGCATAAAATTAAGATGGATGATATAAACACTTTAAAAGAAAAGTGTTGTATTGTTAAACCCAAAGCAGTTATATGTGGTTTGGTATATATTAGAGTGGCACCAATTAAATGGTAGATAATTGGTATTGGCAATTATACAGATTAATTGGTCATTATTGTTTTGGAGCAAAAAAACCATTGGATTCGTATAGAAATCCATAAAACCAATTAAGCCCACCAGTGTAATATAACATTGATACTTGAACATGCTGATCTACACAACTGGATGCCATGGGAGCATAACTCAATGTAGTTTAAAGCATGTCGAAGTTGAAAAGAGACCCTTCTACCCACATGAAAGGACATGTTTAATCAATCTCTTGAAAAAGGGATAAATTTTAAAATTATTAAAATTCTGAATTACTGGACACATTTTATTGGCAAAATCAACTGGTAGGAAATCTAGAGAAACACCCTGGGCAACATGATTGGATAACATCCATGAGCTCAACTGGTACTGCCTGGGGATTCAGTCAGATCAATTGGAGATCGTTGCTTCTGATAGGACATGCTGGAAGGTGTCTCTGAGGACTGCCCTCACAACCCTTCCAGGAATAAATTGACAAAAAAGAAGATACAGATTCTCATTCCATATTTATTTAAAGATGTTCAAAAAATGTCCATTATTAACAATTCCCGTTATCCTAAACAAAAAACATTTCTTCTTCTTCACCCCCCCCCCCCCTCTGAGAGAGAGTCACGGAGGTAGAGTCCTAAAACACTCCTTCCAGCAGGCCTTGACAGAAGCAACAATCTCCACCCGATCCAGCTGGATCCCCAAGCAAAACCAGCCAAGCTCAACGATGTTATCCAACCATTTTGCTCGTGGTCTAACCCTGGATCTCCTGTGATTTGGTTTTGCTCATAAAACCTGTCCAGTAATTCTTTCCTTAGACATTCTAGCCACATATTTCTTGCAGGCTTGTATGTTACATCCTTTGGTAAAATCTGCCATATTTCATCATCATCATCTTTTAAATAGTAGCTCCATAATTGTGATAAATTATCAAATATTATATTATTTACAATTAATTATAATACATATTTTTACATCACAATACATACATACACACACACATTCTATTTCTTCTTTAACCCTTTAGAATTTACATTACTCTATATTTACTATTATATTTTATCTCACATAATATTGAATCTGAGATTTTGGTGTTATTTATTTTGAGAACCATACCTTAACATCAGTATGAGTAGCTGGTTACAACCAGTTTGAACAGAAAGGTGAAAGAATTCTGACTGGATACGGCCAGTTTAAATGCTAAAGGGTTAATTTCTCATTCTATTTTCTGATGAAGGACTAGTGTCCGAAATGTTAAGACTCTTTTTCCTACTATATCAAGCATAAAACTAATAATATATTTCTTCATTGTACTGTGTTGTTTGCTTTGTTATTTCTGTTTGCCTTTTGCATATAAGGAGTACGGAGTGAGTGGGAAACAGAGTGAAAAAGAAGATCCTTTTCTCTCTTCCAAAATATTTTCTCTTTCTTGCCCACACCTGATTGGTTAGTATTGTCTATTTTCTAACAGCTTTGGTTTCGTCAGTGAAACCAAGACAAAATCATCAAATTGTTTACTGCTTAATTAAGAGTCAAATAAACTGTTGTTGTTGTCCTTGAACAAAACAATACACACCATGTACAAAAGAATCAATATACTGACCCCCACCACTACCCCCACACCACCACCGACCACTGCTGCTGCTAGCTGTAGTAGTTTCAAACTAATTTTCTCTTTAGAAACTCACCTTTTTAAACATCTTTTAAATGATATTATATTAATGGAAACCTGACAAACAAGTCTTTAGTCGAAATTAGTGAAATATTGAAGAGAAACAGAGAAAACACACACACCCTCATTACTATATATCTTACGTTAGCTAACACATGATATAACAAAAACAAAATCAATAAATAGCAGTCAATTTACAAATAATAATAATGGTTTCTAATTTAGACAAAAGCCCAAGCAATCTGGGGTATCACATTGATCCCAGTACATGACTGGTACTTTGGATTATCAACTCCTGGAAGGACGAAAGGCAAAGCTCATGTCATTTTGTCAGAATCTTTAACAATAACAACAACCGTTGCTAATTTTGCCTAAAAATTCAGATCATACTATAGTTTGTGTGTATCTGGTGTAAAATAGATACCCCTGCATGTTGTAAAAGGTCTATCTAGTGTACAATAGATATACTGTACCCCTGTATGTTGTAAAAGGTCTATCTACAATAGATATACTGTACCCCTGCATGTTGTAAAAGGTCTATCTAGTGTACAATAGATATACTGTACCCCTGAATGTTATAAAAGGTCTATCTAGTGTACAATAGATATACTGTACCCCTGTATGTTGTAAAAGGTCTATCTAGTGTACAATAGATATACTGTACCCCTGTATGTTGTAAAAGGTCTGTCTACAATAGATATACTGTACCCCTGAATGTTGTAAAAGGTCTATCTAGTGTACAATAGATATACTGTACCCCTGTATGTTGTAAAAGGTCTATCTACAATAGATATACTGTACCCCTGAATGTTGTAAAAGGTCTATCTAGTGTACAATAGATATACTGTACCCCTGTATGTTGTAAAAGGTCTATCTACAATAGATATACTGTACCCCTGTATGTTGTAAAAGGTCTATCTACAATAGATATACTGTACCCCTGTATGTTGTAAAAGGTCTATCTAGTGTACAATAGATATACTGTACCCCTGAATGTTGTAAAAGGTCTATCTAGTGTACAATAGATATACTGTACCCCTGAATGTTGTAAAAGGTCTATCTAGTGTACAATAGATATACTGTACCCCTGAATGTTGTAAAAGGTCTATCTAGTGTACAATAGATATACTGTACCCCTGTATGTTGTAAAAGGTCTATCTAGTGTACAATAGATATACTGTACCCCTGTATGTTATAACAGGTCTATCTAGTGTACAATAGATATACTGTACCCCTGTATGTTGTAAAAGGTCTATCTAGTGTACAATAGATATACTGTACCCCTGTATGTTATAAAAGGTCTATCTAGTGTACAATAGATATACTGTACCCCTGTATGTTGTAAAAGGTCTATCTACAATAGATATACTGTACCCCTGTATGTTGTAAAAGGTCTATCTAGTGTACAATAGATATACTGTACCCCTGTATGTTATAAAAGGTCTATCTAGTGTACAATAGATATACTGTACTCCTGTATGTTGTAAAAGGTGATTAAAAAATATAACACTAGGAAAGGAGTCTGGCTGTAAAACATTTCCTCAGAAAGGACTCCATGATCAATATGAGGTCTGCCATTGGACCTACAAGGATAATGATAAAAACAATTACAGCTCACACTTATGTAAGTTAAGCTGGCCTTCTACAAGATTACATCCCCCGGGAGGTTTCTCAGGAGTTTTAATGACTAGAATTTGTTTTTCTATATGCTGACGAGTATGTGTATATGTGCATTCATGTGTGTATATGTGCATGGATGTGTGTATGTGTATATGTGCATGTGTGTGTGCATGCATGTGTGTATGTATATATATGTGCATGCATGTGTGTATGTGCATGTGTATATGTGCATGTGTGTGTGCATATGCATACAGTTATATGTATGAGTATATAAATGTAAACATGCAAACACACACACAAAAATACATTCACACAAATACATCTGATTTCTTACATCAGACATAAAGAGAGGAGTAGTATGAGGTAGTCAAACTACTCCTCATTCTTCACATGTGACAGAATTGCAGAAATTTATATATAGATGTCTTGGCAATGTAGTTTTGTGCAGTTCAAGATGTTAAAAGTTAACATCTAATGAATTACTAAAAAGAATATCTAAAAACAAATTTGTTAATTCAAATATTTGTAATATCTTCACTCGTAGAGACACCAGCCAAAATTTGATATTAGAGTATAAAAACTTCAATTGTTTTAATTTGATGTAATCGTAAAGCTGTTTTGTACTTTTTAAAATTGTCTTGCTAATGTGGTTACATGCAGTACAGGACATTATGAGTTAAATGTTAAAAATATAAAAACAAAACATCTCAAAATAGATTTCAAAAGCAAACTAAAGCCAAAACAACTCTAATGTGTCACCTAAATTAAGGAGAACTAAATATAAACTGGGAGATTTCTTTTAACATTTTATTTACTGTTGCAGTAATTAATCTAAAACAACAGAAACTCCCACAACAACAATAAAGAGAGCAACTTCATAAGAAACTGAGTCAAAAATAACTGTTGTTGTTGACGTTGTATAGTAGTCAACTCAATTCCAACTTAATTGATATGGTTAAATGATGGTTTAAAATGTCGCAGTTTCTAGAAACTACCATTGTAATAACATTGGTCAGCTTTCTTTACACCATTCCTCACTTACTAGTCATATTTAGTTGTTCACACACATCATCATCATCATTTTACGTCCACTTTTCCTTGCTTGCATGGGTGGGATGGATCTTATTAAGCATGGCATCTCTCCATTCGTCACGGTTCTTCGTCATCTCCTCCGTGAGCTTCAGCGATTTGAGGTCTGCTCTCACCACCTCCACCTATGTTTTTCATGGTCTTCCTCGACTGCGTCTTTCTTCTACTGGGATTTCTTGGCACTTCTTTATGCTTGTGTGATTACAGAAGTTACTTCACAACTATGGGGCTTTTGGTTCAATCTCACAGCATGTCTCCTTGACAAAGGGTCTTTTGATTCAATCCCACAGCATGTCACCTTGAGAAAGGGTCTTTTACTTCAAGCTGATTAATGCCTTTTAAGTGAAATTTGGTAGGTAGAAACTGTGGAAGCCCACCATGTCTGTGTGTACACACATATATATCATCACCATTTAACGTCCATTTTCCCAAACTAGCATGGTTTAGACAAGTTGTCCTGCTCATACAGAACTGCTTTTGGCTAGGTCTCTACAGCTGGATGCCCTTCCTAATGCCAACCACGTTTACAGTGTGTGCTGGGTGCTTTTTGTTGCGATACCTACACAACTGCATTTACAGTGTGGGCTGTATGCTGTTTGTCGTGACGCCTACACGACCACTTTACAGTGTGGGCTGGGGACTTTGGTGGGAAGTGTGAGAGGATTGGGAAGATGGGAGGGGTGGGGTATTGGGATGTGGGAGGTAAATGGATGGGGTGGAGGTGAGGGTGGTGTACACTAGATGTAAGTTTCAGCCTGTACTCATGAGGAGGCTAGCTTGTCACTTTGAAAAGCGCACCTGGTATATATATATATCTATCTATCTAAGGCGGGTAAAATTCCCGAGATCCATGGACGAGTTCTCTCCAGTGGTCTCTGTCCCTCATTATCGCTGCCATGCCTGCGTCTCCAACAGAGGAGACTGAGGTTGGCTGGACATGCTCACCGACATCCAGAGTTGACATTGCATTCAGAACTCCTTTGGGAGCCCCTACATGGACACACTAGAAGAGGAAGACCAAGGTTAACGTATGTTGATGCCCTAAGGACATATATATATATATATATATATATATATAAAAAGGGTCTTTATAACATTTATTTATTTAAAAAAAAAAAAAAAAAAAAAAAAAAAAAAAAATCGATGTTAAAGCCTGCTTTCTCTGTTTGGGATTTTCAAAACATTTGTTATTAGGTTAAATTGCTTTTTTGATAAAACTCCTGTATGCTGATTCTTGACCACATTGGTTTTGCTGCTTCTATCCTTGCTAAAGTAAAGGATACAAGTGATTTTCGTTGTCACTTGTGTGTAAAAAAAGGGGTGTAACTCTACCTTACTTTAGTGTTGAAAAAAAATTATGTTGCATCTGAGTTCACTTCTGTATATAGTTCAGTGTTGCTAAGGTGCTCATATGCCAAGCAGTTGTATGTGTCCCTAGAGATGATGCAGAATTGTTTCCTTTTATCGGAAGGGAGTTACATGAGGTTCTACTCTCGCATATTGTTTAGAATGAGGTGTATGCAAATGTAAGGAGTTCTACATTGGTAGCATGACTTGAGCACTTCACACTCACATTAAAGAACACTTCAATACACACGCATCGTCATTCAAAAAACATATTGACAAATGCAGACACACCAACAAAAATATAACTGTCAATAGTAAAGCCAGATGAAAAGAAATCTGTGACAGACAAAGTTGTAAACTGTCAAAACTCATGAGTGATAGTGTACGACCCTTCAGCTATACATTGCAAGAACCCAGCTTCCATTATGGTCTTTCGAGCTGTTACAAGTGATGGGAAATTGATGCCTCCTCATTTTATTGAAGCGGGTCTTAAAATCAACACAACAGGATATCTCATAATGCTTAGAAGTTTTGTTACCTTGTATTAGGAAGCATTAAGATACAAGTCAAGTCATGTTTATTAAAGATTCCACACCCGCCAATTCTTCAAAAAGAGTGCAACAATTTTTTCAGAAGGAATTGCCTGCCATATTTGAATCGGTGTGATTTTTGGCTAAGGGGTGCAGTTGAAGCAATATCCAATGCAACTTCCCACAACTGTGTATGTCTTCACTGAAGGCTTTGATCAAGAGAGTATTCAGTAAAATGAAAAAGGAAGAAATAGTTAAAGCATGCTCATCATTTTGTAAACAGATTGAACTGGTAAAGAAAGCAAATGGCGGTCACGTTGAACTGAAATAAGTGCTAAACACTCCACAATAAATTGGCAGAAACATAAAATTTGCAGTGTTTAATTTTTCCGAGTTATATCAATTATAATAAAGATATTTAAATGATTCTAATTTACTTGTGATACCCAGTGTCAGATCATTTTACGCCCACTTTTCCCTGCTTGCAAGGGTGGGATGGGTCCTATTCATCACAGCATCTCTCCACTTGTCACGGTCCTTCGTCATCTCCTCTGTGACCCTTTCTCTAATCAGTTGCGCTAATATTCTCTCTGCTACTTTCATAACCTGATCCATCAGCTTTATGCCCCTATAATTGCTCCTCTCCAGAGCATCCCCTTTACCTTTGTAGCAATTTATGAGAATACTGCTGCACCAGTCTTTGGGTATGACACCACCATATATAGTCTGATTGATGATGCGTGCTACCTGTTTAGTGCCTACATCCCTTGATGCCTTCAGCATCTCTGCAACTATCCCCGACGGTCCAGCAGCCTTACCATTCTTCATTTCCTTAATTGCCTCTTGGACCCTATATTCGTCAATCTCAATAGCTGGTCCCTCTGTCAGATCTACTGAGGGTAATTTCTCTCTCTCCCATTCATTCTCCGCATTCATCAGTCACACATAATGACATTTCCAGTCCTCCTTTTTCTGAACATTCGTGACACTAAGTACACCAGCATCATTCCGGACACATTTATCTCCAACAACATCCTGATTTGCATTGACACACTGACTTGCAATGCGGAACACCACTCGTCTCTGATCTTCCCATCGCAGAACATTGGCAAACCTCCTACTCTCAGCCTCCCTGTGTGCTAAGTACACCTGATGTCTAGCTTCTCTCTTAGCAACTGTACATCCTTCTCTACTCCCACCCTTTTTCCAAGCCTTCCATGCTAGTCTTTTGTCTCTAATGGCCTTATCTACTGTGCTGTTCCACCACCAGGTCAGTCTGTTTGGTTGGAGCTATGCTCCAGCCACAAGTTTCATCAGTAGCCTGCAGTAAGTTGTCACGTAAGAAATTCCAGTTATTATCCATGTCATACAACTCTAAATCGTCTTCTTTTTCGTCACACACATCTTGAAGGGCTTTGCTAAATTTATATTTTAGTGAAAGGTCTTTTAGTTTCCAGACCTTTCTTTTCCACACCTTCCTGTATGTCTCATTCTGTCTCTTGCTTACTGAGATGTCACTAATGATTAACCTATGCTGTAGGGTATATTATTCCCCAGGGTATGCCTTCGGCACCATCTGTCTGTCTCGCTGCCTAACTAGCAAGAAGTCAATCTGGCTTATGTGCTCGCCTGATTTGTAGGTTATGTGCTCGCCTGATTTGTAGGTTTCTTGAAGTTAGTGTTGCAAATGGTTAGTGCACTTGCATCACAAAATTCAAGAAGCCTCACTCCTTCATTTCTTGAGCCATAACCGTGCCCACCATGTACCCCAGTGTATCCATCCTGGAGCTGCCCAAGATGACCATTGAAGTCCCCTGCTAGCATAACGATGTCTCCGTCCTCTGTCATTGTGGCTGTTTCTGAAAGTTGCTCGTAAAAGCAGTCTTTCTCTTCTTTACCTAGGCCTGCTTGGGGAGCATAGGCAGAGATGATTGTCAGTAGTCTCCTGCCTACAACTAATCTAAGCTTAATTATTCGATTACTAACTCGAACTAACTCTATTGTCTTATTGATCCATCTCTCAGCCAGGAAAATACCTACTCCCCCTAACCCATCATCCTTACCTACCCAGAAAAACTTATAGCTAAGATGTTTGCCTGCGACTAGTCTCACAGAGGCACCTCTCCATCTCACCTCTTGCAGACAGTACATATCCACATGCCTTCTCTCCAGCATCTCCGCTATTTCAGCAGATCTACTCCTGAGAGTGCCAACATTAAGTGTTGCAACTCTGAGATGCGGTGTCTTCATATTCTTGTTCTGTGATTGCTTGATGACGGTCGGGGGTTCTTGCACATGGTCTCACCAGCCACCCCACTACCATGCACAGCCCTAACATGGTTAGTGTTATTGATGTTGATGCAGTTGTTTCAATTCTCAGTTGTGCTCGTAATTTTTGGCAGTAGTATATATACTGGTTGGATGCCCTTCCTGACACCAGTGCCACTTTACAGCATGGACTGGGTGCTTTTATTCGTGCCACCAGCACTAGAGAGGTCGTCTTACTGGACTCAGGGGTCCTTTCCACCCTTCCATTTTACAACATGGACTGGGTACTTTTATTCGTGCCACCAGCACTATAGAGATTGTCTTACTGGACTTCTCTACCCCACACCAATTTATTCGGAGTGGTAGCTCTCCTAGACGGGTTGCCTAATCTACGGCTTATGGAGCCTCTGTCCACCCCGTGTCTGCACTGAGCGGAACTTGGTTTAACGTGCTATGTGCCAGGCATGCATACCGGAAGGTGATAAATGTAGGACGGGTGGATGGGATGAAAATGGCGATTTCCTAGCCTCTTATTTCAAACACGGCTATACGATATGATCAAATTTCCGTTACGAATATATGCATGTACACAACACGCATATATATATTAACAGCTATATAAATACAAACAGACATTAGTACATATATCTATATCTATATATAAACATCAAAAGAAGGAAATTGACAATTTTTCAACTTATCTTATTCTATCTGTGTCAAATATATTGTGGAAGATGGACGTTAAACGATGATGATATATAAATATACGAGATGGTATCAATTTGGCAGAAGAAAGCACTAGTTTGGGGACCACAGATACCATAGGTTTCAACAGTAACTGGTGTGAAATATACTCTCTGTTAATGACTAGTATTAAATATCTTGTGTTGGCATATGGCTAGATTTTCATACTAGACTTTGAAATATATCAATAGTTTCAACTAGAATATGACTAATTTTACACAATCCTATAACAACATAAGCCAGTATGAATAGATCTATCTATAACTATTTCATTTTCTTTACATTTGAACCACACAAATGCTGAAATAGCTTTCAAATACATTAAAGTATAAACAAATATATAATTACTAAAACAAAATTAGAGACTGTAAAGATACAATCTTTGTGAAAACACTTGGCTTAGAAAATAAATAATTCAGAGCCAGCATCTGCATGGAAAACAGTAGCCTTGGTGATAATTTCTATAATAATAGTATTGCATGTTTTCTCTGTCACATAAACATTATAGACTCACAAAAATATTTTAAAGAGTTTCATTTAAAATTCACAGAACACAAATGTTAGACAAATAAAAAGAGAGGCCAGCAACTAAAATGTTTTCATTCATTACAGAAATCAGCATTCTCTGTCAATGGTGTTCTCTGTGTGTGTGTGTATACATATATGCACATATATACATACACATAAGCAAGTATGCATGGTCCCATAACTCATGAGGGGTGATAGGGACACCGTATTACAGAGTTTCTAGGGCAGTTTTAAACCTGGCAGAGCCCAATCCTCTCCAGGTCTGAATGCAGCAGATTTATTCCAGAGAAGGAGAGAGTGGAAGAATGAGATATAGAGGAAGAATTGACCCCAATACTAAACTGGTACTTTTTTTTTATTGACCTCGAATGGATGAAAAGCAAAGCTGACCTCAGCATGATTTGAACCCAGAGAGCAGAAAGTCAAAACGAATACCACAAAGCATTTTATCTGACATTCTAATGACTGCCAATTCACACATATACATATGTAAATATACATACATATATACATAAATATACATACATGAATTCTATAAAATGTACGCAATGCAGATCTTGGGTACACAAGAGGTTTAGTGGGATAGCAGGCAAACTAACAGATAGGGAAAACTACGTATGCAGTAGCTATACAGGGAAAGTTGGCAGTATTAATTGCAGTGATAGACACATTTTTCCAATGCAGGTGGGTGCTATAGAAGTGGTTGATAGCTTCCGGCACCTAGGTGATCAGATTAGCATGGGAGGGGGGGGGGGTGTTCCAGGGCCATAGTATCTAGAATAAGGATGGGTTGGAAGAAGTTCAGGGAGCTGCTTTCTTTGTTGACAAAGAAGGGTTTCTCCCTACGTATATGATGCCTGCGTGAGATGCGCGATGCTGCATGGTAGTGAGACATGGGCAGCAACTATAGAAGATATGCGACGGCTGGAGAGAAATGAAGCAAGTATGCTCCGTTGGATGTGCAATGTCAATGTGCGTGGATGACTAAGCATAGATGAGTTGAGAGAGAAACTGTGTATAAGAGGGATAAGTTGTGGTGTGCGGGAGAGAAGACTGCGATGGTATGGACATATGGTGCACATGGAGGATGACCGCTGGGTAAAGAAGTGCCAAGAAATGCCAGTAGAAGCAAGACGCAGTAGAGGAAGACCACGAAAAACATGGGTGGAGGTGGTGAGAGCAGACCTCAGATCGCTGAAGCTTGTGGAGGAGATGACGAAGAATCGTGACAAGTGGAGAGATGCTGTGCTGAATAGGACCCATCCCACCCTTGCAAGCAGGGAAAAGCGGACTTAAAATGATAATGATGATGATGATGATGATGACATATAGTATACATACACACCTATATATATGTATGGGCCCATACCTCTCGAAGTCATAGAGGCACTGCAGTGACAGTACTTCTTGGGAATTTTAACCCTTTAGCATTCACATTACCATTATATTTTCATGGTAAAGGCTTTATCTCACGTAATATGGAATCTACGAGATTTTGATGATGATATTATTTATTTTGAGAACAACACCTTAACATCAGTATGAGTGGGCGGTTATGGCTGGTTTGAACAGAAAGAGGTGAGAGAATTCTGGCTGGATATGGCCAGTTTAAATGATAAAGGGTTAAACCTAGCGGAGCCCGTCTCCTCTCCATATATTATACACACAAGCACACAAACTCTTATACCTAATCCACTAACATAGCTTTATTAAAGTTTAGTAAAGAAATGAAATATTGTGTGTTCCAACCATAAAACAATGGCTTATGTACTGAGAAAATAGTCTAGGAAACAACAACAAACACGTTCCTGTATGTGTATGTGTTGTTTCTTATGCATCTTGTCTATACACATATACATGCACACATAGATACACACACACATGCACACAATTTTCTCTTAATCAGCTCCCAACAAATAGCATGGTATAAAAGTCTAGCTCGTATGAGAAGTTGTTTGATAGAGAATCTGGCTACATAACTTCTCCAGCAGGTCTGGTTTCCTCTTCAGTTACTTCATTGCCCCACCCACACAACAAGATTCTTTCTGAACCGTACATTCTTTCACAGCTGCACTTTAAACATTCATTCAAGACTGTGAGTGAAAGCTATTTAACACTGTATTACCAATTACATTAGATGATGCATTTCTCTTCTATACACTTCCAGAAGGCTCAGCTAGATCATCAAAATACTTTCAAACTCATTACCATCTAGAAATTGTTTGATGGTCAGTAAAGAGAAAATGAAAACAAATTGGAGATGAGATCAGTTACATAACCCTAGCTCAATATGAAACTTTTTCCTTGTCTGAATACTTCCCTGATTATACAATACAAAGCTTTATATATACTATTGTATTTTCGCGGTAAAGGCTTTTCTTCACATAATTATCTCACATAATATCGAATCTCTGAGATTTTGATATTTATTTTGAGAACAATACCTTAACATCAGTATGAGTGACCAGCTATGGCCGGTTTGAACAGAAAGAGGTGAGAGAATTATGGCCGGTTATGACTGGTTAGAATGCTAAAGGGTTAAAGTTTTTTGTTTTTTTTTTAATCAAAGACACTTCTATAATGTCAATTCTCTCTCTCTCTCTTCCCCTCGAAGAATTTATCTGCAATCGGGTTTAACTACTCAAGATATACACTGTGTCTTGATGGTGCCACTATAACTCCATCAGCAGTTAAGGGCAAAATGGTTGAAAACTCAAAAAGTAAAAAGCTGTAATAAATACTGCAAAACATTTTGACCAATGCTCTACCAATTTACCATACAAAATTAATAATGTAAAGAATAGACATTTACAGTGTATGCAGGTTTATCTGGCCTCCTACGATATTGCATCTCATAGGAGGTTTCTTGGCTATTTTAATGATACCCCATAGTCTTATGAAAAGCAACATAAAATCAAGAGTCTTGTTCAAGAACACCACATGCTGCCCTGTTCACAAACTGAACCCATAACCTTATAATCATGTAGCCAACCCCAACCACCAGACCACCTGGTCTAGAAATCAAAGCCCTAATCATGTAGCCAACACCCTAATACATGTTTTCACAAAGAATTAATAAAAACAAAATAGAACTATAAATCATTTCAAACTTAATCATGTCGTAAATCATAGGAAAGAATTCTTTATTACCAGACTTTCTAATCAATAACATCACCTTCGATCAATTTCCTTTCTAGTATTTTTCCTCTTCAGTTTTCTCAAATACATCAGAAGAGAAGGAAAACTGAAGAGAAACTGCCAGATATATTCATAATATCTGAAATACTATCTTTCCATTCAAGGGAGGTAAATCCACAATCTAGCGTGCAATGTGTTGCAATTCATTCTTTACCTCCAACCCTGTTGCTACGGCCACAAACCTAGACACTGCTACCCGCAACACAGAGGAGAGAAAGATAAACACAGGGACTTGACCAACTGCTTCCTTTTCACCAGACCTCGGATGTCCATGGTCCCCACACTACTGATTTCCTTCGTAAAATCTGAAAGACAACAGCCCACCTGAGGAAGGGATCCCAGTAGTAGGGTGGCTGTTGCAGTGGGCGTCCCTGGCCATTCTGCACAGTGATACCTTTACCATTTTATCCAGAGAACGCAGCTGGTACACCACTCAGACTGGGATGTACAGCCTGTCCCCCCCCCCCTCTTCCTTTCATTGCTCAATTCCATTTTCATTTGTTACTCTTTTTCTTTCTTTTTTTATTACCATATATATTGAAGTTTCTTACTACTGGATATTTTGTATTACAATAAATTGTATATCTTAGTGTGATTCAGTTTCAAACCTAATAAAACCATGCCAGAGAAACTGTATTGGTGTATATCATGTCAATTTAACCCTTTCTTTAGCATATTTCTAACAAAAGACACTGCCAATAATTTTAAGAATTTTCAAGTATAATCAAGAATTTGGAAAGGTTTTATTAATATAACTAATGTTCAAATTATTAAGTTAATGTTTGGAGCATAACTTAAAGGTTCTTACATAAAATTATGATGAAAGTTTTTTAGATAAATACCAACACCAATGCTTTTGTTTCCATATTTTTAATGAAGGAATGCCTCTGGATTTCAAATAATTTTGAAAAATATTCAACAACTTGGAGGGATTTAGTAACATAATTTTCTCATTATTAGGCTGTGTTTGAAGCATGATATATCCTTTAATAAAATTATGGTGGAAGGATTTTTAGATAAATATACACGCTTTAAAATAAACAGCTGTGTATTGTAGATGGGGCGGGCAGTTTGTTACCAAAAGGATTAAATAGTGTAGAAATAGTTTCTGTCCTTATTCCAGGCTAGATGTAACAAACACATATTTGGAATACAGTTACTGTATTTGTCTGTGTGATGCCTTTATGAGGAAATCTGCTGGCATCATGTACTCTGAGTACATGACCAAGGGATTTGCACCTAGAAAGTTCCACTCTGAGGCACAAGTCCGAGCAAAATGTTTTTGTGATCAGCAATTGCCCATTCATGCCAGTTTCCCCTCTCCACGTTACTAATATTGTCCAACGGTCAATACAGCCTGACACCAGTGATATTCCAACTCATTTCTACAGCTGAGTGAAGTAAAACAAAGTGTCTTGCTCAAGGACACAATGCATTGCTTGGTCAGGGAATCTAACCCCCGTACTTTCACAAACTCTAAAGGTATGAATATAATAATAATAGTTTCTAATTTAAGCACAAGATTAACAATTAGGGGGAGGATGATTAAATCAAACCCAGTACTTCAATGGTACTTAATTTTCTCGACCCAGAAAGGATGAAAGGCATACTTGACCTTGGTGGGATTTGAACTCAGAATGTAGAGAGTTGGAAGGAATACCATGGGTAATTTTATCCAATGCTATCATGATTCTGCCAATCCACCACCCTTAAAAATATAACAAATGTGGAATGGAAGGCATCCCGTCGGTTATGACGAGCGTTTCAGTTGATCCAATCAACAGTACAGCCTACTCATGAAATTAACGTGCAAGTGGCTGAGCATTCCACAAACATGCATACCTATAACGTGCTTCTCAGGGAGATTAGGTGTGACACAGAATGTGACAAGGCTGGCCCTTTTGAATTACAGGTACAACTCATTTTTGCCAGTGAACTGGAGCAACATGAAATAAAGTGTCTTGCTCAAGGACACAGCATGCCACCAGGAATCAAACTCGTGACCTTACGATCATGAGCCAAATTCCCTAACTACAAAGCCATCCTTCTTCACAACAAATGTATTAATATGGCTATATATTTAAATAGGCATGCATAATTTTGTTTATTTTAATAAATAATATTTAATTTATATTACTCGTTAATTCATACAATAAATTATCGTTAATAGATGTGAGTGAAGGCATTTGTAGATATATGGTAATCACTGTTTAATGTAGTGCAAAATATCTCTTGAGCTTTGTTCACGTCTGAAACAAGACATTGTTTAAAATATCAGGCTGAAATTTTGTTTAATAAAACTCTTAATTCTTTTGATACACATTAGCCTAAAACTACCTCTGGTTCTATGAAACAAAACCATTTTAAAGTGTTTCTATTTGAATTAAAGCATTCCAACATCATTTTTATCCAAGAAGCAATTAGATTGTTTCAAATGCCACTTTAATAATGAAACTATCATCATCATCATTCTTCCACGTTAGCATGGGTTTAGAAACATCGTTATGAAAGGTTACATACTACTATAACTTTTTTTCCTAAATAATCTTTTTCAAAATGTTTTGAGGAAGGATGAAAGGGACTGAATGAGGAAAGTAGAGGAAAACCATGAAAGACCTTCAAAATAAGGTTATATCTATACTAGTATATCTTATATCTAAATTTTAAAAATTGCATTTCTCTGGATAAGGAAGACATTTTTTTGTTGTTGTTCTAGAATACTGATGGAATTAATATTCGCCACAGTGACATAGCTGAATTTTCTGTATACTCTCAAATACCAATATTACATTTTACTGAGCTGTAAATTATTCTCAAATATATTTGATTCCAGTCTTATCAAGTCCTTTCATTATAATTCAATATAACTAATATGGCTTCATACTTCTTAGCAGAAATCAAAGAAATGGAAATTTGCGGTGATCGTTATCTCGGCTTAAGAAATATTTTTTTATTTTTTTAACTGGCCTCATAAATGACTGTTGGATTGCACTTAGAAAGTTCCTCTCCAAGATAACAGGCTTAGTAAAGTGGTTTTGTTGAAAACCAACAGTTGTTCAAGAATGCCAACAGTCAAAATCTTCTGTATGCTACTGAGGTTTGTACAAGAGAAATGGCAAAAGCTGATACAGATTCACATCAATCGCTTTCCAACTCAGAAAACAGGAGAAACGGGAAAGTGTCTTGCTTAAAGTCACAATGTGCTGTCTAATCCAGGAATTGAACTTATGATCTTCCAATCATGAGCTCAACATTCTAAACTACTAAGCCACATATCTTCAGTAGAATTGTTTGACTCAACATTTATTGAAATTCTTCTAGAATAACAAACAGAAGAAAGAAGAAAGATTAAAGCAGCTTTAAAAATAAAACTGACTGAAAAGAAATGCTGTAGATTTTCTTTCTCTTTGTCTGAAAATATTCTAAATCCAGATTTTAGTATTTCTCACTGTTGGTTATGATCAATAACTATTCCACAATACATACATTATTTGTCTACATGTCAGTTAAAGTTACTAAACAGAGCAGAGTTGGCCATATATCTTTATAACTGCAATGCATACTGAATAGAAAAGGACATGTACAGCCTAATGGTTAGTACATTGACTCACAATTGTAAGGTTGTGGGTTTGAGTTCCAGACAGAATGTTGCATTGTGTCCTTCAACAAGACACTCCATTTCACATCGCTCCAGTCCACTCAGCCGAAAAACATGTATGCCAGCTGCAGCAACAGTTAGGAATTAACCTTCTCATCCCAGAGGAAGTGTTGTACACAGTTTCTTAAAAGCTCATGAAACCAAGATAATCTCTGAGCCAGTGAGCTTCTAGACTCAAGAAAGATAAAGTTTTAAAATACCAAATAGAAGGATTACAACATTATTTCAAACCAATAATACAATTACATAGAGAAACTGTAAAATGTACTATTATATAAAAATTCCAACCAGTTTTTGTTTTTTCTTTCCATGACTTATAAAATAATTGTGTAATCTTTTCTCAATGTGATAGCAATTAGATAGGTATGTTTGTATTTTTCTTCATATCTCATTAATCAAATTACTTTTCCTTCACTCAGTCCAAGTGGAATTTCTCTCAGATTTATCTAGTTCAACAGCAACCCTATGTCCCAGATTTATCTAGTTCAACAGCAACCCTATGTCCCAGATTTATCTAGTTCAACAGCAACCCTATGTCCCAGATTTATCTAGTTCAAGAGCAACCCTATGTCTCAGATTTATCTAGTTCAAGAGCAACCCTATGTCCCAGATTTATCTAGTTCAAAAGCAACCTTTTGAAATGTTCTGCTCACACCAATGCATGAATAGTTGGCCTCCTATGAGGTTGCATCTCATAGGAAGTTTGCCAAGTGTTTCGATGATAGGGGGCTCCAGTCCTACCATGAAAATCTACATGAAATGAAGCATCTAGCTCAACAACACCACATACTGCTCTGTTCAGAAACTGAACCCTCATTCTTATAATCATGTGCCCAACACTAACCCCTAGTCTTTGCACCTTCACAGTAAACTATACGAAGACATTCAATTCTGACAATCTCAACACAGTCCTAGCAACTGTCCCAGGTTTTGTCTAGGACTGGAGTAAACTATACAAAGACATCCAATTCCCACCATCTCAACACAGTCCTAGCAACTGTCCCAGGTTTTGTCTAGGACTGGAGTAAACTATACAAAGACATCCAATTCCCACCATCTCAACACAGTCCTAGCAACTGTCCCAGGTTTTGTCTAGGACTGGATTAAACTATGCTAAGACATCCAATTCCCACCATCTATTCATAAATAAACATGGTTAAATCTTTGTATCTATGAGAAAATATTTAGCCTTAACGTAAAGGAATTTCATGTTTAAAATCCAAGTTAAGAGCTTTAATAAACATTCTCCTCATTCAAAAAGGCTTAGTAGGTACTAGCAGAATGGCCCGGTGTTGCTCGGGATTTGCTCTAGGGTTCTTATATATTTAATATATATTTATCCTTATCGAGCCTCGTGAAATAAATACGTTTGTTTATATTTTGTTATTGTGTATGCAAAAATATCTGTACACGAATATATAATTATATATATATATATAAATAACAAATTAAAGTTTAAGCAAAGAATCGCTGCTTTCACCCATAACAGGATCTTCTGAAACTAAAAAAAAAAATCAATTTGTGAACGCAGAAGTAAATATTTTGAAAAACGTTACACTATATATACATATACACACACACACCGCGTCATAATGATGTAATGCAGACAGCCAGGCATACAGACAGATATTATAAGGGCGCAACGTTATATCTATGTATCTATCTACAAAGAAAGACTAAGAATTATATAGAGAGAGAACGCTAAATCGCCTAATGCGGTCCCTAGGGCATTGGAAATTTGAATTTATTTTTCTCAAAACACTCACACGACTATAAGTATTACATGTGTAAAGTTTGAAAACAATCGGTTGGGTGGTTCTCGAGTTTTAGTGAGCAGACAGACAGACAGACAAGCAGACTGGCAGGCAGACAGACAGACAGGCAGGCATTCTGTTTTAGATATATAGATATTATATTTTTTGTTTCTGTATGGGGGGGGGGGGGGTAGGAGAAGGAGTAAGAGGGGGAAGTAAGAGGAAGAAGAGGAGGAAGAAGAGGATGAAGATGAAGAGGGGAGTAAGAGGAGGAGTAAGAGAAGGATGAAGGAGAGGCAGAGGAGGAAGGGGAGAAAGGGGAGGAGGGGAGAAAGAGGAGGGGGAGAATGGCAATGCTAATGAAATATGAATCTGCGAGCTACCAAGCACCCACGTGAAGCGCCAACCCAGAGACCCTCCCCTACGAGTGTCGACAAATGCCCAAAACTCCGAGTTGGTACCATCAATGTAGGCTCAATGAAAGGAAGAGCAGGAGAAATCGTAGAAATGCTAGAGCGAAAGGAAGTTGATGTATGCTGTGTGCAAGAGACTAGATGGAGAGGAGGGTCTGCTAGACTCCTTGTAGGAAAAAGCCAGTGCTACAAATTTTTCTGGGTGGGAAATGACGATGGGATGGGTGGTGTAGGTATACTATTAGCTGACAAGTGGGTAGATAAAGTAATCTCAGTGTACAGGGTAAATGCAAGAATCATTAAACTCAGACTAGTCCTGAATAAGACAATTACCACAATAATATCAGCTTACGCACCCCAATTGGGGCTGCCAGACGAACTTAAGGATAGGTTTTACGAGTCCCTAATACACACTACTGCTCTAACAGACGACAAGGACTTCCTAATCATTGCAGGAGATTTTAACGGACACGTAGGTAAACACTGCGACGGCTTCAATAGAGTACATGGAGGCCATGGAGTTGGCACAAGGAATGAGGAAGGATTCAGGCTTCTAGAATTCTGCGACGCCAATGACATGTCGATATGTAACACAAACTTTAAAAAACCCGACAACCACCTGATCACCTATAGATCAGGGGAGCACTCTAGTCAGTTAGATTTTATCCTCATCAGAGGACGTGACAGATGGACGGTCGTAAACACAAAAGCCTTCCCTAGTGAGGAATGTACATCCCAACATAGCTTAGTTGTCAGCGACCTCACGGTCAGAACTAGACGAGCCCTGAAACAGAGGCCAACCTGGAGAAGAAAGATCTGGAAGCTGAAAGTCCCCTCAACCAGTAACAGATTTAAAGATATTTTACTCAACGCCTACGACAGTAAAGAAGAACAGATAGAGACATTTAACGTAGAAGAGAACTGGGAGTTCCTAAAAAATAACTTACTAGAGGCGACGGATGAGGTTTGTGGCTGGAGTAAGACCTCAAGCAGGAGGAGAGTGACTTGGTGGTGGAACAATAAGGTAGATGAAGCAGTCAAGGCCAAGAGACAGGCATGGAAAGAATGGAAGAACGGGGGGAGCAGGGTACATTACATAGAGACCAAGAGGGAAGCTAGGCGACAAGTATACTTAGCTAGGAGGGAAGCAGAGGATAGAAAATTCAAGCATGTTTTACAACGTGAGGACCAGAAACAGGAGGTATTCAAGATTGCGAGGCAGTGTGTCAGAGATAGTTGTGATGTCATTGGAGAGAAGTGTATCCGGAATGATAAAGGTGAGCTTGCCCTCACAAGTGCTGAGAAGAAAGATGCATGGAAGAGTCATTATGATAGATTACTAAATGAGGAGAATGCATGGGAAGAAGAGACCCTACCCCACGTAGACCCTATAGAGGGACCAGCAGTACAAGTCAGCGGCAGCGTAGTAAGTAAGGCAATCAGAGATATGAAGATAGGGAAGGCAACCGGTCCATCGGGTATAGCTGCCGAGATGCTGAAGGCATCTGGGTCTGTAGGTCACACTATAACCACACGTATCGTTAACCAGGTAATACTAGAGGGGGCCATACCAAAAGATTGGTGCAGTAGCATCATTGTCAACTGCTACAAAGGTAAAGGCGATGCACTAGATAGAGGAAACTATAGAGGTATAAAGTTGATGGACCAGGTCATGAAAGTAACAGAAAGAGTTATAGCACAGCTGATTAGGGACCGGGTGAATATAGACGAGATGCAATTTGGGTTTGTACCAGGGAAAGGCACCACTGATGCCCTCTTCCTTGTGAGGCAATTACAGGAAAAGTACCTAGCTAAAAGTAAGCCACTCTACTTGGCATTTGTCGACCTTGAGAAAGCCTTTGACAGAGTTCCACGTGCAGTAATCTGGTGGGCTCTTAGAAAACTAGGAGTAGATGAATGGCTTGTGAAAGCGGTACAAGCCATGTATAGGGGAGCAGTCAGCAAAGTTAGGATTGGCAATGAGTATAGCGAGGAATTTAGCGTACAGGTTGGGGTCCACCAGGGCTCTGTTCTTAGCCCTCTCCTGTTCATCATAGTCCTGCAGGCAATAACGGAGGAGTTTAAGACCGGATGCCCATGGGAACTCCTGTATGCTGATGACCTCGCACTCATAGCTGAATCTATGGTAGAACTAGAGAATAAATTCCAAACCTGGAAGCAGGGACTAGAGAGAAAGGGCCTCAAAGTCAACATGACAAAGACTAAGGTCCTTATAAGTAGACGAGAAAACAGAACCCAGATCCCCTCAGGGAAATGGCCTTGCTCAGTATGTAGGAAAGGTGTAGGTAGGAACTCCATTCTTTGCCCCAAATGCAAACAATGGGTACACAAGAGATGTAGCGGGATCTCAGGAAGCTTAATTAAGAATGTAGGATTCACATGCAGCAGCTGTGCTGAAACAGCAAGCAAACAGCCACAGGAAACAAGTACCACCAATCTCTGGGAGGGCCCTGTAGAAACAGTAGACAGCTTCTGCTACCTAGGTGACCGAATTAGCAACGGAGGTGGGTGCTCAGAAAGTACAATAACTAGGGTAAGAACGGGATGGAAGAAGTTTAGGGAACTACTACCACTGCTAGCTGCAAAAGGCTTCTCCCTCAGAATGAAAGGCAGACTGTATGATGCGTGTATCCGAACAGCGATGTTGCATGGTAGTGAGACCTGGGCGCTGAAGGTGGAAGACTTACGTAGATTAGAGAGAAACGAAGCCTGCATGCTCCGATGGATGTGTAACAGTAATATACGCGAACGGCAAAACATAAAGGAATTGAGAGAGAGACTGAGCATAAGAGGAATCAAATGCTGCGTGCAGGAGAGGCGGTTACGCTGGTATGGACATGTGATGCGTATGAAGGATGACAGCTGCATAAAAAGGTGCAGAGCACTAGAAGTTGATGGAAACCGCGGAGTGGGGAGACCCAAGGTGACTTGGGATGAGGTGATAAAAGCCGACCTTACCCAACTACACCTCTCAAAGTCAATGACACACGACCGTGACTTCTGGCGTCACGCAGTAATACAGGGTACCCGACCTCCCATGGGTACATGCTGAAGCATATAAACAATATGCCCCCACCCCCCACCGCAAGGTGGCCGTGGAGGTGCCACGGCAAAAAAGCACCCAGCCCACACTGTAAATGAGGTTGGTGTTAGGAAGGGCATCCAGCTGTAGAAATCAAGCCAGATCAGTTCCTGTATGAGCAAGGCATGGTCAGCCGACCAGACACTGCCCACAACAGGACAACCCGTCTAACCCATGCTAGCGTGGAAGAACGGACGTAAAACGGTGATGATGATGATGATGATGATGAATGTACTGAATGTATGCCAACAAATTCTCGATGAACTGAAATTTGCCTCATAGGGAACTGGCCCAGCTATCACAATGTTACCAATCTATCCTAATAATTCCCCTCTTATCTGGTCAATACTGGAGCCAAGTACCAGCCTTTAACATCCTGTCCCCGTGTGAAAACATGTTAGTAAGATGTTCTTGAAAAGTACAACACTACATCACATTAAAAATTAAAGTCTACTTTAGTTTATAGCAATTTTTCACAACCTCTCCACTGGTAAAAATACTATAAACATTTGAATTTTCAAACCTATTTTTAAATATTTTCTGTTAAATCATTAAAGGATGTTGAATGTTAAAAGCAACATGGAATTTACCCTCTTTTTATTACATTATCACCAAAACTGTCTTTCATTCAGTGAAACAAAACTCCCCATTTTAATAGGTTCCTATTTAACCCTTTAGCGTTTACATTACTCTATATATATTATTGTATTTTTGTGGTAAAGGCTTTATCTTACATAATATAAAATCTATGAGATTTTCATATTTATTTTGAGAAAATTACCTTAACATTAGTATGAATGGCCAGTTATAACCAGTTTGAAGAGAAAGAGGTGAGAAAACTTTGGCCAGATATGGCCGGTTTAAATGCTAAAGGGTTAAATAAAAATCTTCCAACATAATTTTATATTTAAGAACTATATGTTCCATTACTATCTTAGTAATAAAATAATTTTAGTAAAAGGTTACAAAACGGTTAGGGACATTTATAATTTTATATATATTATGCAGGAAAGCAAGTGATGAGAAATTCTTGTGATAATGGTAAAGTTAATTTGAGATCATGTTATCAGCTATGTAGGCTTGGTATCCTGGTGAACTGTTATTAAATATTGTCTACGAATGAGTTGAGTAATTTCTTTTCAATGTTGAATAGTCAGAGAACAGAATACTTTTACTCAATGTCACATAGTTATGGTGAATATTCTACAGAATCTGTTTCAGTCAGTTTGAACTGTGGTAATATTTTCCTTAATGGTGAACAGATATTTGATGTTTGGCTACATACATCAACAAGGGGGCTAGTAGAAGCAGATCTATGATGTTTGATTACGTGGAAGCCTCTCTTGACTGGAAACTAGGAGGAGGGTGCAGGAGACAACATACAGCCATCAAGGCAGGGTTGAGATCTGTGGAGGAAGATCTGGCAGACATTGTGAGAAGGCTTGCAACCATGGAAGTAAAAGGAACTAAAGAAGAATATTTCCTGAATTACTAGAAAAATTTATATTCTAACGATTGCCTGGATATTGTCTGTCACAAAAATGCTAAATTTTGTCAAACATGTTCTAAAAATGTCATAATTCATGGAAAACAATTGCAAGACAAACAAAATGAGTGCACATTAAATAGTACAACACAATACTATTGCTACATTAAATAGTACAACACAATACTATTGCTACATTAAATAGTACAACCCAGTACTATTGCTACATTAAATAGTACAACACAATACTATTGCTACATTAAATAGTACAACACAATACTATTGCTACATTAAATATTACAACACAATACTATTGCTACATTAAATAGTACAACACAGTACTATTGCTACATTAAATAGTACAACACAGTACTATTGCTACATTAAATAGTACAACACAGTACTATTGCTACATTAAATAGTACAACACAGTACTATTGCTACATTAAATAGTACAACATAGTACTATTGCTACATTAAATAGTACAACACAATACTATTGCTACATTAAATAGTACAACAGTACTATTGCTACATTAAATAGTACAACACAGTACTATTGCTACATTAAATAGTACAACACAGTACTATTGCTACATTAAATAGTACAACACAATACTATTGCTACATCAAATAGTACAACACAGTACTATTGCTACATCAAATAGTACAACACAGTACTATTGCTACATTAAATAGTACAACACAATACTATTGCTACATTAAATAGTACAACACAGTACTATTGCTACATTAAATAGTACAACACAGTACTATTGCTACATTAAATAGTACAACACAGTACTATTGCTACATTAAATAGTACAACAGTACTATTGCTACATTAAATAGTACAACAGTACTACTGCTACATTAAATGTATGTGTATGTGTGTGTTAGTGGAAAGATAACTCATCACCTCATTTAACACCACAATCTAGCCATTGTATGTTTACCAAAGGGTCCACTCTATTGTAGGCAAGGGCAGCTCTCCAATTTTAGAATACATCTCATCGCTCACTCTCTCATGCCAGTCACAGAGGCCTTCAAGAGTTTGAGTGGGGTCAGTTACTGCCCTTCCTGCCATGACTAAGACACTGTGTCAAAGTAATAGATAAACCAGCCAGGTTTACAGTTCAACAATGATACAACAAAACCAGGGTCAACTTAACCCATCAGTTGATCAGGTCAATGAAACATTGGAATAAGTTGTCAAAATAAAATGAATGCCATTTGTTGTTACTAATAGTACTACTATTACTACTACTACTACTAGTAATACTAGAAAGTGTGTGTTAGTGTGCCACACACATACATCTAATCAAAGATGGCACTAGGTGTCAAATAAGAACTGCTAGAAACAACCTACATGAGAGGGGAGGATATGAAAACCAAATGTCAAATATGATGGGTGGAGGGGTGGGATGCTCAGACAAGATTAAATAAGATTTCATGGAATCTTCATACAATGTATTTAATGCGTTCTTTCTCTATGAACTGAGTGTGTGTGTGAGTGAGTGTTAGTATGTGAGTAAGTCTGCATGAGTGAGTGTGGGTGAGAGTGAGTGTGGGTGAGAGTGAGTGTGGGTGAGAGTGAGTGTGCGTGCGTGTGGGCATGAGTGAGAGTTAGTGGGCGTGTGAGCAAGAGTGAGAGTGTGCATGAGAGAGTAAGTGTGCATGTGGGCATGAGTGAAAGAGTGAGTGTGCACATGAGTGAGAGTGAGTGGCGTGAGTGAGAGTGAGTGGGTGTGAGTGAGAGTGAGTGGGTGTGAGTGAGAGTGATGAGTGTGAGTGAGAGTGAGTGGGCATGCATGAGAGTGAGTGGGGTGCATGAGAGTGTGTGAGTGAGAGTGAGAGTGTGAGAGTGAGAGAGTATATGTGAGAGTGTGCATGCAAGTAAGTCTGCATGTGAGCGCATATGTGCATGCGTACATGTGGCAACTTTCCCTCTATGTGCTGATGCATGGCTGCACAATTGCTGCATTAGCGCTGCACACATCAAAATGTTGCCAGTCAGTTGCTTTGAAATGTTGCCAGTCAGTTGCTTTGAACTGTTGCCAGTCAGTTGCTTTGAAATACTGTTGTGCAGTGGCTTTGAATTTTAAATAGTTTTGCTCAAAGTATTAAATATTCTGCTCGGGGGATGAAAAAAAAGGGGGTAGACATTGGTGCGTATGTGTATTTATATATTGAAAATAGGCAGCACACAGGACAAAGACAAAATAGGGAGCACACAGGACAAAGACAAAATAGGGAGCACACAGGACAAAGACAATGGAAAAAAACTAACAGAAAGACAGAGTCCTATCTCTTCAGTCAACCTCTGGAAATCAATATGGTTTCGGTCCATTAAGATTGATACCATCATTTCAGTACACATTGGGACATAACAAAACAGGTAGCGACATATGTGTGTGTGTCTATATACACACACACATAGATATCATGATGATAAGAAGCATCAAATCTTTTCAAGTAGCACTGTGGACCATGACCAAAGGAAAGAAATGGCTAAGAAGCACAAGTTTAGTGCATCAAATAATGAAGTAGATATTGCTTAAAATAGACTACTTGTACATACTAGAGTAAGCTATATATAGAGAGAGATTAAAAATAATTGGAAACAAAAAGTATTTATAAAAATGCTTATCAAAACAGAAAAGTGAATATACACATACACAATATATATATATATATATATATATATATATAGTAAAATTAAGCTCTGTTTTGATTAAGCAGAAAAAATAAAAAATAAAAAATAAAAAAGATAAGCAATCTGATTAGTAATTAATTCTGTTACGTTTTACGCCACAGTGATATAGATTAGTTGAGTTGTTAAATTGTAAGAGAAAGGTAACAAAATATGCTGCATATACTTGTATATACAATATTTAATAAAAAAAAAAAAAATTAAATAAATAAAATGACAGTAAAATGGGAGGTTGACATATTCTTCAAGGTCAATATTTAGTTGATTATCAACAACTTCAAATTTAATGTAAATGAGGTGCTGAAATATTTTCACTTTGCAGATGAATATTACACCAGTTTCACTTTGGGAGTGAATATTATACCAGTTTCACTTTTGACATGAAATTCAAATTTCCTATTGTTTTTATTTATGTTTTCAATGAATATGGCCTTCAAAACTGTCGGGAATTGGTAAAAATTCATTACATAATGAAGTTGTGAAACAAAAACTATTCTAAACGACACTTAAAACATTTTAAATATCAAAATATTAAAACTTTATAAATATATTCTCCACTCATGACAATTTCTAAACAACACTATCTAAACATGATGACCTGCCTCAGATTATACATGGAGTTTGGAGTTTTTCCCATTTCTCAGACATAAAATAAGGGGTTGGCTTATATTTGAGTATATATACGATAATTTGGTTGCTGTGTAGTAAACGATACTTGTCCTTCTGCACATACTGTAGACTATGGCCAACCTCGGCTTTATGAATGAATTAGGTAGATGGAAACTGAAGAAGACTGTCATGTGTGTGTAATGTACCTTGTACACAACGAAATAGGTGGCACTAGGAAGTCTAACCCATGCTAGCGTGGAAAATAGACATTAACCGATGATGATGATAGGAAGGCTGTAGAAAGCAGGCCAGAAGGTGGAATGCATTAATGAAAAATGAAATGAAATTTAAAGATGACAGTGATGTAGGTTTAGGTAGCCCAGAGTTGTACATCATAGGTTTCTCAGCTGATAGTGATGTAGGTTTAAGTTTCTCAGGTGTTTTAATGCCAAGGCGGTCAAGGCATGTTGTGAAAAATAATAGTTTCTACTTTTGGCACAAGGCCAGCGATTACCCCAGTGCACCACTGGTACTTTATTTTATCGACCTCGTAAGGATGAAAGGCAAAGTTAACCTCGGCGGATTTGAACTCAGAACGCAAAGGGCCATAACTATGCTGCAAAACATGGCGTCCGACGCTCTACCGATACTGCCAAACCACTGCCTGTTGTGAAGAACATGATACTACCCAGTCCAAAAACTGAAACCACAACTGTATGACTGGGAGTCCAACACCCTAAACACTAGATCACATGTCTTCACTATTATCAATGGCCACCCAACCTGTCTCACTTGATTCCCTAATTGGAGCCGTAATGACTCATCCAACCCATGCCACAATGGAAAAACAGGGAAAATAGTGATATATATGAGATCTGTCTGAAAAGTAACAGGACTGGTGTCACAAACAATTTACACACACCTGTGTGTTAGTCTCAATGTATTTTAATAACACTTTAAAACTGGTGACATTTGTTTACGTACCATATATACAAGATGAATAATATATACAATACCAGTGACATCACAGTGGTCAATGACCTAGCCTGACCCATCTGAAGGTCAACATTCGCAAGTGAGGAAGAGAGGAACATAGGTCGAAAGCCCTGCAACAGATTGTACTTGCGCTAAAGGCCACCTCCAAGGATAAAATAGTGGTAACCCATCATATTATACTGATCACATGCCATATTTATGCCAGAGAAATGCTACTAATCATATTGTAGCTTACATATAAAACTGACAGCTACTAATTATAAATAATAAAATAGTAATTAAATGACTATTTTTCTTCTATTTATTCCAACTACTCATGAACTATTGGACAGTTTAACTTAACATCCTCTAATGATTTAGGAAAAAATATATAAAAGCAAGTTTGTTAATTTAAAAGTTTATAATATCTTTAGTAGAGGACAGATTGCTGTGATGAACATGTTTTAGAATAAAGATTAATTTTTAATGTGATACAGTCATGGTGCTGCTTTGGACTTGTCAACAATGTCTTGCTAATGTGATACACTCATGGTGCTGCTTTGGACTTGTCAACAATGTCTTGCTAATGTGATACACTCATGGTGCTGCTTTGGACTTGTCAACAATGTCTTGCTAATGTGATACACTCATGGTGCTGCTTTGGACTTGACAACAATGTCTTGCTATTGTGATACAGTCATGGTGCTGCTTTGGACTTGTCAACAATGTCTTGCTAATGTGATACAGTCATGGTGCTGCTTTGGACTTGACAACAATGTCTTGCTAATGTGATACAGTCATGGTGCTGCTTTGGACTTGACAATGTGTGGTTTAGTCATTCAGATAGTATGTTTAGTAGTGTTGTAAAAATTTGCAGTATTATCTTTTAATACCTTACAAAAATTTAGTATGAAAATGTGTGTGTGAGTATGTATATTGTAGTTTCACACTTCATATAATAGGGAAGGTTTTAACATTTCAGATGCTAGTCCTTCATCAGAATAATAAATTAAAGAAGAAATAGAAAGATAGAGCAAGGGCAGAAATGAAAAAATATTTCTTCCAGAAAAAGCAGGTCTGTTCATTTCGCTATCTCTTGGAAAATGATATAATATATATATATATATATATATATATATATATATACTGATGAAACTTGTGGCTGGAGCAGAGCTCCAACCAGACAGAGAGTGACCTGGTGGTGGAACAGCACAGTAGATAAGGCCATTAGATACAAAAGACTAACATGGAAGGCTTGGTAAAAGGGTGGGAGTATAGAAGGATATACAGCTGCTAAGAGAGAAGCTAGACATCAGGTGTACTTAGCATGCAGGGAGGCTAAGAGTAGGAGGTTTGCCAATGTTCTGCGACGGGGTGATCAGAGGCATGCAGTGTTCCACATTGCAAGGCAGTGTGTCAGTGAAAATCAGGATGCTGTTGGAGATAAATGTGTCCGGAATGATGCCGGTGTACTTAGTGTCACGAATGATCAGAAAAAGGAGGCCTGGAAATGTCATTATGAGAGACTGATTAATGTGGAGAACGAATGGGAGAGAGAGAAATTACCCTCAGTAGATCTGACAGAGGGACAGAGGCTGGTGCAGCAGTATTCTCATAAAATGCTACAAAGGTAAAGGGGATGCTCTGGAGAGGAGCAATTATAGGGGTATAAAACTGATGGATCAGGTTATGAAAGTGGCAGAAAGGATATTAGCACAACTAATTAGAGAAAGGGTCAAACTAGACGATATGTAGTTTGGTTTTGTGCCTGGGAAAAGTACAACAGATGCCCTCTTCTTGGTGAGACAATTACAAGAGAGGTTCTTAGAAAAAAATAAGCCACTATACTTAGCCTTTGTTGACCTAGAAAGGCCTTTGATAGGGTACCCCGATCTGTCATCTGGGGTCGTCTCTAAGGAAACTAGGTGTTGAGGAATGGCTTGTGAGGACAGTGCAAACTTTGTACGGAGGTGCTGTCAGTAAAGTGAGGGTAGAAATGGAGTTTAGTGAGGAATTCCAGATACAAATAGGAGTACATCAAGGTTCAGTCCTCAGCCACCTCTTGTTCATTATAGTCCTCCAAGCCATAACAGAGGAGTTTAAGACTGGCTGTCCATGGGAACTTCTCTATGCTGACGATCTGGTTCTTATAGCAGAATCAGTAGAGGAGCTAGAGTATAAATTCTGGCTATGGAAACAGCAGTTGGAATCAAGAGGACTGAGAGTGAACCTAGCTAAGACAAAAGTGTTGATGAGTAGAAAAGAGGACAAAACTCTGATTCCGTCAGGGAAATGGCCATGTTCGATATGCAGAAAAGGAACTAGCATAAATTCTATAAAATACACACAATGCAGATCCTGGGTACACAAGAGATGTAGTGGGATAGCAGGCAAACTAACAGGTAGGGAGAAATACGTATGCAGTAGATGTACAGGGAAATTAGACAGTAGAAGTCGCATTGATAGACACATTTTTCAAATGCAGGCGGGTGCTATTGAAGTGGTGGGTAGCTTCCGGTACCTAGGAGATCAAATTAGCATGGGAGGGGGGTGTTCCGAGGCCATATTATCTAGAATAAGGACTTGTTGGAAGAAGTTTAGGGAGCTGCTTCCTCTGCTGACGAAGAAGGGTTTCTCTCTGCGTACGAAAGGCTGGTTATATGATGCCTGTGTGAGGAGTGTGATGCTACATGGTAGTGAGACATGGGCAGCAACTGCAGAGGATATGCGACGGCTGGAGAGAAATGAGATAAGCATGCTCTGTGAATGACCCAGCATGGATGTGTTGAGAGAGAAACTGTGTCTGAGAGGGATAGAATGTAGTGTGCGAGAGAGGAGACTGCGGTGGTATGGACATGTGATGCGCATGGAGGATGACCGATGGGTGAAGAAGTGCCAAGAAATGCCAGTTGAAGGAAGACGTGGTAGAGGTAGACCACGAAAAACATGGGCGGAGGTGGTGAGAACAGACCTCAGATCGCTGAAGCTCACGGTGGAGATGACGAAGGACCGTGACAAGTGGAGAGATGCTGTGCTGAATAAGACCCGTCCCACCCTTGCAAGCAGGGAAAAGCGGACATAAAATGATGATGATGATGATGATTATATATATATATATATATAGTTTTTGTATCACAAGATTTCTTACATGAAAACATGTATTGAAACAGATATTGTTATAATTTGGGAGGGTCATGCTGCCAATAAAAACACATGCACTCGATTTTCACTTCAATTTATTATAAACTACTAGTTAGTTTGATAACCAGATGGTTGTTTATCGTCAAAGCTCTTTCCACACACATTCTGTGACCTCCTCAGTGACTAATTTGTTATTTTGTCTCTTTGTTCTGTCCTACACCATCTTGGTTTTGTGAGCTGTATGTTGTGTACTTGGGCTGTGCATGTGTTATATTCAGGTGTGTTTTTATTTATTTACACATTCATTTACTTGTCACTAGTTTTATTAGTTTTGTTCTTGTGTGTCTATCTTTATCTTGTTCATAGTTACATAAAAGCAAGATGGTGTAAGACAGAACAAAAGAGACAAAATAACAAATTAGTCACTGAGGAGGTCACAAATGTGTGATGCAAGATCTTTGACAAACAAATAAACAACCATCCAGTTATTAATCCAACCAACTTGAAGTTTATAATAAATTGAAATGAAAACCATCAGGTGCATGTGCTTTTATTGGCAACATGACCCTCCCAAAGTATAACAATATATGTGTGTATATCTGACTATGGGGAACTTAACATGTATTATTGCTCCCCACAAAATCTGTTTCTTCTCTTATTCCTCATTCTATCTTCTGATGAAGGACGTCCAAAATGGTTTTCTACTATATCAACAATTAAATTGATATCTTTATTGTACTGTATCGTTTACTGTATCGTTTTTTGTTTACTTTTCACATGCACATATATGTATGTGTGTGTGTTTGTGTGTGTATATATATGTATGTATGTACGTACGTATATATGTGTGTGTGTACACATCCACACACACAACTATGAGAAAATTCTTTGCTAAAAGAATACTTTTGAGCAGCAGTAGTTTCTTAGTGCTTCTTAGTGCAGTAGTTTCTTTTATGCTTCTTTCTTTGTGAAAGAAACATGCATTTCAAGTGAAATGCATGTTATATATATATATACTATGTTATCCCATATATATATATATATATATATATATGTATGTGTGTATATATGTGTATGTGTGTGTTTGTGTGTGTATATGTATATACATATATATATATAGAGAGAGAGAGGTAGAACATTGGAAGGTAATATCCGTAATGGTAGAGCACTCAGTCCATGGGACGAGTTTGGTAGAAGTAGAAACACAACAGTTAGTTCACCGATGACAATGAATTGTTCTCTCTTACTACTTCTCTCTCTCGCTCTCTCTGTCTCTCTCTCTATATATATACATATATATAAAACTGTTGTTGTCTGTGTGTGTCCTCATTTTTGAAAAGTCTATACAAATCCACATTTCTACTCCGATTGACTTCAAACTTGCATTTATATATTCCTTGCTCTATATGGTCTAAAGATATTAACTGCACCTTTTACTTTTCAATTTTCTGTTGTTAAAGGGGTGTTTATCAATATCTGTCGAGCCCTTATAATAACTGTCTGTATGTCTGGCTGTCTGCATAACGACACTGACGAACACGTCATTGCTGACCTATTATCTTCGCTACATTCACGCACACGCACACACATACATATATGTATACACACACACACATAAATATATATATATATATATATACATACATACATACACACACATATATACACACACATATATATATATATATATGTATATATATATATATATATCATCATCATTTTACGTCTGCTTTTCCCTGCTTGCAAGGGTTGGACGGGAACTGATTCTGGCTTGATTTCTACAGCTGGATGCCCTTCCAAACACCAACCTCATTTACAGTGAGTGCTGGGTGCGTTTTTGCCGTGGCACCGCCATGACCACTTTGCAGTGGAAAGATATGGATCCCAGTCCCTATCGTCTCATTTCTACAGCTGAGTAAACTGGAGCAATGTGAAATAAAGTGTCTTGCTCAAGGAAACAACATTATCCGGTCTGAGAATTGAACTCACAACCTTTCTATTACAAGGCCAATGCTCTAACCACTAAGCCATGTGCCTCCATATATGTGTATATATATATATATATATATATATGTACATCTATGGTCACGTGATGCGCATGAAAGATGACAGCTGTATAAAAATGTGTAGGGCGATCAAAATAGACGGTAGCTACGGAGTAGGCAGACCCAGAAAAACCTGGGACGACTTGATAAATTCCGACCTCACACACTTACACCTCTCCAAGACAATGTCACTGGACTGAGATCTTTGGCGCTACACAGTTATATAGAAGACCCGCCTTGCCTAAGTACAAAGCGAAACCTACAGTCAGTAGGCACCTCTTAACCAAAATACACCCTCGTCCCACTACCCCTACTGCCATCTACACCACCCCTTTCGATGTAAAGTTATGTTGGTACCACAACATCCAGTCTGAAACAAATGAGGGCGTGTAGGTGTCACGACAAAAAAACACACAGTCTACGCCAAAATGTGGCCGTGTAGGTAACACGGTAAAAACCTCCCAGTCCACACTGTAAATGTGGTTGGTCTTAGGAAGGGCATCCAGCCGTAGAAAACCCGCCAGACAGTCCTGAGCAAGACAACCAATCTTGCCTGCCTCAAGTGGGACAATTCCCGTCCAGACCCATGCTAGCATGGAAGATGGACGTTAAACGATGATGATGATGATATATATATATGTGTCTGTGTATATATATATACACACACACACAGATACATTGAAGTTCCCTTTAACCCGTCTTTTATTATTCAAAACACTTCTTGCCAATAAACATTAACCATTTGTGCGCCATTCATCTAACTGTAGACCAACAAATTCCAACTAAACGGAGCGTTGACAAGAACGATGGCGAATGAATCTTCGAGGTAAGCAGTTTCCTTCCGAGCTGTTAGTTCACGCGGGATTCTCTGCTACACCTTTTCGTAATAATACTGAACAACGTACTACTGGTCACTCCTTCCTCCAAAAGCCTTACAAAGCGGACGTGTGCATCGGGCAGATGGATCGGGTGCATATTTCTACACCAGGCCTACCCGAGAAATTCGCAAGGGACTGCACCGAGAGGGATAGAGAGAAAGAGTAACTTAGTGGAAAGAGTGCGAATGAACTTTTGAGGTAAGTAGCCAACGCCTTACTGCTATTGCACTGGAACCTTCTGCCAACTTAACCTGTGACTTTCTCTTTCACATTTACTCCAAAAGGCCAAAACAGAGGAGTATGAAAAGAAGGGGCTCAACAATATTTCTATGAACAATGCACGTAGACATCTAAACTCTACTTTCAACTTCTTAATTTTCTCCAAATAAAACAAGTTTCCTGTCGGTATATTTTCGCGAGTTTTTAACAGGCACTCACAAATAAACGTTTCTCATTGGAGGTGCTATTACCAATGTTCTTACCCGTGCAACGCCGGGATACACTGCTAGTATACTATATATATATATTTATATATATCTATACATAATGAAGGAAGTGTGGTAAGGAACCAGGTGGACCATAATGCACCAGGGTACTCAATACTTAGGGTAGTAGAGTGGATAATAGGAAATTGTTCAAGACCCCAAGGGGTTTTGAACAATTTCCTATATACATAGATATATATGTGTGTATATGTATATATATATATATATATATATATATATATAAAAGTCCTTTTATATGTGTGTGTATGTATGTATATATGTGTGTATCTATAGATATGTATGTATGTATATGTACACATGTAGATGTATGTGTGTGTGAAGACCTGACCATTTTGAAGGATTAACACAGCATGCTAATACAGCCAGTTACAGAAATTCCCTTTTGTCTGCTTAGCATAATTGAGCATTGGAAAAAGTGTGTGTGGGGGGGGGGGGGGCGTGTGTGTGGACACCTGACCATTTTTGCTGACCTCACCTTCCTTTAGCAGAGCATCATAATATTCCCACTTAATGAAAATTAATGAACCTTGGAAATTAGGTGTGCCTGTCAGTGTGTATGTGTTTGTCTATAGGAACTCATCATGAATTTACTTTTGCCTTTGTTTCACTATGTATTTTTCTCTAAATAAAGAATCCCCATTCTTTAAATCCAACCACCAGAAAATGTATAAATACCACTATATTACATTGACAGTGGCTTTCCTGATGATTTTATCTGAATGAAATAGTTCTAGTCCTGTTATAGCCATATATATATATTATATATATTTTAATATAGAAGAGCTTCTACAGGACTAGAACTGTTTCATTCATGAGAATTATCAATATATTTATATATATATATAAAACCAAGATAACTGCTTTAATATCATGACAGTTGAAAAGATTTGCCACGGGACAGGTGTGTGCGCCATTTATAAAGGCAAAATTCAAAAGTCTTTATTAATGCTTGTCATGTCCATGATGTTACCAAATAAATTCCAGAGGTTTCCAGAATTTGTTTTTTTTGTAATATTGATGGATTTCTTTGTATTTTCTATCAATTTGTTCATTTTACTCTGTGAATGTTAAACAGGGCAGCTAGTATTTTCTAAAATACTGTCAACTTCTAGATTTATAAATCAATTCTTTTGTTTCGCAATGATAGAATGTGTGAAAGTGCGTGGCCTTGTGGTTAGGATGTTGGACTCTCAACCATGAGGTTATGTGTTGAATTCCTGGATAAGGCAGCAAATTTTGTTCTTGAACAAGATGTTTCATTTTGTTATGTTTCATGACAGGACTGGGGCCCCTATTATTTAAAGCCCTGAGAAACCTCCTATAGGAAGCAAACTTGTAGGAGGGCAGCTGAACCTACACAGGTGTGAGCTTTAACAACAAAAAGTAGAATGGACATGACTGGGGCCCCTATCATTAAAAAACTCTCCTATGAGATACAACCATGCAGAGGGCCAGTTAGGCCAGTTTTGGAAGAGGCCTTGAAAAGAAAAAAGAAAGGATTGTGAGTACTGCCTGAATAAACAGCTAAAGTAAAAGTATAAAGGAAAACCTCACTATCAATTCTGTATGTGTTTGTTGTTACAGTTCACACATTCTTAGGTTTGGTTAACCTCCTATGAAATTACATCTCTCAGGTTTCCAACTTTAACATTTTCTTGGTTTTTAATGATAATTATTTTGGAAACATTAATGAGTTATTGTCCAATAATTCTTATTAAATATCATTAAAGTCAAAAATTGTTTTTTTTGTTGTTTTTTTAAGTATTTCTATGATGGTTTAATCACTAAGTTCTGTCAAATTGCAGACATCTCTTCTTTAGTTCTTCTTAATTAAAATCAATTTGTACTTAATCCGAAATCTAGTTTTAAAACCGTTTTTTTTTTGTTTTTTTGTTTTTTTTTTATTACTCAGCCCATTCTCTTTCACTGGTTTAACTCCAGCCATACTGGAGCACCAACTTAAATCAATCATAACACCAATATCATTTCCTTTTGATCAAGTCTGCTATTTATTCTATTGAACTGCTAAGTATGCAATATAAACAAACACATATATATATATATACACACACACACACATATATATATACATACAACGCACTTCTGTTGTTTCTATCTACTAACTCATAAGACATTGGTCAACCTGTGACTATAGTAGACACTTGACCAAGGTGTCACAGTGGGACTGTCACACAAGACATTGGTCAACCTGTGACTAGAGTAGACACTTGACCAAGGTGTCACAGTGGGACTGTCACACAAGACATTGGTCAACCTGTGACTATAGTAGACACTTGACCAAGGTGTCACAGTGGGACTGTCACACAAGACATTGGTCAACCTGTGACTAGAGTAGACACTTGACCAAGGTGTCACAGTGGGACTGTCACACAAGACATTGGTCAACCTGTGACTATAGTAGACACTTGACCAAGGTGTCACAGTGGGACTGTCACACAAGACATTGGTCAACCTGTGACTAGAGTAGACACTTGACCAAGGTGTCACAGTGGGACTGTCACACAAGACATTGGTCAACCTGTGACTATAGTAGACACTTGACCAAGGTGTCACAGTGGGACTGTCACACAAGACATTGGTCAACCTGTGACTATAGTAGACACTTCAGCAAGGTGTCACATTAGGACTGTCACACAAGACATTGGTCAACCTGTGACTATAGTAGACACTTCAAGGTGTCACAGTGGGACTGTCACACAAGACATTGGTCAACCTGTGACTATAGTAGACACTTGACCAAGGTGTCACAGTGGGACTGTCACACAAGACATTGGTCAACCTGTGACTATAGTAGACACTTCAGCAAGGTGTCACAGTGGGACTGTCACACAAGACATTGGTCAACATGTGACTATAGTAGACACTTGACCAAGGTGTCGCAGTGGGACTGTCACACAAGACATTGGTCAACCTGTGACTATAGTAGACACTTGACCAAGGTGTCACAGTGGGACTGTCACACAAGACATTGGTCAACCTGTGACTATAGTAGACACTTGACCAAGGTGTCACAGTGGGACTGTCACACAAGACATTGGTCAACATGTGACTATAGTAGACACTTGACCAAGGTGTCGCAGTGGGACTGTCACACAAGACATTGGTCAACCTGTGACTATAGTAGACACTTCAGCAAGGTGTCACAGTGGGACTGTCACACAAGACATTGGTCAACATGTGACTATAGTAGACACTTGACCAAGGTGTCGCAGTGGGACTGTCACACAAGACATTGGTCAACCTGTGACTATAGTAGACACTTGACCAAGGTGTCACAGTGGGACTGTCACACAAGACATTGGTCAACCTGTGACTATAGTAGACACTTGACCAAGGTGTCACAGTGGGACTGTCACACAAGACATTGGTCAACCTGTGACTATAGTAGACACTTCACCAAGGTGTCACAGTGGGACTGTCACACAAGACATTGGTCAACCTGTGACTATAGTAGACACTTGACCAAGGTGTCACAGTGGGACTGTCACACAAGACATTGGTCAACCTGTGACTATAGTAGACACTTGACCAAGGTGTCACAGTGGGACTGTCACACAAGACATTGGTCAACCTGTGACTATAGTAGACACTTGACCAAGGTGTCACAGTGGGACTGTCACACAAGACATTGGTCAACCTGTGACTATAGTAGACACTTCACCAAGGTGTCACAGTGGGACTGTCACACAAGACATTGGTCAACCTGTGACTATAGTAGACACTTGACCAAGGTGTCACAGTGGGACTGTCACACAAGACATTGGTCAACCTGTGACTATAGTAGACACTTGACCAAGGTGTCACAGTGGGACTGTCACACAAGACATTGGTCAACCTGTGACTATAGTAGACACTTCAGCAAGGTGTCACAGTGGGACTGTCACACAAGACATTGGTCAACATGTGACTATAGTAGACACTTGACCAAGGTGCCACAGTGGGACTGTCACACAAGACATTGGTCAACATGTGACTATAGTAGACACTTGACCAAGGTGTCGCAGTGGGACTGTCACACAAGACATTGGTCAACCTGTGACTATAGTAGACACTTGACCAAGGTGTCACAGTGGGACTGTCACACAAGACATTGGTCAACCTGTGACTATAGTAGACACTTGACCAAGGTGTCACAGTGGGACTGTCACACAAGACATTGGTCAACCTGTGACTATAGTAGACACTTCACCAAGGTGTCACAGTGGGACTGTCACACAAGACATTGGTCAACCTGTGACTATAGTAGACACTTGACCAAGGTGTCACAGTGGGACTGTCACACAAGACATTGGTCAACCTGTGACTATAGTAGACACTTGACCAAGGTGTCACAGTGGGACTGTCACACAAGACATTGGTCAACCTGTGACTATAGTAGACACTTGACCAAGGTGTCACAGTGGGACTGTCACACAAGACATTGGTCAACCTGTGACTATAGTAGACACTTGACCAAGGTGTCACAGTGGGACTGTCACACAAGACATTGGTCAACCTGTGACTATAGTAGACACTTGACCAAGGTGTCACAGTGGGACTGTCACACAAGACATTGGTCAACCTGTGACTATAGTAGACACTTGACCAAGGTGTCACAGTGGGACTGTCACACAAGACATTGGTCAACCTGTGACTATAGTAGACACTTGACCAAGGTGTCACAGTGGGACTGTCACACAAGACATTGGTCAACCTGTGACTATAGTAGACACTTGACCAAGGTGTCACAGTGGGACTGTCACACAAGACATTGGTCAACCTGTGACTATAGTAGACACTTCACCAAGGTGTCACAGTGGGACTGTCACACGAGACATTGGTCAACCTGTGACTATAGACACTTGACCAAGGTGTCACAGTGGGACTGTCACACAAGACATTGGTCAACCTGTGACTATAGTAGACACTTGACCAAGGTGTCACAGTGGGACTGTCACACAAGACATTGGTCAACCTGTGACTATAGTAGACACTTCAGCAAGGTGTCACAGTGGGACTGTCACACAAGACATTGGTCAACCTGTGACTAGAGTAGACACTTCAAGGTGTCACAGTGGGACTGTCACACAAGACATTGGTCAACCTGTGACTATAGTAGACACTTCAGCAAGGTGTCACAGTGGGACTGTCACACAAGACATTGGTCAACCTGTGACTATAGTAGACACTTGACCTAGGTGTCACAGTGGGACTGTCACACAAGACATTGGTCAACCTGTGACTATAGTAGACACTTCACCAAGGTGTCACAGTGGGACTGTCACACAAGACATTGGTCAACCTGTGACTATAGTAGACACTTCACCAAGGTGTCACAGTGGGACTGTCACACAAGACATTGGTCAACCTGTGACTAGAGTAGACACTTCAGCAAGGTGTCACAGTGGGACTGTCACACAAGACATTGGTCAACCTGTGACTATAGTAGACACTTGACCAAGGTGTCACAGTGGGACTGTCACACAAGACATTGGTCAACCTGTGACTATAGTAGACACTTCACCAAGGTGTCACAGTGGGACTGTCACACAAGACATTGGTCAACCTGTGACTATAGTAGACACTTGACCAAGGTGTCACAGTGGGACTGTCACACAAGACATTGGTCAACCTGTGACTAGAGTAGACACTTGACCAAGGTGTCACAGTGGGACTGTCACACAAGACATTGGTCAACCTGTGACTATAGTAGACACTTCACCAAGGTGTCACAGTGGGACTGTCACACAAGACATTGGTCAACATGTGACTAGAGTAGACACTTCAAGGTGTCACAGTGGGACTGTCACACAAGACATTGGTCAACCTGTGACTATAGTAGACACTTCACCAAGGTGTCACAGTGGGACTGTCACACAAGACATTGGTCAACCTGTGACTATAGTAGACACTTGACCAAGGTGTCACAGTGGGACTGTCACACAAGACATTGGTCAACCTGTGACTATAGTAGACACTTCAGCAAGGTGTCACAGTGGGACTGTCACACAAGACATTGGTCAACCTGTGACTATAGTAGACACTTCACCAAGGTGTCACAGTGGGACTGTCACACAAGACATTGGTCAACCTGTGACTATAGTAGACACTTGACCAAGGTGTCGCAGTGGGACTGTCACACAAGACATTGGTCAACCTGTGACTATAGTAGACACTTGACCAAGGTGTCACAGTGGGACTGTCACACAAGACATTGGTCAACCTGTGACTAGAGTAGACACTTGACCAAGGTGTCACAGTGGGACTGTCACACAAGACATTGGTCAACCTGTGACTAGAGTAGACACTTGACCAAGGTGTCACAGTGGGACTGTCACACAAGACATTGGTCAACCTGTGACTATAGTAGACACTTGACCAAGGTGTCACAGTGGGACTGTCACACAAGACATTGGTCAACCTGTGACTAGAGTAGACACTTGACCAAGGTGTCACAGTGGGACTGTCACACAAGACATTGGTCAACCTGTGACTATAGTAGACACTTGACCAAGGTGTCACAGTGGGACTGTCACACAAGACATTGGTCAACCTGTGACTAGAGTAGACACTTGACCAAGGTGTCACAGTGGGACTGTCACACAAGACATTGGTCAACCTGTGACTATAGTAGACACTTGACCAAGGTGTCACAGTGGGACTGTCACACAAGACATTGGTCAACCTGTGACTATAGTAGACACTTCAGCAAGGTGTCACATTAGGACTGTCACACAAGACATTGGTCAACCTGTGACTATAGTAGACACTTCAAGGTGTCACAGTGGGACTGTCACACAAGACATTGGTCAACCTGTGACTATAGTAGACACTTGACCAAGGTGTCACAGTGGGACTGTCACACAAGACATTGGTCAACCTGTGACTATAGTAGACACTTCAGCAAGGTGTCACAGTGGGACTGTCACACAAGACATTGGTCAACATGTGACTATAGTAGACACTTGACCAAGGTGTCGCAGTGGGACTGTCACACAAGACATTGGTCAACCTGTGACTATAGTAGACACTTGACCAAGGTGTCACAGTGGGACTGTCACACAAGACATTGGTCAACCTGTGACTATAGTAGACACTTGACCAAGGTGTCACAGTGGGACTGTCACACAAGACATTGGTCAACATGTGACTATAGTAGACACTTGACCAAGGTGTCGCAGTGGGACTGTCACACAAGACATTGGTCAACCTGTGACTATAGTAGACACTTCAGCAAGGTGTCACAGTGGGACTGTCACACAAGACATTGGTCAACATGTGACTATAGTAGACACTTGACCAAGGTGTCGCAGTGGGACTGTCACACAAGACATTGGTCAACCTGTGACTATAGTAGACACTTGACCAAGGTGTCACAGTGGGACTGTCACACAAGACATTGGTCAACCTGTGACTATAGTAGACACTTGACCAAGGTGTCACAGTGGGACTGTCACACAAGACATTGGTCAACCTGTGACTATAGTAGACACTTCACCAAGGTGTCACAGTGGGACTGTCACACAAGACATTGGTCAACCTGTGACTATAGTAGACACTTGACCAAGGTGTCACAGTGGGACTGTCACACAAGACATTGGTCAACCTGTGACTATAGTAGACACTTGACCAAGGTGTCACAGTGGGACTGTCACACAAGACATTGGTCAACCTGTGACTATAGTAGACACTTCAGCAAGGTGTCACAGTGGGACTGTCACACAAGACATTGGTCAACATGTGACTATAGTAGACACTTGACCAAGGTGCCACAGTGGGACTGTCACACAAGACATTGGTCAACATGTGACTATAGTAGACACTTGACCAAGGTGTCGCAGTGGGACTGTCACACAAGACATTGGTCAACCTGTGACTATAGTAGACACTTGACCAAGGTGTCACAGTGGGACTGTCACACAAGACATTGGTCAACCTGTGACTATAGTAGACACTTGACCAAGGTGTCACAGTGGGACTGTCACACAAGACATTGGTCAACCTGTGACTATAGTAGACACTTCACCAAGGTGTCACAGTGGGACTGTCACACAAGACATTGGTCAACCTGTGACTATAGTAGACACTTGACCAAGGTGTCACAGTGGGACTGTCACACAAGACATTGGTCAACCTGTGACTATAGTAGACACTTGACCAAGGTGTCACAGTGGGACTGTCACACAAGACATTGGTCAACCTGTGACTATAGTAGACACTTGACCAAGGTGTCACAGTGGGACTGTCACACAAGACATTGGTCAACCTGTGACTATAGTAGACACTTGACCAAGGTGTCACAGTGGGACTGTCACACAAGACATTGGTCAACCTGTGACTATAGTAGACACTTGACCAAGGTGTCACAGTGGGACTGTCACACAAGACATTGGTCAACCTGTGACTATAGTAGACACTTGACCAAGGTGTCACAGTGGGACTGTCACACAAGACATTGGTCAACCTGTGACTATAGTAGACACTTGACCAAGGTGTCACAGTGGGACTGTCACACAAGACATTGGTCAACCTGTGACTATAGTAGACACTTGACCAAGGTGTCACAGTGGGACTGTCACACAAGACATTGGTCAACCTGTGACTATAGTAGACACTTCACCAAGGTGTCACAGTGGGACTGTCACACGAGACATTGGTCAACCTGTGACTATAGACACTTGACCAAGGTGTCACAGTGGGACTGTCACACAAGACATTGGTCAACCTGTGACTATAGTAGACACTTGACCAAGGTGTCACAGTGGGACTGTCACACAAGACATTGGTCAACCTGTGACTATAGTAGACACTTCAGCAAGGTGTCACAGTGGGACTGTCACACAAGACATTGGTCAACCTGTGACTAGAGTAGACACTTCAAGGTGTCACAGTGGGACTGTCACACAAGACATTGGTCAACCTGTGACTATAGTAGACACTTCAGCAAGGTGTCACAGTGGGACTGTCACACAAGACATTGGTCAACCTGTGACTATAGTAGACACTTGACCTAGGTGTCACAGTGGGACTGTCACACAAGACATTGGTCAACCTGTGACTATAGTAGACACTTCACCAAGGTGTCACAGTGGGACTGTCACACAAGACATTGGTCAACCTGTGACTATAGTAGACACTTCACCAAGGTGTCACAGTGGGACTGTCACACAAGACATTGGTCAACCTGTGACTAGAGTAGACACTTCAGCAAGGTGTCACAGTGGGACTGTCACACAAGACATTGGTCAACCTGTGACTATAGTAGACACTTGACCAAGGTGTCACAGTGGGACTGTCACACAAGACATTGGTCAACCTGTGACTATAGTAGACACTTCACCAAGGTGTCACAGTGGGACTGTCACACAAGACATTGGTCAACCTGTGACTATAGTAGACACTTGACCAAGGTGTCACAGTGGGACTGTCACACAAGACATTGGTCAACCTGTGACTAGAGTAGACACTTGACCAAGGTGTCACAGTGGGACTGTCACACAAGACATTGGTCAACCTGTGACTATAGTAGACACTTCACCAAGGTGTCACAGTGGGACTGTCACACAAGACATTGGTCAACATGTGACTAGAGTAGACACTTCAAGGTGTCACAGTGGGACTGTCACACAAGACATTGGTCAACCTGTGACTATAGTAGACACTTCACCAAGGTGTCACAGTGGGACTGTCACACAAGACATTGGTCAACCTGTGACTATAGTAGACACTTGACCAAGGTGTCACAGTGGGACTGTCACACAAGACATTGGTCAACCTGTGACTATAGTAGACACTTCAGCAAGGTGTCACAGTGGGACTGTCACACAAGACATTGGTCAACCTGTGACTATAGTAGACACTTCACCAAGGTGTCACAGTGGGACTGTCACACAAGACATTGGTCAACCTGTGACTATAGTAGACACTTGACCAAGGTGTCGCAGTGGGACTGTCACACAAGACATTGGTCAACCTGTGACTATAGTAGACACTTCACCAAGGTGTCACAGTGGGACTGTCACACAAGACATTGGTCAACCTGTGACTATAGTAGACACTTGACCAAGGTGTCACAGTGGGACTGTCACACAAGACATTGGTCAACCTGTGACTATAGTAGACACTTCAGCAAGGTGTCACATTAGGACTGTCACACAAGACATTGGTCAACCTGTGACTATAGTAGACACTTGACCAAGGTGTCGCAGTGGGACTGTCACACAAGACATTGGTCAACCTGTGACTATAGTAGACACTTCACCAAGGTGTCACAGTGGGACTGTCACACAAGACATTGGTCAACCTGTGACTATAGTAGACACTTGACCAAGGTGTCACAGTGGGACTGTCACACAAGACATTGGTCAACCTGTGACTATAGTAGACACTTGACCAAGGTGTCACAGTGGGACTGTCACACAAGACATTGGTCAACCTGTGACTATAGTAGACACTTCACCAAGGTGTCACAGTGGGACTGTCACACAAGACATTGGTCAACCTGTGACTATAGTAGACACTTGACCAAGGTGTCGCAGTGGGACTGTCACACAAGACATTGGTCAACCTGTGACTATAGTAGACACTTGACCAAGGTGTCACAGTGGGACTGTCACACAAGACATTGGTCAACCTGTGACTATAGTAGACACTTGACCAAGGTGTCACAGTGGGACTGTCACACAAGACATTGGTCAACCTGTGACTATAGTAGACACTTGACCAAGGTGTCACAGTGGGACTGTCACACGAGACATTGGTCAACCTGTGACTATAGTAGACACTTCAGCAAGGTGTCACAGTGGGACTGTCACACAAGACATTGGTCAACCTGTGACTATAGTAGACACTTGACCAATATAACACAACACACATAACACAACACACACACATAACACACACGTAACACACACATGGCACAACACACACACATACCAACACACACAACACAACACACACAAAACACACACATAACACACACATAACACAAGAAGTAACTATATGGTTGCATGAAATGTCAAAACAATAGTAAAGATTAAATAATTTAAGAACCTTTATCTTCTGTTGTATGAACCAACCAGATCACATATCAGCACTATCGAGTGGTCCCGTTGAGACATTAAATGGTTCTAAGGTAGTTGACATTTTGGTCCAGGCTATGCCATTACTGAAGACGAGGGTTTTTCTTCAGTAATGGCATAGCCTGGACAAAAAAGTCAACTACCTTAGAACCATTTAATGTCTCAATGGGACCACTTGATAGTGCTGATATATGTGATTTGGTTGGCTCATACAACAGTGTCATATACCTGCAATAGTCTATGAGGCTGAAGTTACATCTACTCAACCAAACCAACAGAAGGTCAAATCATGTGGGCATGGCGAAGGGCCGGTTTAAAGAATGCTTATTTAACCATCATACGATCTTTAGACACCCGGATAAATGATCCTCCACGAAGCTGGCAAGCCACATATAGTCACTCAAAGATGCAGATGTCGATTACTCCATTCAATGGAAATTTCTGACCAAATATAGGCCATACGGAAATGGGAATTTGTAGAGATTACATAATAGTACATGTCTCAATACAAGTTCTGATTTCTTTTAATTGCTGCCCCTACACTACAAAGTACATGTTACGTAAATACAAGGACCCAAACACTTCCGGTAGCAATCGTTAAGGGCCGTAACTATATGTGACAAAGCATATTGGTCAATGCTCTACCGATTACTGCCAAGATATGTTTGTCACATATATCCTGTAATTGTTGTCATTATAATATGTCAGTGTAAGGACACTACTTTTTTTTATCAATCCAATCTTATGTGACAACCCAAATATAAACAACATTATTAATTGTTGAGTCAGTGTTCACATTATAATACATAAATATATGTAAACAACTTTCTTATATATCTATCTATATAGAACTCTGTGATTGCTTGCTTGCCTGTAATGTAATACAGCCGAAAGGACACATAATGGGAAAATACTTTGAAAGGAAGTTGACCCTGAAATGTGAATACAAATGGAATAAAACAAGTTTTGTGTAAATCGGAGCACGGGTTCCTGAGATATGGGGTTTTTCCAGGTACCTTCATAAACAGAAAGAGAGAAGGATAGAGAGAAAGAGATAATGGTTGTGAGAGAGTAGATTGAAAGAGAGACATAGAGAGAGGAGAGGAAACTGAGAAGGAAAATGTAAGAGAGAAAGAGCTGGTGGTGTTGCTGAATGAAATTATAACTGATGACTTCAAAGAAACAAATATAGGATTACTGTATTCTGCTAAATAGAAAGGGTTTCTAAGTGTGTGTGTATGTGAATATATATATATATATATATATATATATATAAAATAATGATTTATTTATTTATATATATAATAATAATCATAGTAATAATAATAAATGCGAAGACTAAAATCCAAAGAGGGCTCGATAAGGATAAATATATATCAAATATTTAAGAACCCTAGTGCAAATATTTATTAAAATAACAGATTAAAGTTTAAGCAAAGAATCGCTGCTTTCAAATTAAGAGTGAAAGCAGCGATTCTTTGCTTAAACTTTAATCTGTTATTTTAATAAATAAATAAATAAATAAAAATATATATATATATATATATATATATAATGTGTGTGTGTGTGTGTGAATGTGTGCATATGTGTGTGTGTATGTATGTATACACATATATATATATACAAGCCTTCCAATTTCATTTTACATTATATACATGTCTGTGTATATTTTAATTATTTAAAAATTATTTTTAAGTGAACGTGACGTGGTCTAGTATATTATATTAATGGAACTTGAGCAAGCTTTTTTTACTATTGTTTTTTTCTTTTGTTTATGGAAACATGTTAGAAGAACAAAATTAATTAATTTTTGTCTTTGGTGTTTGTGTATGCATGGGTGTATGTGTATGCGTATGTGTATTTGTGGGTGCATGTGTGTGTCCATGTCTGTATGTGTGTGTGTATACAGATTTTTTAATGATTTGTTTTTTTTACGTTTTCTCATAAAATTTTTACTTTTATTGCAGCTTATTATTTGTTTTTTTTTTCTAGCACTTATTGACCCTGGAGAAGTGTCTCCCAGCCTTTTTACTACCAAGAACACCTTTAAATGAGTTTTTCCAGAAAACCCCAGACTTTTCAGGTTGATATACAGCGAAAATAACAATTAAAAGAGAAAAATATTTATATTTAGAGAAAAACAGATGCCCAATGGAGGGGGAAAATATTTGAAAATATTAAAGGAAAACAATAAAACAAATATATCGTTAAATTTAATCCTGTCAGAGATATAAAACTAAAAAAACAATATTTAACAACATGTTTCATTATTAAAACATGACCAAAAGAATCCAATTGTGAATACCAACAGCTGAAATGGAGTTCCTCTGAAGAGTCTATAGAATAATTGTTTCTACTTTAGGCACAAGGCCAGCAATTACCCAGTGCATTACTGGTACTTTATTTTATCTACTCCGTAAGGATGAAAGGCAAAGTCAACCTCGGCGGGATTTGAACTCAGATCGTAGAATAATGTTACTCAATAAAGTGCGTAACTCAGAGATGAGAGAATCACTCCAGGTAGAGCTGCTACTTCTCTGAATTGAGAGATCACAACTCTGATACTATGGGGATGTAGTTAGAATGTCGCAGGAAAGAATCACTGGACAGATTTTACTGGCAAAACCAACTGGCAGGAGACCCAGAGGTAGAACCCGAGCAAGGTGGTTGAATAATATCCATGAGTTTGGCTGGTCATGCTTGGGGATCCAGCCCCAATGACCTTCTCAGGAATAAGTGGGCGAAGAAGAAGATATCTAATTTCCCTATGATGCCTTCTGCATGAAGAGCTTACAGTTAAGTGTGAGCTAACATAGCATGGTGAGCTTTCATCACCATATTTCTAATGAAAGACATTAAATATGATTTTGAACTCATTTTGAAAGCAAACAAGAATTTGGAGTGATTTCGTAACAAATAACTTTCTCGTTAATAAGCTGGTGTTTAGAGCATAGCAAAGGTTTCTACATAAATCTATGATGGAAAATGTTTAGACAAATGTGTATGGTCCCGTAACTCCTGAGGGAGTTGTGGGAGTGCCGTATTGACATACGTTTCTATGGCATTTCTTTTAAAACACTGGCAGAGCCCATCTCCTCTCCAGGTTTGAATACAGCAGATTTCTTCTAGAGACGGATAGAAAGAGCGAAAGAATGAAAGTGAGAAAGAGATATAGGGGAAGAATCAACCCCAGTACTAAACGGGTTCTTTTTTATTGACCTCGAATAGATTAAGGGCAAAGTTGACCTCGGTGGGATTTGAAATCAGAGGGTAGAAAATCGAAATGAATACCACAAAACATTCTAATGACTCCATCAATTCACCACCTAGATAAATATAAACACATTAAAACAGTTTTGTTTGATAGAACCTGGAGCGGCCACAGGGGTTAATAAATTAAATCAATTATTGTGTGTATCCCTGCTCCCCACCAGTCTGTCTACTAGTTCCCTACTGTAAGTGTATTCCAGTACTCTACATTGAGTATCCCAGTACCCTACTGTGTGTGTCTACCAGTTCCCTGCAGTGTGTATCTCCCAGTCCCCCAATTCCCTACAGTGTATGTACCCTGTCTGTATCCCTGTTCCTTACTGTTAGGTACACTGTATCTCAACATGATGTGTCAGTTACTACAAAGGTTAGCACCAGCAAAGATAGAACACTGCCTTACACAATCCCATTTAATTCATGCCATCATGGAAAAGTAGACATTGTTATGATCATTATGGATGTGATGATGACATCTAATACTCTATCAACTTATAATCTTCCCACTTTTTATCTCCATTAATTTCTCATTCACAATCCTTATTAACTTCCATATATGGAAACGACATGAAACATTTTGAAGCTAATAATAATAATAATTTACAAAAGTAGTTTTAAATAACCAAATAAACAAATGAAATTTAATAATCATACCTGACCTTGTGAACAATGATGGTCCCTCTTTTTAAGCTGAGGGTAACTTCCACTATTGATTTCATTCTGTTTATTTCAGCTTAATCCAGATTAAACTTGACAATTCCTTAAGCCATTGATACCTTTATATGGTACATATTAACTGTTGTTACCTTTATATGGTACATATTAACTGTTGATACCTTTATATGGTACATATTAACTGTTGTTACCTTTATATGGTACATATTAACTGTTGTTACCTTTATATGGTACATATTAACTGTTGTTACCTTTATATGGTACATATTAACTGTTGATACCTTTATATGGTACATATTAACTGTTGTTACCATTATATGGTACATATTAACTGTTGTTACCTTTATATGGTACATATTAACTGTTGTTACCTTTATATGGTACATATTAACTGTTGTTACCTTTATATGGTACATATTAACTGTTGTTACCTTTATATGGTACATATTAACTGTTGTTACCTTTATATGGTACATATTAACTGTTGTTACCTTTATATGGTACATATTAACTGTTGTTACCTTTATATGGTACATATTAACTGTTGTTACCTTTATATGGTACATATTAACTGTTGTTACCTTTATATGGTACATATTAACTTTTAGTATTTTCATTACCATATTTCTTATGAAAATCACACACTGATTTTCAAATCATTTTCAAAATAATCAAGAATTTGGATGAATTTAGTAAATATAATTAACTTTCTCAATATCAAGCTGGCATTTGAAATCTAATTTAAAGGTTGTTAGATAATTTAAAGGTTGTTAGAAGGCTTCCAGATAAACACTTTAACATAAACAGTTTTGTATGAGAACCTGAGGCAGTTTTAGGCAGTTTGGTATCCAGTAATGATTTAGCAGGAAATATTTTGAAATTATCATCATCATCATCATCATCTAACATCCACTTTCTCTGCTAGCAAGAGTTGGGCGGGTCTACATAGACCAAGTCAGTACTGAAGTGGGGCTAACTAGCCTCCCAGACAGGCTGGGGGTGGGTGGGGTAAAATGGGTTTGTTGATTCAAATGTTTATAGTATCGTCACTACATAATAGATCATTATGAAAATTTGCAATATCAAAATAAAGACATCAATTTTTAGCTCTTTTGATACCAAACCACCTGAAACCAGCCCTAGTTTCAAGCAGTTTATTTTATAATGTTTATATTTATCTAAAAACCTATAATAATTTAAGGTAAGAAACTTTATGTTCCAAAAGCCAGTTTAATAAAGAGCAAGTTATATTACTAAATCTCTTGAAATTCTAGATTAAAGGCAGTGTCTTTCATAAGAAATGTGAAAATAAAAGGGTTAATGTGACATAGTACTGCTATTATATACTTTTCAAGAATTCACTAATGTAGTTTCATGTGGTATAGGATATTAAACATTAAGAATATTTGCATCATTCAAGAGTTAGTTTTTTCCTATTTTGTCTAACGAACTCAAAAGTTTTCAATTAAACCTCCAGCTATACTCAATTTAAAGAAACTTTACAATACACAAAACAATACACAAAACAATACACAAAACAATACACAAAACAATTACACTAAGGACATTTCTACTATAAACAGAGAAAAGCTCTCTTAGTCTCCTGCCTCTATTCTTTCCAATGAAATAGGTGAATTTATTTCACACATGTTCAAAAGATAAGTCCTAATTACAAGAGAAATCTATTAACAAAGAAGATTATACCTTAATAAAAAAAATTATTAAATCAATATAGCTGAGCCTATATCAAGATAATACAATAATAATAGTTATTTCTGGTATAGGCACAAGGCCAGTAATTTTGGGGAGGGGATAATAATGATTTCTAGTATAGGCACAAGGCCAGTAATTTGGGGGAGGGGATAATAATGATTTCTAGTATAGGCACAAGGCCAGTAATTTGGGGAGGGGAAAGTCGATATGAAAGGCAGATGATAATGAAAATAAATTTTGAAATCTTTGTAAATTTGTTGATTGCTCCCTAACCTCAAGGTCATTTAACACATCTGTCAGATTTACAAAAAATGAACCATAATAATAATGATTTCTATGATAGGCACAAGGCCACAAATTTGGGGGAGCGGAAAGTCGATTAAATCGACCTCAGTGCATGACTGGTACTTTATTTTATCAATTACGTAACCATGAAAGGTAAAGCTAACCTTTGTAGGATTTGAACACAGAACGTAAAGGGCCATAACTCTGTGCTACAAAGCATGGTGTCTGACACTCTATAGATACTGCCAACCCTTAATAATGGGTTCTAATTGGAGCATTATACCAGTCATTTTCTTTTTTTTAGTGGAGAAAATAAAGTCCATTACAATGACCCTAGAACTGCTACTTTGTTTTATTGAGCTTGGAAAGATGAAAAGTTGACCTCAGCACCTGCAAAGTATTTTATCAGTCGCTCTACCAATTCTGACAATCTACCTATTTTTATTATTATAAGTTTCTGATTCAGGCACAAATCCAGCATGGAGGGGGGGGGGGGGGTTAAACCAACCCTGGCAAATGACAGGTATCTTATCGGTCCCAGTGTGTTACTGGTACTTTATTTTATCGACCCCATAACGATGAAAGGTAAAGAGGTACTTTATTTTATCCACCTCCAAACAACAATAAAAATAATGATAATAAAATATTCAAACTTAGTAATTAAAAGCCAAATATGGCTTTAGTCTTTTTCAGTAAAATATTTTGCTTATCTCTTTATAAGCATTAAAATATATTTTCTTTAGATTTTCAAATATTTTTCTTGATATCTGGAAATCAAATGTTATCTTTACCGTTTGTGGAAACTATGGAAATGTGTTACAAATGTCAGATTTCTTAATATTTTCCTTCTTTTGTGTTCAGTTTGTTTTAACATAGACAATCAAAAAATTTATTTCAGAGATGATAATGAGACAATACATTAAAAAACTAAACAAATTATTATTATTATTATTATCATTATCTCTAACGCGTGTGTGGGTCTTTTTACATCACGGATCACAGGCCTCGCGCACCAGGCCTGAACAAAGTTTGCTTTACCGCCTTGGGTCCTATTTCCCTCTTGGACTCAACTCCCCTCCCCAATTTCTTTAATACCCCGTCTGTTATCATACACACACTTGTACATTCACCCCTAGATTCCTATAGCTCTCTTATGGTCAGAAACATCTCTTACAACTAATACAGACCGACTATATATGCTCACTCTTCTTTTCACTTCACTGCTCTGTATACACACATACACACCCTTATATTAACATACTTTTGCTAATAGCTTCGTACTTACAAGCACACACACTTTTACTTACATATACACACACAATTCTTCTTAGCTTCGCACGGACGTATAATAAAACACACACACACACACACACACATGCTTACGCACGTGCACAAGTATAGCTCTTTTTACAAAACGTTTTTGTTCCATTTCAGGTAGACGCGCTCCATCATCCACTTTTCTAAAAAATAAATCATACACAAAACGCCAGCATCAACAGTTTTGCAAGAGATGTCAACATGAATGGACCTGTTATTTTTATCTAAAGACATTTTTTCCAATTCCAACCCGCCCATCCCCTCAATCTATCTTATTTCTCATTCTTTCTTCTGATGAAGGACTAGCCTCTGAAACGTTAAGACCCTCTCCCTGCTATATCAAGCATTAACCTAATATATCCCTTCCATATACTGTACTGATTGTGTTGTTATTTCTGTTTACATTTTACACATATATATATATATATATACACATATAGTTGAAAATTAAAGAACAAAACACAGGAGGCAATTGTACACAGTTATATTAGGTTCACGCTTGGTGGAAGTTGAGAAGGTTTCAAGTATGTTGAATAATTCAATATGAATTAAGATAAAATTTTACTTGATTTCCAACATCAAGTGTGCAGTTCTAATAATCTTGATATCCTAACAAAATTGTATGTCTTTTATACTAATTTATCTGGTTTCAGTTTCTGTCATTAGATTGTGGCCATGCCGGGGCACTGCTTTCAAGGGATTTTATTAATCCCAATACTTAGTGATTCAACAAATAGAGATTGATAAAATAAGTCGTGAATATACACACATAATAATTGTTTTTACTTTTGGCACAAGGCCAGCAATTACCTCACTGCATTACTGGTGCTTTATTTTATCAACCCCATAAAGATGAAAGGCAAAGTTAACTTCAGCAGGATTTGAACTCAGAACGTAAAGGGCCATAACTCTATGCTTCAAAACGTCTGACTCTACCAATACAGATGGCTGCATTTTGGTTTCGAGAATTGCCATTACTTCAACATTTTCTCAAACATTGGTGGCATGAACATGACCTTTTAGTCATTCCAAGGATTTAATGTCCTTTCTGAATATGCTGCAGCAAAAGAAAAAAGAAAAGATCATGCTCATGCAATACATATGAAAGTTGTTTAGATCAAGTGATGCCTGTGCTTATCTTATACTGGACTAATCCCACTCTCTAAACAATGAACACCGCTGTCTTACACTGGACTAATCCCACTCTCTAAACAATGATCACCGCTGTCTTATACTGGACTAATCCCACTCTCTAAACAATGATCACTGCTGTCTTACACTGGACTAATCCCACTCTCTAAACAATGATCACTGCTGTCTTACACTGGACTAATCCCACTCTCTAAACAATGATTACCACTGTCTTATACTGGACTAATCCACTCTCTAAACAATGATCACCGCTGTCTTATACTGGACTAATCCCACTCTCTAAACAATGATTACCGCTGTCTTACACTGGACTAATCCCACTCTCTAAACAATGATCACCGCTGTCTTATACTGGACTAATCCCACTCTCTAAACAATGATCACTGCTGTCTTACACTGGACTAATCCACTCTCTAAACAATGAACACCGGTCTTATACTGGACTAATCCCACTCTCTAAACAATGATTACCGCTGTCTTATACTGGACTAATCCACTCTCTAAACAATGATCACCGCTGTCTTACACTGGACTAATCCCACTCTCTAAACAATGATCACTGCTGTCTTACACTGGACTAATCCACTCTTTAAACAATGATCACCGCTGTCTTATACTGGACTAATCCCACTCTCTAAACAATGATCACCGCTGTCTTACACTGGACTAATCCACTCTCTTAACAATGAACACCGCTGTCTTACACTGGACTAATCCCACTCTCTAAACAATGAACACCGCTGTCTTATACTGGACAAATCCCACTCTCTAAACAATGATCACCACTGTCTTATACTGGACTAATCCCATTCTAAACAATGAACACTGCTGTCTTACACTGGACTAATCCACTCTCTAAACAATGATCACCGCTGTCTTACACTGGACTAATCCACTCTCTAAACAATGATCACTGCTGTCTTACACTGGACTAATCCACTCTCTAAACAATGATCACTGCTGTCTTACACTGGACTAATCCACTCTCTAAACAATGATCACTGCTGTCTTACACTGGACTAATCCACTCTCTAAACAATGATCACCGCTGTCTTATACTGGACTAATCCACTCTCTAAACAATGATCACCGCTGTCTTACACTGGACTAATCCCACTCTCTAAACAATGATTACTGCTGTCTTACACTGGACTAATCCCACTCTCTAAACAATGATCACCGCTGTCTTATACTGGACTAATCCACTCTCTAAACAATGATTACTGCTGTCTTACACTGGACTAATCCCACTCTCTAAACAATGATTACCACTGTCTTACACTGGACTAATCCACTCTCTAAACAATGATTACTGCTGTCTTACACTGGACTAATCCCACTCTCTAAACAATGATCACTGCTGTCTTACACTGGACTAATCCCACTCTCTAAACAATGATTACCGCTGTCTTACACTGGACTAATCCACTCTCTAAACAATGATTACTGCTGTCTTACACTGGACTAATCCCACTCTCTAAACAATGATCACTGCTGTCTTACACTGGACTAATCCACTCTCTAAACAATGATTACTGCTGTCTTACACTGGACTAATCCACTCTCTAAACAATGATCACCGCTGTCTTACACTGGACTAATCCACTCTCTAAACAATGATCACCGCTGTCTTACACTGGACTAATCCACTCTCTAAACAATGATCACTGCTGTCTTACACTGGACTAATCCACTCTCTAAACAATGATCACTGCTGTCTTACACTGGACTAATCCACTCTCTAAACAATGATTACTGCTGTCTTACACTGGACTAATCCCACTCTCTAAACAATGATCACCGCTGTCTTACACTGGACTAATCCCACTCTCTAAACAATGATTACCACTGTCTTATACTGGACTAATCCACTCTCTAAACAATGATTACCACTGTCTTATACTGGACTAATCCACTCTCTAAACAATGATTACCGCTGTCTTATACTGGACTAATCCCACTCTCTAAACAATGAACACCGCTGTCTTACACTGGACTAATCCCACTCTCTAAACAATGATCACCGCCGTCTTACACTGGACTAATCCACTCTCTAAACAATGAACACTGCTGTCTTACACTGGACTAATCCCACTCTCTAAACAATGATCACCGCTGTCTTACACTGGACTAATCCCACTCTCTAAACAATGATTACCACTGTCTTATACTGGACTAATCCACTCTCTAAACAATGATTACCGCTGTCTTATACTGGACTAATCCCACTCTCTAAACAATGAACACCGCTGTCTTACACTGGACTAATCCCACTCTCTAAACAATGATCACCGCCGTCTTACACTGGACTAATCCACTCTCTAAACAATGAACACTGCTGTCTTACACTGGACTAATCCACTCTCTAAACAATGATTACTGCTGTCTTACACTGGACTAATCCCACTCTCTAAACAATGATCACCATTGTCTTACACTGGACTAATCCCACTCTCTAAACAATGATTACCACTGTCTTATACTGGACTAATCCACTCTCTAAACAATGATTACCGCTGTCTTATACTGGACTAATCCCACTCTCTAAACAATGAACACCGCTGTCTTACACCGGACTAATCCCACTCTCTAAACAATGATCACCGCTGTCTTACACTGGACTAATCCACTCTCTAAACAATGATCACTGCCGTCTTACACTGGACTAATCCACTCTCTAAACAATGATCACTGCTGTCTTACACTGGACTAATCCACTCTCTAAACAATGATCACCGCTGTCTTACATTGGACTAATCCCACTCTCTAAACAATGATCACTGCTGTCTTACACTGGACTAATCCACTCTCTAAACAATGATCACTGCTGTCTTACACTGGACTAATCCCACTCTCTAAACAATGATCACCGCTGTCTTACACTGGACTAATCCCACTCTCTAAACAATGATCACTGCTGTCTTACACTGGACTAATCCACTCTCTAAACAATGATCACCGCTGTCTTACACTGGACTAATCCCACTCTCTAAACAATGATTACTGCTGTCTTACACTGGACTAATCCCACTCTCTAAACAATGATCACCGCTGTCTTACACTGGACTAATCCCACTCTCTAAACAATGATTACCGCTGTCTTACACTGGACTAATCCCACTCTCTAAACAATGATTACCGCTGTCTTACACTGGACTAATCCCACTCTCTAAACAATGATTACCGCTGTCCAAACAGAAAGACAAGAGGATGGCTGCCATTGAGTCGTAGGTTTTACATCAGAGTTTTCCTTCTAGAATGATGTCCTAATAAAAACAAAGACACACACACACACACACATATATATATATATATATATATATATATATATATATAAAACTGAGGTTGTCTGTCTGTCTATCGATTTTTGGCACACATCTCCTCTCAGAATCTCTCACGGAATTGCACCGAAATTGCTATACTTGTACATTGAGCCCTAGCGAAGACATCGGAAAAAAAATATTTCAAATTGACCCGCCCTATCTGACGAAATCGAATATAATGTATCGATTTTTGAGCGTAAGTGATCAGTTATTTCCCTTTGTTCTGTTTACATTGAGCGTCTGCGTGCAAAAATTAAAAAAATCACGCTGGCTTTCTCATCGTTTAAAATGACATTAACACAATACACGAACAGTTGTCGAGCCAGCAAAATTTTGACCTGCAAAATTCATCAGTTCGAACACTAAGCTTCCGTTTTGCTTCATTTCCATTTAAAAGCCTTTTAAAACAATATTTTTACTTGAAAACAAGTCTATTTAAAGACTACGTAAAACAAGCAAATATTTCGTAAAAAAAAGCAAAAATTATATAAGTTTATTTAAAATATATGTATCTGTAAATTTCGTTAGGCGTGCAGACAGACAGTCGTGCAGAGAGGTGATATACGCGTGCAGACAGATAGTCGTGCAGAGAGGTGATATACGCGTGCGGACAGACAGTCGTGCAGAGAGGTGATATACGCGTGCAGACAGACAGTCGTGCAGAGAGGTGATATAGGCGTGCAGACAGACAGTCGTGCAGAGTGGTGATATAGGCGTGCAGACAGACAGTCGTGCAGAGAGGTGATATAGGCGTGCAGACAGACATAACTGATAATTTGGTTACGCTAATGTTTTTCTCTGCGCTGCAGTGTTTACATTTTCGATCTTTGTTAATAAATAACCAGTGCAGTTTTTATCCCCAGCATCCTCTTTTGTTATAACATTCGGGTTATCGTTATGTTTTCTTAACTTCATAAGGCATATTGTTGGTTGAGGGAATATTAATCAAAAACACCACATGCAAGTCTGCACAGTAGACACTACAGTTTTTAAGCCAAAAAAGAAACTTAACATTGTAACTTTAACACAGCTACTGAGCGACCCCGAGCAACGCCGGGCTTTACTGCTAGTCTATCTATATATATAAAACTGTGGTTGTCTGTCTGTCTATCGATTTTTGGCACACATCTCCTCTTAGAATCTCTGACGGAATTGCACCGAAATTGCTATACTTGTACATTGAGCCCTAGCGAAGACATTGGAAAAAAGAAATTTCAAATTGACCCACCCTATGTGACGAAATCGAATATAATGTATCGATTTTTGAGCGTAAGTTATCAGTTATTTCCTTTTGTTCTGTTTACATTGAGCGTCTTACGTAAAAAATTACGCTGGCTTTAACAGTTGTCGAGCCAGCAAAATATTGACCTGCAAAATTCATCAGTTCGAACACTAAGCTTCCGTTTTGCTTCATTTCCATTTAAAAGCATTTTAAAACAATATTTTTACTTGAAAACAAGTCTATTTAAAGACTACGTAAAACAAGCAAATATTTCGTCGTTAGGCGTGCAGACAGACAGTCGTGCAGACAGACTGTCGTGCAGAGAGGTGATATACGCGTGCAGACAGACAGTCGTGCAGAGAGGTGATATAGGCGTGCAGACAGACAGTCGTGCAGAGAGGTGATATAGGCGTGCAGACAGACATAACTGATAATTTGGTTACGCTAATGTTTTTCTCTGCGTTGCAGTGTTTACATTTTCGATCTTTGTTAATAAATAACCAGTGCAGTTTCTATCCCAGCATCCTCTTTTGTTATAACATTCGGGTTATCGTTATGTTTTCTTAACTTCATAAGGCATATTGTTGGTTGAGGGAATATTAATCAAAAACGCCACATGCAAGTCTGCACAGTAGACACTACAGTTTTTAAACCAAAAAAGAAACTTAACATTGTAACTTTAACACAGCTACTGAGCGACCCCGAGCAACGCCGGGCTTTACTGCTAGTATATATATAAAAACGAGGTTGTCTGTCTGTCTACTAAAACGGTCGGCACACATCTCCTCCTAAACCGTACGTTCAAATTTTGGTGAAATTGCTACACTTATAGATGAAGGTCTGGCGGAGACATCGGTCAAAAAAATTTTCAAATCGACCCACGCCAAGTGCAAAAATCGAATTGAGTACAACATAGTTACAACATAAAATAAAATGTCTTGCTCAAGAACCTAAGTTTGGAGTAGTAAGTTATATATAGTAACACTCATCACTTAGCCATAATAAAGAATAGTTTAAACTCTACTTTGGTATTGAGTACTTATGTCTGTCAATACTCACACTGTCAATAATCGAATGTATTGATTTTTTCAGTTCAAATGTATAAATAGAGATGAGACAAGTTATTTCCCTTTTATGGCGTCATATGTTTATCTATTTACGTTACGAATAAACGTGCAAAGGTACAAAAATACGCGAACAGTTTTCGGGCCAGCAACATTTTAACCTGTAAAATTCATGAGTTCGAAGTTTCAACATTAAACTTCCATTTTACTTCATTTCCATTAAAAAGTCTTTTAAAACAATATTTCAGCGCATCAGCATCGCCATCACCCGAGGCAATGCTGCGAGTGTGCTGGCTTGCCTCAAAAGTCATTAGAGAGGTTGCCCAGTACTCGCAACGTTGCTGTCTTTTGCTCTGGTGTTGCCTCCGTTGTTCACCCCTTCCTTTACATTTTCTTTAATATTGTAGCATTGAAGGAATATATCTTTCATTGTATCATCCTTTGTAGTGTTACCGAGGCATTTGTAATGTTATTTATGTATATATTTAAAACATATTTGTTGTTATTCTACTGTAAATTTATTTATATGCTCTGTTTATATTTTCATTCTCACTACCCTAAAAAATCTATGAAACTACATGTTGCAACTCTCTCTCTCTCTATATATATATATATCACATATATACATATACATCTAAAGAGAGAAAGGGAGATGTAGAGAGAGAGGGTGAGATGGGTCGTTATACAGAGAGAGGTACAAGATAATCAGATAGAGAGACAGAGAATAGCGACGAATGCTGGTTCACACACACACACATATATATAAAGACAAAGAGAGAGAGATCTGCGCGTTCTTTATTGTTCTCCATTCTGTAGAGGAAGAGAGAGGGGTATGAGTGAGAGAGAGAGGGTATGAGAAAAAAGGGAGAGGCGTTGAGAAAGAAAGAAAGTTTAAGCAAAGAATCGTTGCTTTCAACATTAACGGGATCTTCTGAAACTAAAAAATTCAATCTGTGAACGCAGAATTAAATATTTCGAGAAACGTTGCAACCAAAGGAAAACAGGAAGACAATATTTTGGTTCGTGAAGACGTTCCCTGGTAATGAATGAGAAAAAAGCGAGGATAATACGTCGTTATGTGGACCAAGAAGAAAAATTTCATGCAAAGACAAGACCAAGATGAGAGACGAGTTATTTCCCTTTTATGGCGTCATTTGTTTATCTATTTACGTTACGAATAAACGTGCAGAGGTACAAAAATAGGCGTTATGCAGTTACAAAATTAACTTCTCAACCACACAGCCATGCCTATACACATACACACGTGTGTGTGTGTGTGTGTGTGTGTGTGTGTGTGTGTGTGTGTGTGTGTGTGTGTGTGTGTGTGTGTGTGTGTGTGTACGGCACACATATCTATGGTTAGAATCAGTCCACAAGTTCCCAGGTCTCATTCGCTTACCAAGTGGGGTGGCACTTGCCAAACTGAATCAAAGAAACAATGTGTTCTTTCCGTTGGTGATACTACCAATAGTTACAACATAAAATAAAATGTCTTGCTCAAGAACCTAACACATCACGCAATCTAGGAATCAAACTCACAACCTCACAATTGAGAATCCAATTATTTAACCACTAAACCACGCACCTTCACACATATCTATATATACATACAAATATACATATGTGAGTGTGAGTATTGACAGACATAAGTACTCAATACCAAAGTAGAGTTTAAACTATTCTTTATTATGGCTAAGTGATGAGTGTTACTATATATAACTTACTACTCCAAACTTATCTGTTATACCAAATTACATAATATACATGTATACCGTCGATTTACTAACTTAGTATTCAAGACACTTTACTTCACGTTCCAGTTTACTCAGCTGTAGAAATGAGTTGTGATGTCACTGGTGCCAAGCTGTATCAACCATTGCCTTTCAACATTAGTGGCATGGAGAGGGGAGACTGGTATACATGAGTGACTGCTGGTCTTCCATAAACAACCTAGCCTGGACTTGTGCTTCAATGGGGAACTTTCTAGGTGCAAATCCTTTGGTTATTCTTGACCGAAGGGGGACTTTAATTCAATATATTCTTCAATGTACATACTAACCATATAAAAAATATTACTATCATGCATATATATATACACACACACACATACATATATGCACACACACACACACACAAATACATAGGCACATATATATATATATAGAGAGAGAGGGGGGAATATATAGAAATCTTTGCCTGTTCTTTTCAAATCTTCAATAAAATAAACACTCAATAACAGAACCATCTAAAGCATTAATCTCCTTTCATTTAAAACACCTATGAAACCTCCCATGAGATATAACCTTGCAGTAGACCAACTAACCCTGCAGATATAACCTTGCAGTACTTACACACACACACACGTCCTGTAGAAGTCATTTATACATAGAGTTCATCCATCCATATCCTCTCTTAACTCAATATAGTTGTGGTTGTCTTAAAAAATACATATAGTCAACTGTGTTTGAAAGAAAATGTTCATGAAATACTCCATGTACAATAAAATGTAGAAATTATTTGATGTCTCTACACAATGTGTACCAACACATTGTGTAGAGACATCAAATAATTTATGTATTTTTTAAGACATATGTATTTTTTAAGACAACCACAACTATATTGAGTTAAGAGAGGATATGGATGGATGAACTCTATGTATAAATGACTTCTACAGGACGTGTGTGTGTGTGTAAGTACTGCAAGGTTATATCTGCAGGGTTAGTTGGTCTACTGCAAGGTTATATCTCATGGGAGGTTTCATAGGTGTTTTAAATGAAAGGAGATTAATGCTTTAGATGGTGTCAATATGAAGACACAAAGACATCAACACAAACATATGTACACACACACACATATATATATAGACACACACACATATACATAATTTTTACATCCGCTTTTCCATGCTTGCATGGATATATATATATAGAGAGGGGGAGGAGAGAGATAAAGAGATAGGGAGAGAAAGAGACATACAAAGCCAGCTTTAGGTGGTGCAAAGTTCAATTGGCCTTTGTGTGTGTGTAACAGGGCTGGACTTGAGACAATTCAACAGGTCACCCAGCAACATAGCAATATATGGATATACTTCCATATATCTTAATCAAATGAAATAAAAAAAATTGTTTAACTGTTCCTGTCTTTAATTTTTTCTTCAGTTGTAGAAACATACCTCATAAAAATAAAATTGTATAAATTCTGTCAAAACCCTTCGTTGTATTATCTATATATAAATTTCTGTGATTCTGTCACAACACGTAAAGAGAGAGTAGTTTGACTACCTCATACTACTCCTCTCTCTTTACATCTGCTGCCTGTGTGAATGTGTGTGTGTGAATGTATGTCTGCGAGTGTGTGTTTTGTGTGTCTGTGTTTGCCAGTTTATATATACTCATATATATAAATGTATGCATATGCACACACATATACACGTAAGTGTCAGTATATGGAAAATAATTCTAGTTACATTTTATAAATTCTGTCAAATCCATTCATTGAATTATTATGTTTTCCCCCAAAGATTGACATACATTTTCTCCTAAAATCTTTTCTATTTATTCATCTTCTCATTCTCCTCTATCTTTCTATTCTTTCCTTTCTCACTAATTTCTGATGAAGGACAAATGTCTGAAACGTTAAAGCTATTATATCAAGTGTTAAATTAATATACATTTTCATAGTACAATATCGTTTGCTTTGTTGTTTTCTATTTATTTAGGAAAGAATAGAAAGATAGAGGAGAATGAGAAGATGAATAAATAGAAAAGATTTTATATATATATATATATATAGTGAAAAATGGAACGGGAACAAAACAGAGAGGCAGTATGAACAAAGGTTTATTAGTTTCACGCTCTTGAGTGGGGAGGGGGGCGTTTCGGGCACAAGCCCTTCTTCAGGCGAAAAGTGTGTGGGAATAGAGTTCCGAGGGTATGTAGGGGAGTGGAGGAGAGACATTTAGAAAAAGGGGGTGGTGAGGAAAGGGAGGAAAAACGGTGGAAGGGGTACAAATAAAAGTAAATATAAAAAATATAAAAATAAACATGAAGGTAAACAGGTGGTGGAAGGGTGTGGGGCGTGTAGGGGTGGTGGAGGGTGGAGTGGGGAGAGGGAGGCGGGGTGACCGAGGGCTGAAGGTGGTGTATGTGTGTGTGTGTAGGTGTACGTGTGTAGGTGTACGTGTGTGAGTGTGTGTGTGAGAGTGTGTGTGTGAGAGTTGGGGGAAGAACGAAGTTCCATGTTCAGGAAAAGGTGTGTGTGGGGGGTGGGGTGTAGATCGGTGTGTGTGCGCGTGGATGGGGAGGGGTCAGAGGGTGGGGGGGGGGGGGGTCAGAGGGTGGGGGGGGGGATTCCGGAGGCTGAGTGTGTATATATGTGGGGGTACGCACGTGTGTGAGGTGTTTATATTTATTGTGGATGTAGGTGGCGTGGTTCTAAAAAAATTTTTTGTGAGTGTATGTCCGTGGGTAAGTTCCTAAGGTAGTTACGTAGAGGGTGTGGTCAGATGCCGGATATTTTCCATGTGATGGAGTTGACAGTGGGAACGATGGTCAATGGTGTGTAATTCGTTGTTGTGTTGGTCGGAAGAGGGGAGATGTGATATACACACATTACAGGCTTCCTCACAATTTCCACCCACCCAATTCCCTGACATTGGTCAGCCTGAGGATATAGTGAAAGATAGTCAAGCTACTACACAGAGGGATCAAACATGAAACCACATGGTTGTTAACATGGACTCTGTTAACCATACAGCCAGGCCTGTAATTTAGTAGTATTTCACCACTACTATGTCGACCCAGTCTATTTTAGGTAACTTCATTGCTGTACATTATACAACATTATTAATTGCATCAGTTACACCAATATTTAATCAATATTTAGAGCTAAATTTAATCTGGACACAAACAATTTCTTTTGCTGTTTAAAGAACATTGTTGAATTACTGTCTATGCACTTGCTGCATTCCTTCCATGGCAAATTGGTAGAGAACTGGACAAAATGTTTTGCAGCATTTAGTTATGACTTTATATTCTCAGTTCAAATCCTGCTGAGGTCAACTTTGCCTTTCATCCTTTTCCAGGGGTGGATAAATTAACCCTTTACCATTTACATTACTCTATATTTACTATTGTATTTTCATGGTAAACACTTTATCTCACATAATATTGAATCTATGAAATTTTGATATCGTTTATTTCGAGAACAATACCTTAACATTAGTATGAGCAGCCAGTTACAGCCGGTTTAAACAGAAAGAGGTGAGAGGATTCTGGTTGAATATGGCCAGTTTAAATGCTAAAGGGTTAAAGTAGCAGTTGAGTACTGAAGCCAGAATAACCAATTTTCACCTTCACTTGAAAATTATTGGCCTTCTGCATATATCAGAAACAATTATTATTATAGAGAGGTTAAATTTGCTTTTCATCCTTACGGGGTCGATAAAATAAAGTACCAGTAATGCACTGGGTAATTGCTGGCCTTGTGCCTAAAGTAGAAACAATTATTATAGAGAGTAGTGGACTGGCAGAATTGGTAGAGCATTGGATAAAATGCTATTATTAAATTTCACAAAAATCAACTTTGCCATTCATGATATGAAACTGCATGAAACCATTCTTGGTTCTAGAATACAAACTGTTTCAGTTTTAAATGTTTAAATTTATCTAAAACCTCTCATCATCATTTCATATACGAACCTTTCTTTAGTTATGTCCCAAACACCAGTTTAACCCTTTAGCATTTAAACAAGCCATATCTGGCCAGAATTCTCTCACCTCTTTCTGTTCAAACCGGCCGTAACTGGCCACACATGATGATGTTAAGGTATTGAGAAAGCTTTTACTGGGGATACATTCCAGAACCAACCATGATATATAGAGACAATAAAGACAACTGTTGTTTTCATAGTTTAAGCCTTTAAATACCTCTTCTACATGCTTTAAGTACATATAAACTCATTAAGACACACTTTTGTATTTAAACACCAAAAACACCCAGTAATGATCATATAGAAACTACCACCAACGATCATACCACTAGTTACCAATGACGACCATACCAGTCACGGTAGCCACTTGGTAATACACTGCACATCTGTCAATCTATGAAGGGTTTGTAGTAGATTAGAGAAAAACACAATCAGTAAAACAGTAATGGAATAAAAAATATAAACATAGTTAAAGCCTTAAGATGTCTCTTCCTTAAGCTATACACTTCAATCACATCGAAACTTATTTAATAGGTTTAAAATTTAAACACTTTTTATTCAGACGTACCGCAATAAGAAAATAGATATGTTCTAACCAAAAATCCGCGATGTGGCGAGAATTACCGCGACAGGAAATTAGATACGTTCCAAAGAAAAATCCGCAATGTAACAGGACCATAAAAAGTGAACTACGATATAGCGGGGGATTACTGTACAGAGTAATGTAAATGATAAAGAGTTAATAAAGCAAAAGTTAGTAATATAACCAAATCCTTAATCTTGTTGAGGATACAATGGCTTCTCTAGAACTAGTTCCACAATAAAAATCCTCCAGTACACCTCGTAAAGTGATAATGGTGGTGACATGATAAAAAAAAAAATAAATAAATAAAAAATAAATAAATCCAAAAAAAAAAATCACCCAGTTCACCTTGTAAAGTGGTATTGCTGGTGTCATGACAGAAAGCACCCTGTCCAACATGTAAAGTGGTACTACAGGCGCTACAATTAAAAACACCCAGTTGACCATGTAAGGTGGTAATGCTGGTGTCACAATTAAAAACACTAGTGCTGGTGCCATGATAAAAAGCACTGCTCACCATGTAAAGTGATGATGCTTCTGGTGTCAAGGTAAAAAGTACCCAGTCCACCCTGAAAGGTGGTAGTGCTGGTGCTATGATAAAAAGTACCCAGTCCACCCTGTAAGGTGGTAGTGCTGGTGCCATGAGAACAAATACTCAGTCCATCTTATAAGGTGGTAATGCCAGAGTCATGATAAAAAGCAGTCAGTGCATGCTGTAAAGTGATTGCTGTTAGGGAGGGCATACAACCATAGAATCCAAATCAAAAATGGAACATATGAGCAAGACGTAGTCACCTGACCAGTTTAGCCTGAGATAAACAAAGTGAAAGGGAAAAAAATCTTTATGACACAGAAGCTGGAGGAGTGCAGCACTTTATTGACCACACACACTGAGCAAGAACGGGATGTTTATATTGAGAACAAGTTGCTACTGCAGTAACAAGTATTTCTCAATCAATATCACATTAGTTAACAATACAACAATCATGTACTAGAACATTCAATTTTAGATTATTACACAAAGATGTTTTCACACCAATAGTCTATTGATGTTCACAACAAGCTTATACACCCACACACACACAGATATATGTGTGTGTATGTGTGTGTATGTGGGTGTGTGTGTGTGTGTGTGTGTGTGTGTACACACCCACACACACGTGTGTATGTGTGTGTGTGTGTGTACACACCCACACACACGTGTGTATGTGTGTGTGTGTGTGTACACACCCACACATGTGTGTGTATATATATACACACATACACACACCCATACAGATATCTGTGTGTGTGGGTGTGTGTGTATATATACACACACAAAGATGTGCGTGTGCGTGTATGTATGTGTGTGTGTGTGTGTGTGTGTATATATATATATATATACACACACACATATACACATACACACATGATGATATACACAGATACATATATATATATATATATACACCCATATGTGTACGCATGTCTAATCACTGTTCAACATCTATTATAAATATACACACACAAGATGAAGTGCATGATCTGATAAGCCAGAGATAGTTCCTGGTTAGAAATGATTTACATCACTTAAAAGAAAAACATGAAAATCCCAAAGACTGGTAACGTCAACCAGAAAATACAGGTTTGTGGGGACCTGCAACAGGAATGAACAGCCTATAAAACATATGACCTGGTTTCAACTCTAGATTACACCTACTTTTAATTGTCATAAGCTATTCAAATCATTTGAAAACAATATTATATATATATATATATATATATATATATATATATATATATATTTCTTTAAGTCGTTTGGAAGCCTCGACAATGCAGATGGGTAAATCTCCGGGTAACAAGATCCGGTGGTGAAGAGAGAGAGATGTAAGTGGGTGTACGTTGAGATGCGTGGCCTGTATAAGACTGAAACGTGTAGAGGAATGTTACAGTCTTATACACGCCATGCATCTCAACGTACACCCACTTACATCTCTCTCTCCACCACCGGATCTTGTTACCCGCAGATTTACCCATCTGCATTGTCGAGGCTTCCAAACGACTTAAAGAAATTTACCTTCTTATTCCACAATGCTTCAATACTCTCATATATATATATATATATATATATATATAAATAAATATATATATATACGTATATACATATATATATACATAAATAAATATATATACGTATATACATATATATATACATACATATACATGTACATACATATATATATACATACATACATATACATGTACATACACATATACAAGCCAAATCAGTTCCTGTATGAGCAAGGCATGGTCAGCCGACCAGACACTGCCCACAACAGGACAACCCGTCTAACCCATGCTAGCGTGGAAGAACGCACGTAAAACGGTGATGATGATGATGATGATATATAGTGACGAAACATAAGTCAATTGCATGAACTCATAATCCTTTATTTACTGCTATATATATTTCAATGATAGCCATTGAATGGCAATGACCTCATCAGGCAGTTAGTCAGTTCTTAGATATGCCAGCTCTGTGTTTATAGTGTTGATGGTATCAGAGCCTTGGGACATATGAGCTTGTTAGGAATAATTTAATGTTGTCAGCATAAATATATAAATATATAAATATATATATATATATATATATATATATATTATGAAAATATTATGAGACGAGTTAAGTAGAAGTGGTTACACAACACTCAGTTGAGGATCCACTAAGGTGAAACAATTGTTCTCGGTATGGTGAACTAACTGTTGTGTAACCACTTCTATATATATATATATATATATATATGTAGAAGTTCTATTTAAATTGTTGGGATACAACAAGCAAATATTTTTATAACTGATATAAAGCACTCAACAAATTATTGGAGTAAAAATACGACTATCCGGGAGCTTCCAACAGAAATGGTCGCATTCTTTAGGGGTAGGTCAATATTTATTTAAGGGTATGTCAATATTTATTTATAAAACTGATCTATATTATATTTTATCTGATGAAAGCACACCATAATTTAACTTGGTGTCCTTGAAATATGTATAATGAAATAAATATGGTTTTATAAATATAGTTTCCATTTGTTAATATATTGTGTATATATATATATATATATATAGTGGAAGTGAGTAAAATCGAAGTTGTGGCGCTCGGCCAGCATCCACTAAAGAAACAACAATATTCGAAAGCTTTGCACGAAGCACTCAATAAGAAGATATCGATAAATCAAATTGAAAACTGTGGTTAAGGGGACAAAGCCACAGAAGATTGGAAGCACTCAACAAGAATGGTTTTCCGGAGTTATTAATATTAATTCAAAATATTAACAAAAATATATCTCTATACTTATCTTAAATATATCTCTATACTTCTACTCGCTATATTATCCCCTCGTCTGTTTTTTCTCTCTGTCTTTCTTTTTTCTTTCCTCTTCAATAATTTAAATTATTTGAATCTCTAACAGTTATGTAAATTGCTGTTATGTACTTATAAGCTTTCTCACATGCACCCTCTGTATTATATGTAAGTTTTTTCATGTTTCAATCTTAAGGTATATAAATATTGAGTTTTGTCATATCTTATTTACTACCATAACTGAATCTTAACCATCTACTATGTCAGGGTATGTCATGCATCATCTTATTTTATCTGATGAGGACGTACTGTTGAAGATAGCTCAGTACCTCTGAAATATCTATAATAAAATATACTTGATCACAAGAATTGTCTATTTTTGTTAATATTTTGAATTATTATTTATATATATATATATGTGTATGTATATATATATATGTATATATCTAATATATATTTATGAAATGGGTGGTGGTTGAAATTCAGTTGTGCATGGTTAAATGGTCGTAGACATGGTCGGACGGACATGAAAATTTACACACCTATGTAAAAAGTGCCAAGGAAGCAAATAGACGAGGTTTCAAATCTAACTTGAAAAATGTGGTCCCTAGGACTCCAAAACGGTCTATTTACTATCACTTTCGGGGAGTTATTTTCCGTAGTCGCTTTCAATATTCATTGTCTTATTTACAATTTCATACAAATTTTTAAACTCATCAATTTTTTCATAACATATCAAACAACGTTCTTTCGCTGTTAACATACAGTACCGTTTTATGAAATCGATTCTGCAGTACCATTTTACGAAATGCCAAACCGAAAACAGTCACTGTTTTCCATCAAAAGAAATAAAACCCTTAAATTGCGAAGAAGGGACGCGTGTTCTCAGGTACGTTTTTTCCGATATCATTTTTATTTTAATTCCAATACATGTTAACCACCACTAACAGTAAGTAGTATTTTTCAAAGTGAAATGAAAAGTTTAAAGAATACATGCATGTAAACTTAATGAATGGGATCTATAAGCCTTTGGGTTGCTGAGTTAATTCATTGTTTTTTTTTAAATATTCATTGTAAACTTAATGAATGGGATCTATAAGCCGTTTGGTTGCCGAGTTAATTAATTCAGTTTTTTTTTTATATTCATTGTAAACTTAAGGAATGGGATCTATAAGCCCTTTGGTTGCTGAGTTAATTAATTCAGTTTTTTTTTTAATATTCATTGTCTTATTTAAAATAACTTATCAAAGACAACGTTATTTCGCTGTTAATAAACTGTTTCATTTTCATTTTCAATTACAGTTGCTCTATATTAAATTTAAATACTTCTATAACGATCATACAGTACCGTTTCATGAAATCGATTCCGCAGTAGAATTTTACGAAATGCCAAACTGAAAAAGGTCACTGTTTTCTAACAAAAGAAATAAAACCCTTACATTGCGAACCCCCTGTTCTAATACTGGGGTTAGTTATTTCCCCCTCTTCTAATAAACGTCTAATATATAAAGGTAAACTCAAAGTGTAAACTATCATACAATCCTTCAAAATCTGCATTTTCAAACTTGCATATCATCAACATTGCTATTTCGCTGTTAATAAACAACGCTTTTCACATCGCTCCACTTCTCATTGTATGCTGTCCAGCCCCAAGTGCATATTTCTATTTTTTTCCTGAAACTGCTTCTTTATAATAAACTTTCAATAATATTTTTCAAATTATTAACTTAATAAAAAGTGGCCCCAGGTGCAACCAGGCTCAGCTGCTAGTATGTATGTATGTATGTATGTATGTATGTATGTATGTATGTATGTATATATGTGTGTGTGTATATATATGTGTGTGTGTGTTTATATATATGTGTGTATTTATGTATGTATGTTTATATGTATGTATGTATGTATGTATGTATGTATGTATGTATGTATGTATGTATGTATGTATGTATGTATGTATATATGTATGTATGTATATATGTGTGTGTGTATATATATATATATATGTGTGTGTTTATATATATATGTGTGTATTTATGTATGTATGTTTATATATATGGGTATGTATGTATGTATATATGTATGTATATGTATGTATATGTGTATGTATGTATATATGTATGTATATGTGTATGTATGTATGTGTATATGTATGTATGTGTATATGTATGTATGTGTGTATGTGTGTGTATATATGTATGTATATATATATGTATGTATGTGTATATGTATGTATATGTGTATGTATGTATGTGTATATGTATGTATGTATGTATATATGTATGTATATATGTATGTATATATGTATGTATATATATATGTATGTATGTATGTATATGTATGTATATATATGTATATATGTATGCATATATGTATGTATGTATATATGTATGCATATATGTATGTATGTATGTATGTATATGTGTATGTATATGGGAGAGATGACCCCTTAGCCTTTGTCAAGGCAGAATTCTAGGAGAAGGAAAACTCTGATATAACACCTGCAACTCTGATGGTATCCAATGATGTTGACTTGTTCTTCTTTTTGGTAAATATCATCTTGGTTAAGAGAGTGGGACTGGCTTTGTGCAGTGCCTTTGCTCACTATAAAAGCTTCACGGCACAGGCATTGCTTTATATCTGGAGATCTCCCTGCACTTGTCGTCACATGATACCATGGGCCCAGCACTAAGTGTCAATAATTGTCACAAGTGTAGTGTTTGTACCAGAGTTTTCAAGTCACTGGCTGGACTAAAAAGTCACACTCGTTCAGTGCATCGGTAGGGGTTCTCCTACATGGATATAAAGTAGTGGCCGTACTCGAAAACGAGTTGGCAGCCACCATGTATATATGTATGTATATATGTATGTATCACCACCACCCCACTCTCAAGAGCGTGAAACTAATAAACCTTTGTTCGTACTGCCTCTGTTTTGTTCCTGTTCAATTTTTTACTATATATGTATATATATATATATGTATATATGTATATATGTATATATATGTATATATGTATGTATGTATATATATATATATATATATATATATATATATATATATATATATATCTATATCATCATCATCATCATCATCATCATCACCGTTTTACGTCCGTTCTTCCACGCTAGCATGGGTTAGACGGGTTGTCCTGTTGTGGGCAGTGTCTGGTCGGCTGACCATGCCTTGCTCATACAGGAACTGATTTGGCTTGATTTCTACAGCTGGATGCCCTTCCTAACACCAACCTCATTTACAGTGAGTGCTGGGTGCTTTTTTGCCGTGGCACCTCCATGACCACTTTACAGTGGAATGATAGGGATCCCAGTCCCTATCATCTCATTTCTACACCTGAGTAAACTGGAACAATGTGAAATAAAGTGTCTTGCTCAAGGTAACAACACATCACCCGGTCTGAGAATTGAACTCACAACCTTTCGATTGCAAGGCCAATGCGCTAACAACTAAGCCATGTGCCTCCAGTTATATACACACACACACATATCTATATATATATATATATACACACACACACATATATATATATATACACACACACACACACACACACACACACACACACACACACACACACACACATCTAAATGTTATGAAAATATTTTTTTCATATATTAACTTGAAAAACATCTAATATATATAGAAAAAACTGTTCTGGAAGAAAGATATTATTTATCGTTTTATATGTAATACTCGCGTTTTTCAACTTATTTTATGGAAACATATTTTGTATATCGTTAAAATTTATATAAATTATGCTCTGAGCTTAATGTTCAGTGAGCTTTCTTAGTTGATTAACTTAATCAATAAACATTATCTATGTATAGATTTAACCATCATCATCAGCATTTAGCGTCCAATTTTCCATGTTAGCATGGGTTAGATGGGTCGCCCGCGCTGGGGAGCAAGTCTGGCCAGAATTGGCCATGTCGCACCTTGCTCCAGCAAGGACTGTACCATATATATAATATATATATATATATATGTATATGTGTGTGTGTATCATTCCATTATGAATTATGGGTGCACATATACACACACCTATATATACACAGTGAAATGCTTTACACTAAAACATTGGTTCATACCTGCAAGTGTTTCAACCTATTACAACTGCATTTTCATTTACAAATAATTTTGAATATAATCAAGAATTTGAAGAGATTTACTCATAACTCTTTCGTTATTTAGCTTATGTTTGGAACATGATTGAACACAAAGTTCTTCTTTACCCACTTATTCCTGTGGGGGTAGAGTCCTCAAACACTCCTTCCAGAAGCAACCGTCTCCAACTGATCTGGCTGGAACCCCAAGCGAGACCAGCCAGGCTCATGGATGTCATCCAACCATCTTGCTCAGGGTCTACTCCTGGGTCTCCTGCCGGTTGGTGTTGCCTGTAAAATGTGCCCAGCAATTCTCTCCTGAGACATTCTAACCACATGCCCATAGTATCGGAGCTGTGATCTCTCAATTCAGAGAAGTAGGGGCTCTACCTGGAGTGACCCTCCAGTGATTCTTTCCTGAGACATTCTAACCTCATGTCCATAGTATCAGAGCTGTGATCTCTCAATTCAGAGAAGTAGGGGCTCTACCTGGAGTGACCCTCCAGTGATTCTTTCCTGAGACATTCTAACCTCATGTCCATAGTATCAGAGCTGTGATCTCTCAATTCAGAGAAGTAGGGGGCTCTACCTGGAGTGACTGGCTCATCTCTGAGCTAAGAACTCTATCGAGTTACATTACTATTGAGGAAATCCTTCCCATTGCTCCACTCTTCTCAACCTACTATACTACTACTACTAAAACTACTACTGCAACTACTACTACTACTACTACTAAAACTTCTACTGCAACTTCACCCAAGAAAACTATCAGAATAATAATAATTGTTTCTACTTTTGGCACAAGGCCAGCAATTTGAAAAGGAAAGATTAAATTGACACCAGTGCATTACTGGTACTTTATTTTATCAACTCTGTAAGGATGAAAGGTAAAGCTAACCTTGGTGAGATTTGACTTCAGAACATAAAGGGCCAGAACTATGCCACAAAGGATGTTTGACATTTTGCCAATGATTTCTTTTATTGACCATAAGAGGCCAAGACATTGGGGCCAATACAAAGACAACAGAGAGTGGGGTTTCATCACCGTTCTACGTCCGTTCTTCCACGCTAGCATGGGTTAGACGGGTTGTCCTGTTGTGGGCAGTGTCTGGTCGGCTGACCATGCCTTGCTCATACAGGAACTGATTTTGGCTCGATTTCTACAGCTGGATGCCCTTCCTAACACCAACCTCATTTACAGTGTGGGCTGGGTGCTTTTTTGTCGTGGCACCTCCACGACCACCTTGCAGTGGGAGGGTGTGGGGGCATATTGTCTATATGCTTCAGCTTGTACCCATGGGAGGTCGGGTACTCTGTATTACTGCGTGACGCCAGAGGTCACGGTCGTGTGTCATTGCCTTTGAAAGGTGTAATTGGGTAAGGTCGGCTTTTATCACCTCATCCCAGGTCTTTTTGGGTCTCCCCACTCCGCGGTTTCCATTGACTTCTAGTGCTCTGCACCTTTTTATGCAGCTGTCATCCTTCATACGCATCACATGTCCATACCAACGCAACCGCCTCTCCTGCACACAGCATTTGATTCCTCTTATGCTCAGTCTCTCTCTCAATTCATTTATGCTTTACATCAAGTAAAGGAAAATCACTGAAGTGAGTTGGTTTAGCAAAAATAGAAATTGTAATAAATATACATACAAGCATGGTAAAGTGGCCCTAAAAACGATGATGATAATGATGATATATCAGTAAACAATATCAAATGTCAACAAGGACAAGTACCCATTAATTAGTGCACTTTCGAGTGATTCCAGGGAGAAAACCCCACACAAAACTAATAGTAATAATTGTTTCTACTTTTGGCACAAGACCAGCAATTATCCCAGTGCATTACTGGTACTTTATTTTATCGACCCCATAAGGATGAAAGGCAAAGTTAACCTCGATGGGATTTGAACTCAGATCATAAAGGGAGGTAACTATGCTGCAAATCATGGCGTCCGACCCTCTACCGATACTGCCAATTCATAATAATAATGGTTTCTGATTTAGGTACAAAGTCAACAATTTTGAGGGGAGGAGAAAATCAATTAGATCGACCCCAGTGTGATACTGGTACTTTATTTTATCGACCACATAACAAAACTAACCTCAGCGGGATATGAACACAACATAAAAGGTTATAAACTATGTTGCAAGGCATGTTGTTCAACGCTCTACTACTAATAATGTCCATAATGATTGATCATATCAGTTTTGATACTAGGATTGTGAAGAAAGTAAATGAAAAGCCAGAAAACTACAACACCTTAAAATTTGAGATTACAAGAATTTGAACGTGAAATCTGTAAAGATTGTGCCTGTGATAATTGGTGTAGGTGGGACTGAGAGTGATGGAACAGACAAATGAATAAAGGAGATTGGTATGGAGTGTTCTGTAGAACTTATACAGAAAGTTGGGATCAGGGAAGATCATCAGAAGGGTTTGAGCCCCTGATCATCGTCATCATCATCACCGTTTTACATCCATTCTTCCATGCTAGCATGGGTTAGACAAGTTGTCCTGTTGTGGGTAATGCCAGGTCAGATGACCTTGTCTTGCTCATACAGAACTGTTTCTGGCTTGATTTCTACAGCTGGATGCCTTTCCTAACACCAACCTCATTTATAGTGAGGCTTACCTGATGGGATACTAAAATTCTGTAGATACATAAGTTACAGGTAGTGACCCACTAACCACACAAATCTTACCAGGAATAAAATCAATCCTGAAGCAACAAAGAATAATAATACATCATGTTGGAAATATATAGCTCTAATCTAAACCAACACTTTAACATATCGCTTGGCTTCTAAGGAGTTCCTCTTTTCTCAAAATGAAGACTTCATGCGTTTTGGTCTTGCGACTATCTCTTAAAGCAAGATTGTAAAGATAACACAAGTTATGCCATTTAATAAATTCAAATAACTTCCCATAATAATAATATAGACTATAATGATACTGATCAAAATTTTAAATATGCAAAAGTTAGAAAGAAAAAAAATATTCAAATTCAAACCTAAATTCTCACTCTTATAATTAACATATTTCTTCATAATTGTAGTTTAGTTTTAGTCTTTCAAAATGATAAAAAAGTAACCACAACGGTTACTCACGATTGAGTAAGACTTGGTAGTATGTACCAAGGGTATTTAGGTGCCCATGCAGACATAGACAACCCACTCAACCTTCCCTTCCACTATAACACCCAGGATGTGATGGATGAAGAGACTGCACCATCACTAGGCTGCTACTTTTAACTCTGAATGGATGAAAGACTAAGTAGATCTTACCAAGATTTGAACTCAGAACAGCTGGGACTAATATCCAGCACTCTAATCACTTGGTCACATCAGCCACATTTTACATTTAAACATTTAAAACCTTTAAAGGTTTAAATATTTTGTTTTCACTGTTTAATCAAGGAGGGAATTACAGTTTCCATGGTGCTTGTCAAAGTCTCTGAGATTGATGAGAGTGGGGTGGAGAAGATGATAACTTCAAACTAAGGACCTACCTGGTCGAAATTCCTGCAACAGAGTGGACTCTGCTAAAGGCCACCAAGGACCAGGTGGTAGTGTTAAACCAGGCAAATACTAAAGACACTACAAGGGCCAGATGGTGGCATTATACCAGGCAATAAATACATTGGGCTGGCCAAAAAGTCTGTTCGGTTTTTGTTGACACTAAACTTCAAGCACTCTAAGTAGCTAACTTCAGTTTGTCCTTTGAGCATCATTAGATAGTCGACACTTCAACGTAGGTAACATGAACTTGTGAGAAGACAGGCTTTATTTTGTGTGCTTGAGGTCATCTTGAAAATGGAGAACCAAAATGAACATTATTGACACCTCATCCTTTTTTATTTAAAAACAAAGGCAAGAAAGCAGCAGAAACCTGCAGGAAGATGTGCACTGTATTCAGAGAAGATGCTGTTAAGGAACATGTGTGCCAGTGATGGTTTTCAAGATTTTGATAGAGAAAGTTTTCAGTTCAAGATGCACCTCGCTCTGGCTGGTCAACTGAGATTAACAGCAACAAAATGAACGAGTTAGATGACACCAATCCCTATTATACAACTAGGATGACAGCAAATATTCTCCAAATATACAAATTGAGAATCATCTGCATCAACTTGATTACATCAGCAGGTTTAATGTTTGGATCCACATCAATTGAATGAGGCTAAACTCGCCCAATGGATTTCCATCTGCGATATTTTACAGAAACATAAAGTGATTCTTTTTGAAAAATGTACTGCTTATAAGAATGTGAAGTGGAAACGATGATGGTGGAAGTGAGGCAAACCACCACAAACCTAAAAAAATAAAAAACTTCACCCAAAGAACATTATGCTTTCGATTTGGTGGAATTGGATGTGCGTCTTCTTTTACGAGCTTCTTCCCACAGACATGACCATCAATTCGGATGTATACTGTGACTAGCTGGACAAATTAAATGCAGCAATTCACCGGAAGTGTCCAGCACATGCTTTCATCACCATAATGCCAGACTGCACACTTCTTTGCTGATGAGGCAAAGGTTACTGGAGCTTAATGAGAAGTTTTGCCATCCCCTCCATATTTACCCAACATTGTGCCGTCAGATTTCCACTTATCTCAGTCTCTTCAAAAATAGTTGAATGGACAGACCTTCAACTCTGAAAAGGTTGTAAAAATTCCCTTAAATTCACAATTTTCAAATGTCATGCTTATCTGTCCGTGGCAGTATCGGTAGAGGGTTGGATGCTATGCTTTCTAGCATAGTTACGCCCCTTTACGGTCTGAGTTCAAATCCCGTCGAGGTTAACTTTACCTTTCATCTTTACAGGGTCGATAAAATAAAGTACCAGTAATGTACTGGGTAATTGCTGGCCTTGTGCCAAAAGTAGAAACAATTATTTTGAGTTAATCATACTCAAGAGGGTTATCAATTTTATTTGTTTGTAATTTTCTTAATTTTCTATGTGCAGGCTTGAAATTTTGTCAGATGTTTAAATATGAATAATTTACAATTTTACCTGATTTTGGGGGTTAAATTTGACTTTTATGGTCAGGTGAAATTAATTAATAGGGGCATTTGAAGTATCAACCAGGTGCAAATACTGGTTTAATTTTAAATACGTTGTTTTTGGCATAATACTTGATATATAAGGATCACTAAACCTTACATCAGTACTCCAGTAATTCCACAGTCTTGGAAATTGTTTTATACCGAACATAATATTTACGGTAAAAATGCTTGCATTTCTGCAGCATCTGTCAGTCGCCATAACAGATCGGGTTTTCCTTGATTTGAAATCTGTTGTTGGGCATATCGATTAATCTCTTCTTCCACAACTTCGAAGAAAGTCTGTGGTAAAAACAAAAAGAAACAATCCAGTGCTTTAACATCGGGTGTTGTAGACCAGTATTTTGAATAAAATCGGGAACATTTATTGGTGTGGTATTTTTCAACCACGTTGCTGTAATATTTTCAATGGCGTCCTGGAGACCTCCATTTTCACTTTCAAAACAACAATCATCATCGGATGAAATTTCAGAAATATAAACATCAGATTCATTTGAAGATAAATCACTAATATTATCTTTTGTTTCTTGTTTATTCTGAATGTCGTCGTGTGTAAAACCTTCAAAGTCAGTATCGCTACTTTCATAAGCCATGTTGATACACAAAAAATCTGTTCTACTTTCAATGTTAAAAAAATACGTTTTAAGTTGTTTCACTACATTAAGTGTTAATTTTCGCAGTAAGGTCCTAATCTCGCAGTAATATCGAATTGACGAGATTTTGATGATGGTATTGTTTATTTTTAGAACGATATTTTAGTGTGGGTGTTTCGGGTGGTTTGAACAAATGAAGGGGAAATAATTTCAGCCGGTTTCGGGCAGTTTGAACACTAAAGGGCTAGAAGTGTTTTTTGTCAGAAAAAAAAACAGGAAATTCTTTACGCTGGGAATAATAGATTAGTCCACAAGATGGCAGAAGATACTGGAATGAAACTGTAATTATATCATTGATTGAATAAATAGCTTTGTTTAAAACGTATGTCTATTTTAGCTTTAAAAACTGATCAAACTTTCTGGCAAATATGTGTGGGTGTATGTATGTATATATATATATGGAAAGCATGTGTGCATTCAGTTAGCCAGTGTGTGTGTGTGTGTACATACACACCCACATATATATATAGAGAGAGAGAGTGAGAGATATTGTATGTATGTGTACATACTATGAATATTGGCATAAGGCCACAAATATATTAAGAGATTGATAACTGTCAGTATATTAATGATATTTTATAGACTGAAGTAAAGATGAAAATATAGGATGGATTTGAACAGAGAACATAGAGGCATGAACCACCCACCGCCGTCACATACCGAGTGTTTGGGTAGACTTTACAGTGATGACTGGGTGCTTTTTGTCGTGACACCTATACGACCAATTTACAGTGTGGACTGTTTTTTGTCGTGACACCTACACGACCAATTTACAGTGTGGACTGCGTGCTTTTTAATGCCTTATTAAAATTAGGGTGGTGGGAACTGCTGTAAAATATAGGTCCCATGATGTTTGGAAAATCATTTAACGATTCTGCAACAAAAGTTTGGGAATCAATGGTCTAAATATAAAACGTCAAAACAGATGGGATGGTCAGGATTAGAGTGACTTTGATCATGAGTTTGCTCGATAAAGGTTAACCTGGGGCTAAACAACAATAGCTGATATATTGAAAATATGAAAGAAGAGAGTAATCAATATATAGGAGAATTTATTCATTTATTGGAAATCTGTTTTACTATATATATATATATATATATATCATCATCATTTCATTTTACGTCGCTTTTTCCCTGCTTGCAAGGGTGGGACGGAAATTGATTCTGGCTTGATTTCTACAGCTGGATGCCCTTCCTAACACCAACCTCATTTACAGTGAGTACTGGGTGCTTTTTTTGCCGTGGCACCTCCACGACCACTTTGCAGTGGAATGATAGTGACCCCAGTCCCTATCATCTCATTTCTACAGCTGAGTAAACTGGAGCAATGTGAAATAAAGTGTCTTGCTCAAGGAAACAACACATCACCCGGTCTGGGAATTGAACTCACAACCTTTCGATTGCAAGGCCAATGCTCTAACCACTAAGCCATGTGCCTCCATATATATATATATATATAAAAATAAGGGACAGTTGTGCCATTATACACACACACACACACACACACATTATATATATATATATATATATAAAATGGAAAGTTGTTCCTATATATATAAATTATCAGAAAATATTTTAATATAAATGCTATGAGAGACATACAATGTCCAATACCACTCGCACACCCATGGACACAGAATATCGACTGTTGTAGAAAATTCCCAGTAATACTAACAAATAGCAATTGTGGGATGTTAAGCTAAGAAAGGAATGTGACAGAGAGAGGAGACATATATATAGGAGGTGTGGGTATATATTACCCACACATATATAGACAGAGAGGGTGAGGCAGACAGATACAGAGATGACTACAAACCAACCGTTCTAAGCAAAGCATGTTAAAAATATCAGAGCAGTCTGTGGTAATGTTTCTGCTGACAATTCTGGTAAATAAACTCACGACGAATACAAATTCGTCAAAATAATAGTAATAATTGTTTCTACTATAGGCACAAGGCCAGCAATTGCCCAGTGCATTACTGGTACTTTATTTTATCGACCCCCGTAAGGATGAAAGGCAAAGTCAACCTCGGCGGGATTTGAACAATAGTAATAATGATAACAAAAACGGTTTTCTTCTTTCTTATTGATTATTATTGTTGCCTGAAGATGAAGGTATAGAAAAAGTAGATAAAAAATAGAACTAAATAAATGATGGAAGAAACGATTGATGTGGCTGAGAGGAATCAATATTTTAGTAAAGAGAATATAAAATCTACCAATGTTTTATAAATTTGTAAATGTCACCTTACAATGAGTAATAACATATTTGATTTAAAACATATATATATATATATATATATGATAGCTGCCCCATCATTATCGAGTATGGCCATTGCACGATATACCATTATCAATAATTAATTAATTCCATCGTGCAATGCCTGTGCGTGTAGATTTTTTTTGAAGTGATGAAAGACTGTGCACTGAGCCAATCCCACTCTCTGAGCGACACTAGCTATAACCCGAAAAGAAGAAAAGATCAACATCATCGGTAACTACTGAGCCGCAGGTTTTATGTCGGAGTTAACCCAGTTTCCTGAGTTGCCTTCTCCTAGAAGAATGCCCTGACAAAGGCTAGTATATACATATATATATGCATATATATATATACATATATATAGTATATACATATATGCATATATATAGTATATACATATATGCATATATATAGTATATACATATATGCATATATATATATACATATACATATATATAGTATATACATATGTATATACATATATATATGCATATATATACATACATATATATATGCAATATATACATACATACATGCATATATATACATACATATATGCATATATATACACATATATATACACATATATACATATATATATACACATATATACATATATATATACACATATATACATATATATATACACATATATACACATATATATATATGCATATATATATACACATATATATACACAAAGCTAAGGCTTTTAATTCTGTGCCACACAAAAGACTTATGGCAAAACTCTCTGCAATGGGTGTGAGGGATAATCTTTTCGACTGGCTGAAATCCTTCATTCTCAGCCGAAAGGAAGTAGTCACGGTTCTAGGACAGCATTCTTCACCATATGAGATGTCATCTGGTGTACCACAGGGATCTGTTCTTGGTCCTCTTTTGTTTGTGGCATATATTAATGACATAGATGCCAACTTACAGAATGCCACGGTACTAAAATATGCAGATGACATCAAGCTGTACCTTGAAATCAAAAGGACTGATCCTGAAATTTACAACTCTTTCCTACAATCAGACCTGGACACAATGCAGCAATGGATCACAGACTGGCAACTGAAGCTGGCTGTGGACAAGTGTACCACCATGCATTTTGGAAGGAAAAATCCAGCGTCCACATACTCCCTCCACAACACTGACATCAAAAAGTCCTCTTGTGAACGTGACCTGGGCATTACTGTCAGCAACGATTTGCGTTGGACAAAGCATGTCTCTAAGATTGTCAAGAAGGCCGAGGGTGTCTTGGCATCACTCAGCAAGACCTTTGTTAGCCGCTCTCCAGCCATCTATTTAAAACTGTATACAGCTATGGTGCGACCACACTTGGAATTCGCATCATCAGTCTGGAACCCCTATCTTGCTCGGAACATTGACCTCCTGGAAACTGTTCAGAGACGTGCAACCAAGCGCATACCCTCCATCAGACACCTACCATACTCTGAACGCCTTGCTTCCCTGGGCATGGATTCATTGAAGCTCCGACGTCTGGCAATGGACTTGGTGAATACCCACAAAGTTTTTAACCATCTCGCCAACTGCAACCCTGAGCGCCTCTTTGATCTCCATGTGTCTAACACACGTGGACATGCCTACAAAATAAGAAAACAGCACAGCTCCCATGACTTTCGCAGACATTTTTTCACGCTCAGAGTTGCTGAAGCATGGAACAAACTGCCTGCGTCAATTGTTAGCTGCCGAGACACTGCATCCTTTAAGACACTCATGCTTCCCGAAATACGCCAAAACTACACCTGATGTACCCCTTCCATACACATGCACACATGTGTGTATCATGACTCATGCACTGTTCATTTTACTGATGTTTGTGCATTGCCCTATGTACTGTACATGCACTTTTTTGATGAGTTGTGGTGCACCTGGGCACTGTACACAATATTTCATTATTGTTATTGTTATTATATCATGACTCATACACTGTTTATTTTCCTGACATTTGTACATTATTCTATGTACTATACATGCACCTTTGATGAGTTGTAGTGCACCTGAGCACTGTACACAATAATTTCATTATTATTATTATTTATAGATACACATATATATAAATATGTCAGGTCACCACTTGGTGCTACTGGTAACATGTATCCCAGTACAACCTGTCTCATGGTCGGGTCGTTGGCGACTAAACTGGCAACCCCACCAAAGTTTCTTGGTGAGGAGGGTGACTTTGGACATCCTGCAGGACTAAAAACAAAACCTGTCAAAAGGCAAAGGAGCTCTTAAGAGTCAATGGCCATCCAAAATCACCGGGAGAGATGACCCCTTAGCCTTTGTCAAGGCAGAATTCTAGGAGAAGGAAAACTCTGATATAACACCTGCAACCCTGATGGTATCCAATGATGTTGACTTGTTCTTCTTTTTGGTAAATATCATCTTGGTTAAGAGAGTGGGACTGGCTTTGTGCAGTGCCTTTGCTCACTATAAAAGCTTCACGGCACAGGCATTGCTTTATATCTGGAGATCTCTCTGCACTTGTCACATAGTACCATGGGCCCAGCACTATGTGTCAGTAATTGTCACAGGTGTAGTGTTTGTACCAGAGTTTTCAAGTCGCTGGCTGGACGAAAAAGTCACACTCGTTCAGCGCATCGGTAGGGGTTCTCCTACATGAATATAAAGTAGTGGCCGTACTCGAAAACGAGTTGGCAGCCACCATATATACACATATATATACACATATATATACACATATATATGCATATATATACACATATATACACATATATATACACATATAAATACACATATATATGCATATATATACACATATATATACACATATATATGCATATATATATACACATATATATGGATATATATATACACATATATGCATATATATATACACATGTATATATGCATATATATATATACACACATATATATATGTATATGTATATATATATATACATATATATATATAGTCTGTTCTCACCACCTCCGCACATGTTTTTCGAGGTCTACCTCTACCACGTCTTCCTTCAACTGGCATTTCCTGGCATTTCTTCACCCATTGGTCATCCTCCATGCGCATCACATGTCCA
>OZ024749.1:1252680-1255180 GCA_964016885.1 Eledone cirrhosa
GTGTACTGTACTGTAATGTAGTGTAGTGTATAGTACTGTAATGTAGTGTAGTGTATAGTACTGTAATGTAGTGTAGTGTATAGTACTGTAATGTAGTGTAGTGTAGTGTACTGTAATGTATTGCAGTGTACAGTACTGTACTGTAATGTAGTATAGTGTTCAGTAATGTACTGTAATGTAGTATAGTGTTCAGTAATGTACTGTAATGTAGTATAGTGTACAGTAATGTACTGTAGTGTAGTATAATGTACAGTACAGTACTATAATGTAGTATAGTGTACAGTACTCTACTGTAATGTACTGTAATGTAATGTAGTGTACAGTACTGTACTGTAGTGTAGTATAATGTACAGTACAGTACTATAATGTAGTATAGTGTACAGTACTCTACTGTAATGTACTGTAATGTAGTATAATGTACAGTACTGTACTGTAATGTAGTATAGTGTACAGTAATGTACTGTAATGTAGTATAATGTACAGTACAGTACTATAATGTAGTATAGTGTACAGTACTCTACTGTAATGTACTGTAATGTAATGTAGTGTACAGTACTGTACTGTAGTGTAGTATAATGTACAGTACAGTACTATAATGTAGTATAGTGTACAGTACTCTACTGTAATGTACTGTAATGTAGTATAGTGTACAGTAATGTACTGTAATGTAGTATAGTGTACAGTAATGTACTGTAATGTAGTATAGTGTTCAGTAATGTACTGTAATGTAATGTAGTGTACAGTAATGTACTGTAATGTACTGTAATGTAGTATAGTGTACAGTAATGTACTGTAGTGTAGTATAATGTACAGTACTGTACTGTAATGTAGTATAATGTACAGTACTCTACAGTACTGTACTGTAATGTAGTATAGTGTACAGTACTCTACTGTAATGTACTGTAATGTAGTATAGTGTACAGTAATGTACTGTAGTGTAGTATAATGTACAGTACTGTACTGTAATGTAGTATAATGTACAGTACTCTACAGTACTGTACTGTAATGTAGTATAGTGTACAGTACTCTACTGTAATGTACTGTAATGTAGTATAGTGTACAGTAATGTACTGTAGTGTAGTATAATGTACAGTACTGTACTGTAATGTAGTATAATGTACAGTACTCTACTGTAATGTACTGTAATGTAGTATAGTGTACAGTAATGTACTGTAATGTAGTATAATGTACAGTACTGTACTGTAATGTAGTATAGTGTACAGTACTCTACTGTAATGTACTGTAATGTAGTATAGTGTACAGTAATGTACTGTAGTGTAGTATAATGTACAGTACAGTACTATAATGTAGTATAGTGTACAGTACTCTACTGTAATGTACTGTAATGTAGTATAGTGTACAGTAATGTACTGTAATGTAATGTAGTGTACAGTAATGTACTGTAGTGTAGTATAGTGTACAGTACTGTACTGTAATGTAGTGTAGTATAGTATAGTGTACAGTACTGTACTATAATGTAGTGTAGTATAGTGTACAGTACTGTACTGTTATGCAGTATAGTGTACAGTAATGTAATCTAGTGTAGTGTAGTATAGTGTACAGTACTCTACTGTAATGTAGTGTAGTATAGTGTACAGTACTGTACTGTAATGTAGTATAGTATAGTGTACAGTACTGTACTGTAATGTAGTATAGTATAGTGTACAGTACTGTAATGTAGTATAGTATAGTGTACTGTACTGTAATGTAGTGTAGTGTACAGTACTATAATGTAGTATAGTATAGTGTACAGTACTGTAATGTAGTGTAGTGTAATGTAGTGTAGTGTAGTATAATGTAGAGTACTGTACTATAATGTAGTATACAGTACTATATAGTATAGTATAATGTAATATAATGTATTATACAATAGTGTACTGTACTATAATGTAGTATAGTATAGTGTACTGTACTGTAATGTAGTATAATGCACAGTACTGTACTATAATGTAGTATAGTATATGGGTGGGTCTGACGTTTAAAGTAAGAGATAGTTTTAATATGAAGGAATGTGGCAAGTAATGACATGTCAAATTTTACCCAGTCACACAGACATATACACATGTCCGGGTGTATATATGTGTATATATGTGTCGTCTATAATAAATGTTATTTTGAGAGAAGACTGTCCATTACTACAGCAGATGGGACTTCCACCAATGTACGACAGACAGATGAGATACTAGTGAAACTTATGTGTGTGTGTACCCGTCACTCTACATGGCAGCATAGCCCCCCCCCCCCCATAGTATAACAATATATCATCATCATCATCATCGTTTAACGTCCATCTTCCACGCTTGGATGGGTTTGGATGGGAGTTTTCCCACTTGAGGCAAGATTTTTTTATCCTGCTCGTATAGGACTGTCTGGCGGGTTTTCTACGGCTGGATGCCCTTCCTAACACCAACCACGTTTACAGTGTGGACGTGGTTGGTGTTATATATATATGAGTCCCGTATTCAATCGGGGGTAACCACAGTAAGGTACTCAATACATA
>OZ024749.1:1260180-1272680 GCA_964016885.1 Eledone cirrhosa
GCAACAACATCCAGGCCGAAACAAATGAGATCCTGTAGGTGTCACGACAAAAAAACACACAGTTCACGCTGTAATGTGGCCGTGTAGGCAACACGGTAAAAACCTCCCAGTCCCACACTGTAAATGTGGTTGGTGTTAGGAAGGGCATCCAGCTGTAGAAAACCCGCCAGACAGTCCTATGCGAGCAAGACAACCACTCTTGCCTCAAGTGGGAAAACTCTCGTCCAAACCCATGCAAGCGTGGAACATGGACGTTAAACGATGATGATGATGATGATGATGATGATACATACATATACATACATACACATATATATATATATATATATATATACATACATACATATATATATAAGGCAGGCTGTATGACGCCTGCATATGAACAGCAATATTGCATGGCAGTGAGACCTGGGCATTGTGTGCAGAGGATATACGCAGACTAGAGAGGAACGAAGCTTGCATGCTCCACTGGATGTGTAATAGTAATATATGCGAACGGCAAAGCATAAACGAACTAAGGGAAAAATTAGAAATAAGAGGGATCAGATGTTGTTTAGTCGAGAGAAGGCTACGTTGGTATGGTCATGTGATGTGCATGAAAGACGACAGCTGTATAACAAAGTGCAGGGCAATAAAGATAGACGGTAGCCACGGAGTAGGCAGACCCAGAAAAACCTGGGACGACCTGATAAACTCCGACCTCACACACTTAACCTCTCCAAGACAATGTCACTGGACCGAGATCTTTGGCGCACTCAGTAATAGAGAAGACCCGCCTTACCTAATTACAAAGTAAAACCTACTACAGTCAGTAGGTATCTCTAACAAAATACACCCCCGTCCCACCAGCCCCACCCCATCCACACCGCCCCTTTCAATGTAAAGTTATGTTGGTGCAACAACATCCAGGCCGAAACAAATGAGATCCTGTAGGTGTCACGACAAAAAAACACACAGTCCACATATATATATACATACATACATATACATACATCATCATCATCATCATCATCAACGTTTAACGTCCGTGTTCCACGCTTGCATGGGTTTGGACGGGGGTAGTCCCACTTGAGGCAAGAGTGATTGTCTTGCTCGCATAGGACTGTCTGGCAGGTTTTCTACAGTTGGATGCCCTTCCTAACACCAACCACATTTACAGTGTGGGTCTGGGAGGTTTTTACCGTGTTGCCTACACGGCCACATTACAGCGTGGACTGTGTGTTTTTTTGTCGTGACACCTACACGATCTCATTTGTTTCGGCCTGGATGGCGCGGCACCAACATAACTTTACATAGAACGGGGTGGTGTGGATGGGGTGGGGGTGGCGGCGGGAGGGGTGTATTTTGTTAGAGATGCCTACTGGCAAGGCGGGTCTTCTCTGTTACTGAGTACCGCCAAAGGTCACGGTCCAGTGACATTGTCTTGGAGAGGTGTAAGTGTGTGAGGTCGGAGTTTATCAGCTCATCCCATGTTTTTCTAGGTCTGCCTATTCCGTGGCTACCGTCTATCTTTATTGCCCTGCACTTTGTAATACAGCTATCGACTTTCATGCGCATCACGTGTCCATACCAACGCAGCCTTCTCTCGAGTAAACAACATCTGATCCCTCTTATCTCTAATTTTTTCCTTAGTTCGTTTATGCTTTGCCGTTCACGTATATTACTGTTACACATCCAGCGGAGCATGCAAGCTTCGTTCCTCTCTAGTCTGCGTATATCCTCTGCACACAATGCCCAGGTCTCACTACCATGCAACATTGCTGTTCGTATGCAGGCATCGTACAACCTGCCTTTCATTTTTAGGGAGAACCCTTTAGCAGCTAATAGTGGTATAAGCTCTCTGAACTTTTTCCAACCAGTTCTGACTCTAGCTACAGTACTTTCAGAGCACCCTCCCCCACTGCTGATTTTATCGCCCAGGTAACGGAAGCTGTCCACTATTTCTATAAAACCCCCTGCGCAATTGAAAGAGCTAGTATTTTGTGGGCACTTGCTGCTACTTATTGCACCAGAACACCGGCCACATGTAAAGTCTATGTTCTTAGTTAGCTTACCTGTGATCCCACTACATCTTTTATGCACCCATACTTTGCATTTAGGACATAAGATGGAGTTTCTACCTACGCCTTTCCTACATACCGAGCACGACCATTTCCCAGAAGGGACCGCCGCCTTGTTTTCTTTCCTACAAACTAGAACTTTGGTCTTAGCCAGGTTAATTTTAAGTCCTTTTGACTCTAGGCCGTGCTTCCATGTTTGGAATTTCTTCTCTAGCTCGGCCATTGATTCCGCTATGAGTGTCAGGTCGTCTGCGTATAGGAGTTCCCATGGGCAGCCTGTCTTGAACTCCTCTGTTATAGCCTGAAGGGCAATAATAAATAGTAGGGGGCTGAGAACAGAGCCCTGATGGACGCCAACTTTTACGCTAAACTCTTCACTATATTCGTTGTTAATTCTAACCTTGCTGACTGTTTCTTTATACATGGCTTGTATAGCCCTCACAAGCCATTCGTCAACGCCTAGTTTTCTAAGAGCCCACCAGATAATGGAGCGGGGGACTCTGTCGAAGGCTTTCTCCAGGTCGACAAAAGCTAAGTAGAGGGGTTTACCTTTAGCTAGGTACTTCTCCTGTAGTTGTCGTACTATGAAAAGAGCGTCTGTGGTGCTTTTGCCTGACACAAACCCGAACTGCATTTCATCTAGATCAATTCTCTCTCTGATTAGTTGCGCTATTACTTTTTCCGTGACCTTCATGACCTGGTCGATTAATTTAATGCCTCTATAGTTACTCCTATCTAGGGCGTCTCCTTTACCCTTATAACAGTTAACGATGATGCTGCTATGCCAGTCCTTCGGAACAACCCCATTCTGTACGACTTGGTTAACTATGCGGGTGACCATGGTGTGTCCCACCGTGCCAGATGCCTTCAGCATCTCAGCAACTATTTCCGAAGGCCCAGCCGCCTTACCAGTCTTCATATCCTTGATTGCCTTACTTATTATACTCCCCTCGACTAACACTGCTGGTCCCTCTATCGGGTCGATATGGGGGAGACTGTCTTTCTCCCATTTATTCTCCTCATTTAGTAGCCTTTCATAGTGACACTTCCAAGCTACCTTCTTATCAGTGTCGGTGATGGCAAGTATGCCATCATCGTTAAGTACACACTTCTCCCCGACAATATCACGGTTTTCCTTGACGCATTGCCTGGCAATCCTGAACACCTCACGTTTTTGGTCATCGCGTTGTAGAACATGCTTGAACTTTCTTTCCTCAGCTTCCCTTCTTGCTAAGTACACTTCTCTCCTAGCTTCCCTCCTGGCCACTTGATAGTCTACTCTACTTCCCCCATCCCGCCATACTTTCCAAGCCTGCTTTTTGGCCTTAATTGACCCCTCCACCTTACTGTTCCACCACCATGTTACTCTCCTCCTGCCTACAGGCCTGCTCCAGCCACAGACTTCGTCTGTCGCCAACAGCAGGTTAGCTTTCAGAAATTTCCACTGTCCCTCTATATTGTCCGATTCTAGATGCTCTTCCTTACTGTCGAAAGCATCAAGTAATATGCTTTGAAATTTATTTCTGGCTGTGGGGTCTTTTAGTTTCCATATTTTCCTCCTGAGGATAGTCCTCTTCTGCTGTCGGGTGCGTCTCGTCCTGACTATGAGGTCGCTAATTATCAGTCTATGTTGGGAGGTGCATTCTTCATGGGGGAGGGATTTAGTGTTTACAACAGACACTCTGTCACGTCTTCTGGTAAGGATATAATCTACCTGGCTTGTGTGTTCCCCGGATCTATAGGTAATCAGGTGATTGTCACGTTTTTTGAAGTTAGTGTTACAGATAGTTAGGTTATTTGCATCACAGTATTCCAGAATTCTGGAGCCTTCCTCATTTCTAGTACCAAACCCATAGCCTCCATGGATTTCGTCATAGCCGTCACAATGTTGTCCAACGTGACCATTTAGGTCGCCTGCAATAATTATATAGTCACTGTCAGATATTTGGGAGGTAGTTAGCAACAGTGTCTCATAGAATCTGTCTTTTATAGTGCCGGGCAGTCCGGATTGGGGTGCGTACGCAGATATTACTGTCACCGTAGTTCTATTGAGGACAAGTCTTATTTTAATTATTCTGTCGTTCACTCTATTTACGTCTATTATCTTATCTGCCCACTTTTCTGCTACCATGATTCCTACTCCACCCAGCCCATCGTCGTTTCCCACCCAGAAAAGCTTATAACATCGTTTTTTACCCTCAATGAATCTAGCAGACCCACCCCTCCACCTGGTCTCTTGAATACAACAAACATCGACCTCCTTACGTTCAAGCATTTCTACAACCTCGTTAGCGCGACCCTTTAGGGTGCCTACATTTATGGTACCAACTCTGAAGTTTTGGATCGCGTTTGGAGGGTGGGGGTGGTGTGGGGCGGGGGGAGATGGGGTTATGTTAGCCATCCGCGGGCGAAACAAAGAAGAGTGCTCGCATTCTCGTCCACGAGGTGAATTTGACTTTAGAGAAGAGTGCTCGCATTATTATATATATATATATATATATATATATATATATACATACATATATACATATATATATATATATATATACATACATATATACATATATATATATATATATATATATACATACATATATACATATATATATACACACATATATATATATATATATACACACATATATATATATATATATACACACATATATATATATATATATACACACATATATATATATATATATACACACACATATATATATATATATATATATATATATATATACACACATATACATACAGATATATATATCATCACACATATATATATATGATCACACACATACATATACACACATACATATATATATATGTATATACACACATTGTTATACTTTGGGAGGGTCATGTTGCCAATAAGTATAACAATATCGGTTTCAACACACGATTTCAGATAAAGAATCTTGCTAAACAAATTCAGAAACGAAATATATACACACACATGTATATATATACACACACATGTATATATATACACACATACATATATATATATATATATACACACATATATACACATACACACATATATATATACACACATATACATATATACACACATACATATACATACATACACATATATATATATACACACACATATATATATATACACATATATATATATACACACATACATATATACACACACACACACACACATATATATATACAGACATATACACACACATATATATATACACACACATACATATATATATACACACACATACATATATATATACACACACATATATATATATATAATACACACATACATATAGATATATATATAATACACACATACATATACATTTATATATATAATATACATATATATATAATACATACATATACATATAATACACACATACATATATATATAATACACACACATACAAATATATATATATATACATACACACACATACAAATATATATATACATACACACATATATACACATGCACATATATACACATACAAACATATACACATATATACACACACACAAACATATATACATATATATATACATCATCATCATCATCGTTTAACGTCCATCTTTCACGCTTGCATGGGTTTGGACGGGAGTTTTCCCACTTGAGGCAAGATTGGTTGTCCTGCTCGTATAGGACTATCTGGCGGGTTTTCTACGGCTGGATGCCCTTCCTAACACCAACCTCGTTTACAGAGTGGACTGGGAGATTTTTTGTCGTGACACCTACATGACCTCATTTGTTTCGGACTGGATGTTGTGGTACTAACATAACTTCACATTTAAGGGGGTGGTGTGGATGGGGTGGATGTAATGGGATGGGGTGTATTTTGTTAGAGGTGCCTACTGACTGTAGGTTTCGCTTTGTACTTAGGCAAGGCGGGTCTTATCTATAACTGTATAGAGCCAAAGATCTTGGTCCAGTGACATTGTCTTGGAGATGTGTAAGTGTGTGAGGTCGGAATTTATTAAGTCGTCCCAGGTTTTTCTGGGTCTGCCTACTCCATGGCTACCGTCTATTACTATTACACATCCAGCAGAGCATGCAAGCTTCGTTTCTCTCCAGTCTGCGTATATCCTCTGCACACAATGCCCAGGTCTCACTGCCATGTAACATTGCTGTTCGTATACAGGCATCATACAACCTGCCTTTCATTTTTAGAGAGAACCCTTTAGCGGCCAATAGTGGTATAAGCTCTCTGAATTTTTTCCATCCCGTTCTGACTCTAGCTACTGTACTTTCAGAGCACCCTCCCCCACTGCTGATTTTGTCACCCAGGTAACGGAAGGTGTCCACTATTTCTATAGAACCATCTGTGCTCTGGAATGAGCTAGTATTTTGTGGGCACTTGCTGCTACTTATTGCACCAGAGCACCGGCCACATATAAAATCTATATTCTTAGTTAGCTTACCTGTGATCCCACTACATCTTTAATGCACCCATACTTTGCATTTGGGACATAAAATGGAGTTTCTGCCTACTCCTTTCCTACACACTGAGCAAGGCCATTTCCCAGATGAGACCGGTGCCCTATTTTCCCTCCTACAAACTAGAACTTTAGCCTTAGACAAGTTAACTTTAAGGCCTTTTGATTCTAGGCCATGCTTCCATGTTTGGAATTTCTTCTCTAGTTCAGCCATTGATTCAGCTATGAGCGATAGATCATCTGCATATAGGAGTTCCCATGGGCAGCCGGTCTTGAACTCCTCTGTTATAGCCTGAAGGGCAATAATAAATAGTAGGGGGCTAAGAACGGAGCCCTGATGAACACCAACTTTTACGCTAACCTCTTCACTATATTCTAACCTTGCTGACTGTTTCTTTATATATGGCTCTCACAAGCCACATATTTATATATATATATTATTATACTTTGTATGTATGTGTGTGTGTATATATATATGAATATGTGTGTATATGTATATATACACACACACATACATATATATATATATATATATATATATATATATATATATATATATATATATACATATATATATCTACACATATATACATATATATATCTACGCATATACACATATATATATCTACACATATACACATATATATATCTACACATATACACATATATATATCTACACATATACACATATATATATCTACACATATACACATATATATATCTACACATATATATATCTACACATATACACATATATATATCTACACATATATATATCTACACATATACACATATATATATATACACATATACACATATATATATATCTACACATATACATATATAATATCTACACATATCTACACATATATATCTACACATATATACATATATATATCTACACATATATACATATATATATCTACACATATATACATATATATATCTATACATATATATATCTACACATATATACATACATCTACACATACTTATATATATCTACACATATATACATATATAATATCTACACATATATACATATATAATATCTACACATATATACATATATAATATCTACACATATATACATATATAATATCTACACATATATACATATATAATATCTACACATATATACATATATAATATCTACACATATATACATATATAATATCTACACATATATACATATATATATCTACACATATACACATATATATATCTACACATATACACATATATATATCTACACATATATATATCTACACATATACACATATATATATATACACATATACACATATATATATATCTACACATATACATATATAATATCTACACATATCTACACATATATATCTACACATATATACATATATATATCTACACATATATACATATATATATCTACACATATATACATATATATATCTACACATATATACATATATATATCTACACATATATACATATATATATCTATACATATATATATCTACACATATATACATACATCTACACATACTTATATATATCTACACATATATACATATATAATATCTACACATATATACATATATAATATCTACACATATATACATATATAATATCTACACATATATACATATATAATATCTACACATATATACATATATAATATCTACACATATATACATATATAATATCTACACATATATACATATATAATATCTACACATATATACATATATATATCTACACATATATACATATATATATATCTACACATATATACATATATATATATCTACACATATATACATATATATATATCTACACATATATACATATATATATCTACACATATATACATATATATATCTACACATATATACATATATATATCTACACATACATACATATATATCTACACATACATACATATATATCTACACATATATACATATATATCTACACATATATACATATATCTACACATATATAGATATACTAGGGGTAAAGAGGGCCCTTGAGTCTAGTAAGACATCCTCTCTAGTGCTGGTGGCACAAATAAAAGCACCCAGTCCATGCTGTAAAGTGGCGCTGGTGTTAGGAAGGGCATCCAACCAGTGTATCGATGCCAAAACGATTTATCAGCACAGCAACATGTAAGTGAGGAACAAGAAAATATGAAGACATCTCAGAGTTGCAACACTTAATGTTGGCACTCTCAGAGGTAGATCTGCTGAAATAGCGGAGATGCTGGAGCGAAGGCATGTGGATGTGTGCTGTCTGCAAGAGGTGAGATGGAGAGGTGCCTCTGCGAGACTAGTCGTAGGCAAACATCTTACCTATAAGCTTTTCTGGGTAGGTAAGGATGATGGGTTAGGGGGAGTAGGCATTTTCCTGGCTGAGAGATGGATCAATAAGACAATAAAGGTAGTTCGAGTTAGTAATCGAATAATTAAGCTTAGATTAGTTGTAGGCAGGAGACTACTGGCAATCATCTCGGCCTATGCTCCCCAAGTAGGCCTAGGCAAAGAAGAGAAAGACTGCTTTTACGAGCAACTTTTACAAAGAACCGCAATGACAGAGGATGGAGGCATTGTTATGCTAGCAGGGGACTTCAATGGTCATGTTGGACAGCTCCAGGATGGTTACACTGGGGGTACAAGATGGGCACGGTTACGGCTCAAGAAATGAAGAAGGAGCGAGACTTCTTGAATTTTGTGATGCAAGTACACTGACCATTTGCAACACTAACTTCCAGAAACCTGCCAACCACCTAATAAACTACAAATCTGGCGAGCACATAAGCCAGATTGACTACTTATTAGATAGGCAGCGGGACAGGCAGATAGGGTCTAATACCAAGGTATACCTCGGGGAAGAATGTACCCCACAGCATAGGTTAGTCGTTAGTGATATCTCAGTAAGCAAGAGATGGAATGAGACATACAGGTAGGTGTGGAGAAGAAAGGTCTGGAAGCTAATAGACCTTTCACTAAAATACAAATTTAGGAAAGCCCTTCGGAATGATGCCGGTGTACTTAGTGTCAAGAATGATCAGAAAAAGGAGGCCTGGAAATGACATTATGAGAAACTGATGAATGCGGAGAACGAATGGGAGAGAGAGAAATTACCCTCAGTAGATCCGACAGAGGGACCAGCTATTGAGATTGATGAATATAGGGTCCAAGAGGCGATAAAGGAAATGAAAAATGGTAAGGCAGCTGGACCGTCGGGGATAGTTGCTGAGATGCTGAAGGCATCGGGGGACATAGGCACTAAACTTGTTGCACGCATCATCAATCAGGCTATATATGACGGTGTCATACCCAAAGATTGGCGCAGCAGTATTCTCATAAATTGTTACAAAGGTAAAGGGGATGCTCTGGAGAGGAGCAATTATAGGGGTATAAAACTGATGGATCAGGTCATGAAAGTGGCAGAAAGGATATTAGCACAACTAATTAGAGAAAGGCTCAAACTAGATGAGATGCAGTTTGGTTTTGTGGCTGAGAAAAGTACAATAGATGCCCTCTTTTTGGTGAGACAATTACAAGAGAGGTTCTTAGAGAAAAATAAGCCACTATACTTAGCTTTTGTTAACCTAGAGAGAGCCTTTGATAGGGTACTCCGATCTGTCATCTGGTGGTCCCTAAGGAAACTAGGTGTTGAGGAATGGCTTGTGAGAACAGTGCAAACTTTGTACAGAGGTGCTGTCAGTAAAGTCAGGGTAGGAATGGAGTTTAGTGAGGAATTCCAGATACAAGTAGGGGTACATCAAGGTTCAGTCCTCAGCCACCTCTTGTTCATTATAGTCCTCCAAGCCATAATAGGAGTTTAAGATTGGCTGTCCATGGGAACATCTTTATGCTGACGATCTGGTTCTTATAACAGAATCAGTAGGGGAGCTAGAGAATAAATTCTGGCTATGGAAACAGCAGTTGGAAGCAAGAGGACTGAGAGTGAACCTAGCTAAGACAAAAGTGTTGATGAGTAGAAAAGAGGACAAAACTCTGATTCCATCAGGGAAATGGCCATGTTCGATATGCAGAAAAGGAACTGGCATAAATTCTATAAAATGCACACAATGCAGATCCTGGGTACACAAGAGATGTAGTGGGATAGCAGGCAAACTAACAGGTAGGGAGAAATATGTATGCAGTAGATGTACAGGGAAATTAGACAGTAGAAGTCACATTGATAGACACATTTTTCAAATGCAGACGGGTACTCTAGAAGTGGTTAATAACTTCCAGATACTTAGGTGATCAGATTAGCATGGGAGGGGTGTAATAAGGACGGGTTGGAAGAAGTTTAGGGAGCTGCTTCCTCTGCTGACGAAGAAGGGTTTCTCCCTGCGTACGAAAAGCCGGTTATATGATGCCTGTGTGAGGAGCGCGATGCTGCATGGTAGTGAGACTTGGGCAGCAACTGCAGACGATATGCGACGGCTGGAGTGAAAAGAGTCAAGCATGCTCCGTTGGATGTGCAATGTCAATGTGCGTGAACGACCCAGCATGGATGTGTTGAGAGAGAAACTGTGTCTGAGAGGGATAGAATGTAGTGTGCGAGAGAGGAGACTGAGGTGGTATGGACATGTGATGCGCATGGAGGATGACCGATGGGTGAAGAAGTGCCAGGAAATACCAGTTGAAGGAAGACGTGGTAGAGGTAGACCACGAAAAACATGGGCGGAGGTGGTGAGAGCAGACCTCAGATCGCTGAAACTCACGGTGGAGATGACGAAAGACCGTGACAAGTGGAGAGAAGATGTCCCACCCTTGCAAGCAGGGAAAAGTGGACGTAAAATGATGATGATAATGATGATATATACATATATATATATATACATATATATAGACATATATACGTATATATATATATACACACATATATATATATAGACATATATACGTATATATATATATACATACACATATATACGTATATATATATATACATATATGTACATACATACGCATATATGTACATACATACACATATATATATACAGACATATATACATATATATATGCTATCCTCTTTCTCTGTATCTCTCACTTTCATTTCACCCCCTCTGCCAGTCACTCACTCTCAGCTGGCCTCTTCCTCACACTTTCACTCACTCACTCTCTGCTACTCCCCCTCTCACTTCCTCCCGTCTGACCTGTGGGAAATCCTTTTCTCGCTTACATCTCACATGGCTCGGACGCGTCTGTGTCTCTCCTCGCCCATGATTTGCCGAACTTTAGTTCACAGATATCAGGGACTTGTTCCCCTCTTCCTCTCTTTCCGTTGCATTACCATCCCTGTCTGTTCACATGTCTCGCTCGCTTCACCCTATTCTACGTGTCCCAATAACTTTCTTTAGTTATTGCTCGCACCAGCCAGAGGTATATGATCTTTGATGCGCAGAAATACCAACGACGGCTGGAATATCATGGATGACGGACGCCCCGTCGTCTCGCTCTAATCTTTTTCATATGTATACATATGTATATATATGTATATATATATATATATACACATATATACACATACATGCATACACATATATACATACACATATATACACATATACATATACACATATACATATATATATAATCAAAAGGGATATTCAATTTGTTGGTAATTCAACAAATATAAATGTTTATAACTGATTCAGGGCACTCGGCAGTTTTCTGGAGTATAATATTCAATGATATTAATAGATGGAAACTATATTTATAAAACTATATTTATTCTATTATATATATTTCAAGGGTACCAAAACTTTGGTATGTTCTCATCAGATAAAATACAAAGTTTGTTTTAGAAATTTTGACATAACCAAGAAAAAATACCTTAACGGTTCAAGTTTTTCCTGGATAGTGAAGGAAAAGAGAAGAAAAGTCAGATATTTTAAATTATTAAGATGAGTATAATTATTTAAATTCTGCATAGCATCTAAAAATAACATTTTTTCAGCCCTATACTTCAACCTCATTTGCATACTGAGCT
>OZ024749.1:1300180-1327680 GCA_964016885.1 Eledone cirrhosa
TCTCTCTCCCATTCTCTGTCTCCTCTCCCTCTCTCTATGTCTCTCTTTCAATCTACTCTCTCACAACCACTATCTCCTTCTCTCTATCTTTCTCTCTCTCTCTCTCTGTTTATGAAGGTACCTGGAAAAACCCTGTATCTTAGGAACCCGTGGTCTGATTTACGCGAAACTTGTTTTATTCCATTTGTATTCCCATTTCAGGGTCAACTTCCTTTCAATGTATTTTCCCATTATGTGCCCTTTTGGCTGTGTTACATTACGGACAAGCAATCACAGACTTTTAGTAATATATAGATATTTGAAAAACTCATTTACATTTCTTGTATTCATCTACGTAGAGTGATAGAACTATTTGTTATATATATATTTAGTTATATATATAATTCTTCTTCATGGGGCATAGTCCTCAGTCACACCTTCCAGCAGGTCCTGTCAGGAGCAACCCTCTCCAAGTGGTCTAACTGGATCCCCAAGTGAGACCAGCCACGCTCATGGATGTTATCCAATAATCTTGCTTGGGGTTTACCCCTGAGTCTCCTGTCGGTCAGTTCTGTCCATAAAATCTGTCCAGTGATTCTTTGCTGAGACATTCTAACTAGATGCCCATAGTATCAAAGCTGTAATGTCTCACTTCAGAGAAGTAGCTGCTTTACCTGGAGTGACTCTCTGATCTCCAAGCTATGCACTCTTTCAAGTAACCTTACTCCAAAGACCCCTCAGAGGAACCCCATTTCAGCCACTTGTATTCACGATCGTATTCTTTAAGCCATTACCCAAGATTCATAACCATAGGTAAGGGTTGGCATGAAAACCGAATTGAAGACAAAGAGTTTGGCTTTTATGCTACTTCCCTTCTTCTGATTACTGAATGCTGAGGCTGGCACATTATGCACCAACTCCTGCAATTCTTGCACTTAATTAAGTCTCCTGCCTTCCATCACTCGTGAACACGGCCCCAAGATACTTGAACTTCTCTACCTGCTTCAGTGGAACTTCATTTACATGTAGAGTGCACTGTGCAGGCTTCCTTGTGAGGACAGGTGTCTCAGTTTTCGCAGCACTGATTTTCATTCCAGCTATGCAGCACTCAGCATCAAACCTATTGAGTGCAAGTTGGATATCTGTCAAGTTAAGTAACACCATGTCATCTGCAAATTCCAGCCGACTGATTTTACTCCCGCCAGTCATGATACCACTTCCAACCCAGCTGTGCATGTCAATCCTGTTCATGTAAATAATGAACAGGAGAGGTGACAGTACACACCCTTGGCAGAAACCGACTCCCACATTGAATGGTTTCAATTTAGCACCATATATCTAAACACAAATACTCGGACATTCGTATGGAGACACCAGGGCAACAAGGAGCTGACCATTGGTCCCATACTCCTGAACAACCTTTCACAGCCAGTCTTGAGGAACACGGTCACATATATTTTCAAGGTGAACAAACAAGAATATACATCTTGGCAAAACTCCCATAATTTCTCAAAGTCTGCCGCAGTGTGTATATTTGGTCAGCTATGCTGCATCTGAGGCAGAAACTGCACTGTTCATCAGCTAGCTTCGACTCAACAATTTCCTGCATCTCTTTTCCACACACTTAGCACTTTATCAGGGAGACTTAACAAGGGAGACCCCTCTGTAATTGGAACAATCTCTCTTGTCTCCCTCTTTGAAAATTGGGATTATCACACCTGATTGCCATTGACTAAGTGCCTTTCCAGAGATCTAGGCCATCTGGCACACATCTACCAATTCTTTAGAGAATCAGGTACAGTCTGCTAGTTTGGAAAGTAAACAATCTATTAATGACCAAGGTTAATTCCTGTTTTCAATTCAAAAACTTTTTCTGCTTTTAATTTTCTTCATTCTACAAGAATAAAAGTTTCCTTCCCTTTCCTTTTCCTTTTCTTTTTTTATTTTTGATAGGGGGGGGGGGTGAATACACTTCTCTTCATATGAATTATTCACTCAATATTAAATGTAGGTCTTGGTAATCCAGGACTAAAGTCATTGCTAGACTATTTGATTATTATAGACGGGCAACCCGGAAGGAGACCCAGATAAAGATCACGAGCAAGATAGTTGGATAACATCCATGAGCTCGACTGGTTTCTCAGTGGTGCAGGATCAAATGGAGACAGTTGCTTCTAAAAGAACCTGCTGGAAGGAGTGTTTGAGGACTCTGACCCCACAACCCTCTCAGGAATTAGTGGGTGAAGAAGAAGGAAGTGGAGGACAAGATACAGTGGCATAGTCATGGTTGTAGAGTTAATAAGTTCTTATATCCACAGTTGTTCAGATCCACACCACTACCACTTTATCAATCTACCAATATACCAGTTACATTGAAGTGAGACTATGGTGAAGATACTTGCCTAAGATGGCATGAAGTGGGATTAAAACTACGACCTAATAAATGCAAAACAAATTTCTCAACCCTTACCAGTTTATCAATTACCAATATATCAATTATGGCTTCTGATTTAGGCTCAAGGTCAATAATTTGATGGGAGGGTAAAGTCGATTAAATCGACCCTAGTGTGTTACTGGTATTTTATCTTTCATCTTTACCCGGTAAGGATGAAAGATAAAGCTAACTTTGGTGGCATTACAACTCAGAAGGACTGCAACTATATGCTACAATGTATGTTGTCCAATGCTCTACTAATTCTACTGTCAACCCACACCCCTTACCAATATACCAATAATAAACATTACCACTCTACAGATCAATAACTCTATCATTTTACCAATGTACTAACATTCCAGTTATAACTACTACTACTACCACTCTACCACACAACACACTAATACCTCTACCAATGTACTAACATTCCAGTTATAACTACTACTACTACCACTCTACCACACAACACACCAATACCTCTACCAATGTACTAACATTCCAGTTATAACTACTACTACTACCACTCTACCACACAACACACTAATACCTCTACCAATGTACTAACATTCCAGTTATAACTACTACTACCAGTCTACTACACAACACACCAATACCTCTACCAATGTACTAACATTCCAGTTATAACTACTACTACCAGTCTACTACACAACACACCAATACCTCTACCAATGTACTAACATTCCAGTTATAACTACTACTACCAGTCTACTACACAACACACCAATACCTCTACCAATGTACTAACATTCCAGTTATAACTACTACTACCAGTCTACTACACAACACACTAATACCTCTACCAATGTACTAACATTCCAGTTATAACTACTACTACCAGTCTACTACACAACACACTAATACCTCTACCAATGTACCAATAATAACCAACACTGATTTTACTACTTTACTCCTCTACTGTTTTGTCAATATGACAATGAACCAATTCTAAGAACTCTCACTCTACACATCAATACCACTACAATTTTATCAACCCCCTAAGGTAACATTTATAAGCACTAAAGCTCTACATCTTTGCACGTCAATATCTCTACTTTATCAACCTTCTAAGGTACCAGTAATAAAGAAATACCATCAAATACCTCTACCATTTTATCAAGTTACAAATATACCAGACATAATAACTACAACCCAACACCTCTTCCATTTTATGAGCCTACTAATGTACCAGTAATAAGGTCTACCACACAAAACTTCTACCAATTAATTAACTTACCAATGTACCAGATATAAACTGACATTATTACCAATGTATCAGGTATAAACACTACATCTCTACCAATGTACCAGGTATAAACCCTACAAATCTACAATTGTACCAGCTATAAACACTACATCTCTACCATTGTACCAGGTATAAACACTACATCTCTACCATTGTACCAGGTATAAACACTACATCTCTACCAATGTACCAGGTATAAACCCTACAAATCTACAATTGTACCAGCTATAAACACTACATCTCTACCAATGTACCAGGTATAAACACTACAAATCTACAATTGTACCAGGTATAAACACTACATCTCTACCAATGTACCAGGTATAAACACTACATCTCTACCATTGTACCAGGTATAAACACTACATCTCTACCAATGTACCAGGTATAAACACTACATCTCTACCATTGTACCAGGTATAAACACTACATCTCTACCAATGTACCAGGTATAAACACTACATCTCTACCATTGTACCAGGTATAAACACTACATCTCTACCAATGTACCAGGTATAAACACTACATCTCTACCAATGTACCAGGTATAAACACTACATCTCTACCATTGTACCAGGTATAAACACTACATCTCTACCAATGTACCAGGTATAAACACTACATCTCTACCAATGTACCAGGTATAAACACTACATCTCTACCAATGTACCAGGTATAAACACTACATCTCTACCAATGTACCAGGTATAAACACTACATCTCTACCAATGTACCAGGTATAAACACTACACCTCTACCATTGTACCAGGTATAAACACTACATCTCTACCATTGTACCAGGTATAAACACTACATCTCTACCAATGTACCAGGTATAAACACTACATCTCTACCATTGTACCAGGTATAAACACTACATCTCTACCATTGTACCAGGTATAAACACTACATCTCTACCAATGTACCAGGTATAAACACTACATCTCTACCATTACACCTGATATAAACACTACATCTCTACCATTACACCTGATATAAACACCTCATCTCTACCAATGTATTAAGGTAAGATTTAACCAGAAACCTCATGAGTGCCAAGTAAATGTCTTAACCAGTTAGCCATGCCAACTATACTTTTAACAATCTATCTATCATCCATAAGTCTTAACAATCAACTGCTTTCTATGATATTTTTCTCAAATTCTTCAATGTAATGTTATGTAAAAGTGATATACCCTTTTGAAGAAATATCTCCAGCCTTGATCAAACGACAAATTACATAAAAGACAGGAACACTGGCATATTGAGGACTTTTGATGTTCAACTTCTGATTTTTGTCAATGAAGTTTTGCTAGTGGGAGATGTGATGTCAGCCAAACTGAAGAAGAAGAAGGTCGACTGAACAAGATGGTTAAAGATGTTACTAATACTATTACTAATAAAGTGCTGTAGTTTGAAGCATTGTGGAATATGATATAAGTGCCAAGATAATAGGAATTTGAGAAAATAGATAGAACTGAGATATAAAAGTGAGAATGATAGAAATTTATCCTAGAAATTCTAATGATCCCAAATATTGTCAGATTTACTATCCCTTATGAAGGGGAGTCTGTGAAAGGGAGGGGGCTGAGAGAGAGAGCTGAGGGGGAGTCTGTGAAAGGGAGGGCCCTCAGAGAGATAGCTGATGGGGAGTCTGTGAAAGAGAGGGGGCTGAGAGAGATAGCTGAGGGGGAGGGGGTTGAGAGAGAGAGAGAGCTGAGACATGTCATGTCTGTGTGCAGACATGACATAGGTTGGAAACTTGCATAGGTTGGAAAGATATGAAGCCTGCATGCTCCAATGGATGTGTAATAGTAATATACGTGAATGGCAAAGCATAAATGAACTGAGAGAGAAATTAGGCATAAGAGGAATCAGATGCTGTGTGCAGGAGAGAAGATAGTGTTGGTATGGACATGTGATGCGTAGAAAGGACGAACAACTGTATAAAAAGTAAGTGAGACTGTCACTACTCTAAAACAATAGCGTATGGTCTTTGGAATGCTTTTAATTAAGCATACAGTGTATTGCAAAATATACTATATATACATTCATATATATATCGCTATTTCAGAGCACCAATTCTAATATATATATATATTTATATATATGTATATATATGAATCAAAACATCAAATATGTTTAGAATTTTGTGTTACTCAATAAGCATGCTCAATAGACATTATCTATATCTATATACATAAAAGATGTAGTGGGATCACAGGTAATCTATCTAAGAACGTAGATTTTATATGTGGCCGATGCTCAGGTGCAATAAGTAGCAAGTGCCCACAGGATACTAGCTCATTCTATTGCCCAGATGGCTCTATAGAAATAGTGGACACCTTCCGTTACCTGGGTGACAAAATCAGCAGTGGTGGAGGGTGCTCTGAAAGTACTGTAGCCAGAGTCAGAACGGGATGGAAAAAGTTCAGAGAGCTTATACCGCTGTTGGCCTCAAAAGGTTTCTCTCTAAAAATGAAAGGTAGACTGTATGATGCCTGCATACGAACAGCAATGTTACATGGTAGTGAGACATGGGCATTGTGTGCAGAGGACCTGCGCAGAGTGGAAAAGAATGAAGCATGCATGCTCCGTTGGATGTGTAATAGTAATATACATGAACGGCAAAGCATAATACTATGAACATTTCAATGACTGGGTTCTGTATGAAACCGGTGACATCATCAGGTATTCGAAATTTAACAAATGAATATAATAAAACAATCCATGGGGCTGAAAAAGCAGAGAGACAAGAATTCCTTTGTTAAATTTCGAATACCTGATGATGTCACCGGATTCATACTGAACCCGGTCATTGAAATGTTCATAGCATAATAAACCTTTCAAGGATTTACACCAGTCCAGCCTCCTGTTATTTTATAATAATTAACTCCGTACTCGCACCACCAACAACACAAACGAAGACGTTGAGTGCTCTCTCTAATATTACATCAAGGTTAACTATACGGAATGACCAGCTCTATCCAGTGGTGAACCAACTAACCTCAATAAATATATATATATATATATATGTAGATAAATCTACCAAGAGTTTACGGTAGTGTCCAATCCGTATGAAGAACTCAATGTAATCCGGATATCATGGAAAGAAGAGATGCAATGAAAAATCACTTTCGGTGAAAGATAAACGGAATACAGAGTCAAGATAAAATATTAAAAAAATAATGAATAAAACAATGAAACAGTTCCTTATATTAAACAAAAAAAGTTCATTATTTAACGATCGTTTCTAGGATATATATGTGTTAGAATTGGCATGCATATTCAACAGATCTATGTACAAAATTATACAAAATTATACAAACTATCAAAATTAAATATACATACCAACACATATATATGCCGTCTTCAGAAATAATAATGATTATTTCTGAAGACGGCATATATATGTGTTGGTATGTATATTTAATTTTGATAGTTTGTATAATTTTGTATAATTTTGTACATAGATCTGTTGAATATGCATGCCAATTCTAACACATATATATCCTAGAAACGATCGTTAAATAATGAACTTTTTTTGTTTAATATAAGGAACTGTTTCATTGTTTTATTCATTATTTTTTTAATATTTTATATATATATATATATAGTTTTATGGTACCCATTTACATGTGTTGTATTGAGGTAAATAACGTTATGTCTACTCTGGGATTTTTACATGAACTTACCTTTTGAGTACACTGAGATGCAACCAGTACAAGCAGGGAAACCTTATGCTAGTCAAAGAATAAAAAAAACCCCTGAATTTTGAGGTATGACCTACCATTACAATCATCACCACCACCAACCTCACAACCGAAGGGGGGAGGGGACGAAAAGCAGTCTTTTAGTCTTGTTCTTTTTTAGGAGTAACAGCAGCATACAATTGTGAATCTGTTAACAGCATGCCATAGTGGCTGAGTGTTGACACCCCAACACCTCCTCTTGCCTCTCCCACGGGGTGGAAGGGGTCCAATAACAGGAAGGGGAAATCACTGGTGTAGATCCAGTTATTTAGAAGCTGTGGACAGGGAAAAACATTAGCTTGTTTAACATGAGGAATGGCATGTGGGAATAATTATACTCACCTACACATACATATATGACTGTGTTAGTGTACACACATACACACACACACATATATATATATGTATATGTGTGTGTGTGTGTATGTATATGTGTGTGTGTGTGTGTATCATCATCCTCATCACCTCACTTTAACTTCTATTATCCATGCTTGCATGGAAAATGAAGTTGAAAATGCAATTGGAGTCTTTAAGAAAGTTAAAATAAATCTTCTTAAAAACCCCAATTGCATTTTCAACTTCTTTTTAATATATTTTTACCCATGTGGGACATTAAAAAACCTTACTTTCGAATATATATTATAACACTGGAATACAACCCAAATGAAATGGACCTTGTAACAGCATTGAATACCCCAACTGCTTACCACCTGTAACTGTTGTTGCACACATAACTATAATATATATACACACATAATATATATATACACATAATATATATATTCATTTAGGTTTGTTGGTTTACCACTGGATAGAACTGGTCATTCTGTATGGTCAACCATGATGTAATATTATGGAGAGTACTCAACATAATGCAACTCACCCGTCTTCGTTTGTGTAGTTGGTGGTGCGAGTACGGAGTTAATTATTATAAAATAACAGGAGGCTGGACTGGTGTAATTCCTTAAAAGGTTTATTATACTATGATCATTTCAGTGACCGGTTTCAGTATGAATCTGGTGACATCATCAGGTAATTCAAAATATAACAAAGAAATATAATAAACAAAATCCATGGGGCTGAAAAGCAGAGACATGAGGGCGACCGAACATTTAGCAGCTTCTAGCCCGGTCGGCCATCCTTATAATAAATATATATATATATATATATATATATATATATATATATATATATATATATATATACATATATACACTGTAAATGTGGTTGGTGTTAGGAAGGGCATCCAGCCGTAGAAAACCTGCCAGATAATCCTATATGAGCGAGACACGGTCACCCGACCAACCTTGCCTCAAGTGGGACAACTCCCGTCTAACCCATGCTAGCATGGAAAATGGACGTTAAACGAAGATGATGATGAGATGATGAAATATATATATAAGCAAATTTGCATCAAGAAATATATAAACATCGGCGAGAAAGGAGATTAGGAATTTTTGTGCTTTAACATACGTTTCCAAGTACAATATACTAACTACAATATATATTGTTCAATCATATGCAATACTTGATTATTTATCACACTTCTTCAGAAAGCTTATAATTGTGGAAGCGACTATCCACCACATAGTAGAATTCAGGAATGAGAAGTTCAGTATAAAAATGGTGTTTTCGTTTAAGAAAATATAAATAAATCAAAATAACAATACAAATAGAATAAAATACAGTAAGTATACATATATATATATAAATGAAAATAGAGAAATTAATTGTTTCTACTTTTGGCACAAGGCCAGCAATTACCCAGTACATTACTGGTACTTTATTTTATCGAAATAAAGTACCAGTAATAGAGAAATACCGAAAATAGAGAAATTAATGTGAGCAAGAAGCCAACATTAATTCATACATATAAGTGACTATAACGTCAAGATGGAAAATATTTAACGTAAGATATGGGAAAATAATTCAAACTCAATTAAAAAAAAGTCAAGACAGAAATTTTATCCACAGATTTTGTGATATCCAGGGAAAAAAACCAATAGAGTCTTAACTCAGAATAAAATTAAGGTTAAATACTCATCCTTCAATTTGGAAAAACTACAAATGCTCTATATAGTCTTAAAAAGACTATTTCACGAAACTTTTCAGTGGGGTTAGTCACGGTTGGAGTCGTTCATCGGTAGAGCTCAAACACGATAACCTATATATATATATATATGTATGCCCATGGGAACTCCTATACCCTGACAAACTGATTCTCATAGCCGATTCTATGATAGAATTATAGAAGAAATTCCAGACATGGTGGCCCAGCTTGGAAATAAAAAGCCTTAAAGTCAACCTGGCAAAGACCAAAATCCTAGTGAAGAGAAAGGAAAACAGGGCTCTGATCCTTTCAGGGAAATGGCCCTGCTCTGTATGCAGGAAAGGCCCAACCTCCCTCATAGTGGCACCACCCAATTCCAAAATTATTGTTCTGATGTGAGCAGCATATGGGGCAGCCAACTGGCCAGACCCTCATCATAACAGTGTCACCCAGGGCTCCACCATAAATAAGGCTTGGTGTGGCCAACTGGCCAGACCTCCCTCATAATGGGACTACCCAGATCCCAAATTATAGTTCCGATGTGAACAGCGTACAGCGCAGCCAACTAGCCTGTCCCTTCTCATAACGGTACCATCCAGTTCCACACTGTAAATGTGGTTGGTGTTAGGAAGGGCATCCAGCTGCAAAAATCCCAGCCAGATTATAGTACAACGGAGCCAACTGGCCAGACTTGTGTCATGACATAGGCAACCTGTCTAACCCATACAAGCATGGAAAAATAAATGTTAAATGTTGATGATGATGATGATGATAATATATATAACATATTATTTATTTATGTTCATACACGGAACAAAAGCAATACCCAAGGTTTCAAGGCCCAAATCTGACCAAACCACCAGAATACAAGAGCCATCAAATTAATGACCTTTCTTCAAGCACTTATATGAATTTATAAGATACCGAGAAAAGTAAATTTTGCTAAGAATGCGTATTTATAAAAAAATGTAATGTAACAAAGGGAAATAATTCCAAGATGTAAATTTGAATTTTGAGATCAACCACATGTTTGTGTTGGTATACTATAGTAGAAGTATTGTATTATGTGATGAAATGTAATATAGAAGTGGTAAGATTTATTAATGTGTCAAGTATAGTAGTATAGAAAGTTGTATTATGTAAGTGGGGAAAGGGAAAGAAAAAGTAAAGATATAACAGAAGTATACAAATCAATTAAGGTGGTTAAAAAAGTATCAAATTTGTAGAATATTTCCACTTTTCAAGAAGTTGAGTTTTAAAATGGAGGCATCCTTTAAAAATGTCACTCTTTGTATTTAAGTGATTATTGTTCGGGGAGATGACAAACCTTTTAATATCTTATATTTCTCAGAGACAACATTTCTTGGTACAGCTGGTGTAAAGACTGGACAGATGGCAACATCAATGGATCTGTTATTTTTCTCTAAAAACATTTTTTCCGATTCTACCCTGCCTGTCCCTTCTAGATTTCTAATTTCTCATTCTTTTTTCTGATGAAGGACTAGCGTCTTAAACGTTAAGACCCCCTTCCTGTTATTTCAAGCATTAAACTAGTATATTCCTTCCATATACTGTACCATTTGTGTTGTTATTTCTGTTTACCTTTTACATTCATATATATATATTGGCATTCTGTCTCACCAGGACTGATGCAGTGACTCAAGAACCTTCCTTCCCTCACACAGCCCTCCACTTATATAGCTCTGGCTGTAATACTTGTTTTCTTTTCTTTTCTGCCATTTGTTTCTATTGGTGATTGATAACTGGTTAAGATCTTGACATTGGCAATGTGTTTCATTAAGTCTTCTGTGTCTGAACATTGATGATAAAACCAATTCTGACATAGAAATAACACTGACTACATATAGTGCACATGAAGCAACCATGGTTTCATTTCAGACACTAGCTGTGTGTATCTCTCCATCCAATGCAGGCCACAACTCTGAATTCTTGGCACCATATTGAGTCTATTGCTGCAGCTATTGGGGTATCACATGACATACTGCCATTTCCATAGTTGGGAGATGTAGCAGAGATGGGAGCAGCATGGCTCCCCATTCACCTGAGCTGATATCTTTTATATTGAAGTGCTGTAAGCATTTGTGCAGCGGGGGTCTTAGTCCGGCCTTTTCTTGCTGGATTTAAAAGTTACCTTTGTGTACATTGGAGAGAGTAGACTTGCAGGAATAATTGCAGCGATGTTGAGAAAACTATCATCTGACAAGATGTAGTAATCATCATGTATGTATGTATGTATACAATTATGTATGCATGTATTTCTGTATATATGTATCTATGCATTTATGTATGTATTTATGTATGAATGTATGCATTTATGACGCAGGATGAAGGATCAGTGGTGGAGTGAAAAGGCTGATGAGATATAAACTGCGTCAGGTTCCAGTAACACAAAGCTGTTGTACAGTCTCTTGTGTGAAGTTTATGGTCCGTCTTCTTCTCTGGTGACACCGCTTCGCAGCAAGGATGGCAAAGAACTTCTTTGTGACTCTCAAGGAATTCTACGAAGGTGGCGAGAGCACTTTGATGATCTTTTGAATCAGCCGTCTGTCGTCAATGAAGATTTTCTCAATCTCATTCCAGAAAGTCCTGTGAAAGTAGCTCTCGCAGAACCTCCGACGCTTGTGGAGGTTGCAGTGGCTATCTCGAAGCTGAACAGTGGAAGGTCTCCAGGTATGGATGGCATACATGCTGAGCTCCAACAATATGGTGGTGAGAGACTCCTGCAACATATTCACTCTTTGTTTGGCAGGATATGGGCTAATGAATCCGTACCTGAGGACTGGAGAGATGCAGTAATGGTGGTCTTGTACAAGGGAAAAGGTAACAGGAATGATTGTGGGAACTACAGAGGTATATCATTGCTTTCTGTCATAAGGAAAGTTTTATGTAGGGTGCTTCTGGACCATCTGCTGACACACATTGCAGATTGTGTTCTTCCTGAAAGTCAATCTGGTTTTCGTGCTGGGCGCGGCACTACTGATATGATCTTCTCAGCTAGACAGCTTCAGAAGAAGTGCATGGAACAAGGTTTGGATCTGTATCAGGTTTTTGTCGATCTGACAAAAGCTTTTGATACTGTTAATGCATTATGGAAGGTTCTCCAGAAACTTGGTTGCCCTGATAAGTTCCTTGCTTTAGTTAGGTCTTTCCATGACGACATGAAGGCTTGGGTTAATGTCGGAGGTAACATGTCGGAGCCTATCTCAGTAAAAAATGGAGTGAAACAGCGGGATATTCCAGCACCGATCCTGTTTGCCATATACTTTGCAATGGTTTTCTGTATTGCATCGAGGAATTGCAAGCATGGTGTTTACATCCGATATCGAACCTCAGGCAGCATATTTAACATCAGGCGCTTTGCTGCGAAGACAAAAGTATTTACATCAATCATAAGAGACCTCTTGTATGCAGATGATTCGATCTTGTAGCGCACACAGAGAGTGATATGCAGCATATTTTGAATGCATTTTCTGATGCTTGCACTGCCCTAGGATTGACTGTCAGTCTCAAGAAAGCCGTCGTCATGTACCAACCTGCCCCAGGTAAGCAGTACAGTGAACCAAATATCTATGTGTATGGTAAACGACTTGGAGTGGTTGATCAGTTTGTCTACCTGTGAAGCACTGTCAATCAATACAGCAACCTTGATAATGAAATCCCACTCAGGATTAGGAAAGCAAGTGATGCTTTCGGAGAGCTAGAAAGGCGACTCTGGGGTCGACTAGACATATGCAAGAAGACAAAGGTAAAGGTGTACAAGGCATGTGTGCTCTCTTCTCTTCTTTATGCCTGCGAGACCTGGGTCACATATTGACACCACCTTAAGCAATTGGAGCGTTTCCATCAGATGTGTCTCAGACGGATCTGATGGAAACGGCCTTACCCAATTACACCTCTCCAAGGCGATGACACACGACCGTGACCTCTGGCGTCACGCAGTAATACAGAGTACCCGACCTCCCATGGGTACAAGCTGAAGCATATAGACAATATGCCCCCACACCCTCCCACTGCAAGGTGGTCGTGGAGGTGCCACGGCAAAAAAGCACCCAGCACTCACTGTAAATGAGGTTGGTGTTAGGAAGGGCATCCAGCTGTAGAAATCAAGCCAAATCAGTTCCTGTATGAGCAAGGCATGGTCAGCCGACCAGACACTGCCCACAACAGGACAACCCGTCTAACCCATGCTAGCGTGGAAGAACGGACGTAAAACGGTGATGATGATGATGATGATGATGATATATAAATATGTATGCGTGTATGTATGTATGTATGTATGTATGTATGTATATATATATATATATATATATATATATATATATATATATATATATATATATATATATATATAAGACAATGTCACAGGATCGAGATCTTTGGTGCTATGCAGTAATACAGAAGACCCACCTTCCCTTGCGTACGAACTTCAACCTACAGTCAGTAGGCACCTCTTAATCCAATATAAACCCCACACCTCCAACATCTTCCTCCCACTTTTGCCCACTTCCGCCCACACTACTCTTTCTCTGTAAAGTTATGTTGGTATCACAAAACATCCAGTCCACACAGTAAAGTGGTCGTGTAGGTGTCATGGTAAAAAGCACCTAGCACACACAGTAAATCTGGTTGGTGCTACGCAGGGCATCCAGCCAGAAACGGTCCTCTTTAAGTGAGACTCAGTTACCCGACCCAACTTGCCTCAAGTGGGACAAATCCGTCTAACTCATGCTAGCATGGAAGATAGGCGTTAAATGATGGGATTATGATGATAATGATACACACACACACATATATTTATATATATTTATTTAATTTTATTTATTTATTGCTGAAGAGTTGGCAATCAATGCTTTATGAGAGGAGTGTATTTTTCTAGTTATTTCTGTATTATTTTCATTGAAGCAGCCTTGATAGACTGTTCAAGTACAATGTATTGCTTCCTTAAGATTTTTCTAAGATTATTCAATGTTTTCTAAAATTCTAACTCATGAAGCTACACATTGAGCAACTGAGGTTAGCTTTTCTTTCAGCATCAAGTGACCAAACATTTATTTGTTTAAGAAATTTGGCATTGTGTGTTCCATGAAATCCTTCACATATTTAGGAACTAAAATCAATTGTAGCGCTTCTTTAGATGATGAAATAGTGAAATAGGATCATTAAGTTGGTGAAGCCTTTGGAAAGCTGTAAGCAAGGGTATGGAATGAGAGGAAATTAAGTTTGAAAACTAATATCTCAGTTTAACAGTTGTCATCCCAAAATTTCTGTATGGATCTGAATCATGCACATCACACAGATACTTTCTACAAAAGATGTCTTTAAAATATCTGTGGTTTCACATGGAAGGACAAAATTTCATAATTATCATCTACAAAGCATAGATGCCTTCTTGATTCAGTCTCAATTAAGATGGGCTGGCCATGTTGATAGGACGAATGATGAAACACTGTCGAAAATTCTAACCTATGACCAACTTCAGGATAAACTGATACAAGGATAAACTGAAGTATAATATCAAGTATATTGGAATACAAGCTTCATAATTTGAGGAATGTACTGTTGACCGCAATAGGTGGAGGAAAATCTGTCAAAATGGTATGAGGAGCCATGTGAACACAAGGATTGGGCAACTAAGGGATCTAAGACAAGGTCAAAGGAAAGCAGTTTCTGTTCAACATTTTGTGTGTCAAGGATGTGGTCTGATTTACAAAAACAACATAGGTTTAGTGTCTGATAGAAGACACAGACACTAAAATGTGGGGTATAAAGAAAGTAGAATGTTTATATAGAGAGTGTGTAATGGAGATATAACTTTATCATAGATTTCGGCTACTAGTGTACCACATACTAAATAACTTAATTACCAACACAAGCGCTAATCAAATACAAATTAGTACCTCCATTTCAGAATAATACTAAGAGTGGATAGGTATATATACTCATCAAATATATGTTTCCTTGTGGTTGATTGAAAGATATACACATCTTCTGATGAGAGTTCAATAAAATTTGAAAATTGATTAAAGATGTTTATCATTTTATTCAATGTGGCACCGGCCACATATAAAATCTATATTCTTAGTTAGCTTACCTGTGATCCCACTACATCTTTAATGCACCCATACTTTGCATTTGGGACATAAAATGGAGTTTCTACCTACTCCTTTCCTACACACTGAGCATGGCCATTTCCCAGATGGGACCAGTGCCCTATTTTCCTTCCTACAAACTAAAACTTTAGTCTTAGACAGGTTAATTTTAAGGCCTTTTGATTCTAGGCCATGTTTCCATGTTTGGAATTTCTTCTCTAGTTCAGCCATTGATTCAGCTATGAGCGTTAATATATATATATATATTGCTGAATTGTCTTACTATTCCTTGTAATAAAAGTTATTTCAATTGTTTTCCTCCTCTTTGGATTGAAAGAATGGAAAATTGGTCAATCACCACCTGTTTACAAGTCACTTGCTTTGAATTTGAAAATCAGTCACGAGGTGGCTGTTAGGTGAAATGTAGTTCAGTGCAGCATAACACGTACACACACACACACACACACACACACACACACACACACACACACACACACAGTGAACATGCACAATGCAGTGGCTGGCTGCATTAGTCTGTGGCTGAGTGTGTCAATGTATGGCAGAGAGCTGAAAGTAATAAAACGATAATTACACACACAACTCTATATTTATAGAAGTGTCGGCTGAAAAGTTCAAAGGCTGACCAAGATACTCTCATGGAATGACTAAATGAGGTTTATTTTTCAACATAATCCCTGAAAAGAGACAATGCAGCCATTAATAGGAAGAGTTGAAATTAATGCATGCAAGATTTCACAGCTCTAGCATTACTCCTTCATAGTCAGCCTATGAAGTTTTCAGCTGACCCTCGTATATATGTATATATATATATACAATATATATATATACTTGGTCATTTGCAATACAAACACTTATATACTTGTATTAGTGTTTATCATATATTCATTTGTATATATATACATATATACAAGGGACAAGCATGGAAAGAATGGCAAAATTGGGGAAGCAGAGAACTTTACACAGCGGCCAGGAGAGAGGTGTGGCAACAAGTATACTCTGCAAGGAGGGTGGAAGAAAATAAAAAGTTTAGCATGTTATGAGGACTGAAAAGATGTGGTATTCCAGATCACGAAACAGTAATTTAGAGAAAAATAGTGATGTTATTGGGAAGAAGTGTGTCCGAGATGACAATGGCGCACTTGCCCTCACTGATGCCGAAAAGAATACAGCTTGGAAGTATCATTATGAGAGACTGATAAATGAGGAGAATGTGTGGGAGGAAGATAGCCTGCCCTGAGTAGAACCAACAGACAAACTAGCTGTACAAGTCAACAGCAACATAGTAAGGCAATTAAGGATATGAAGACAAAGTAGCGGGGTCATCGAGAATAGTTGCTAAGATGGTAGGACACATCATAAACAGCTATATTGTAAACCAAGTAATAGAGAATGGTACTTTACACAATGACTGGCATAGCAGCAGCATCATCAATTGATACAAGAGCAAAGGAGATGCTCTAAACAGAGGAAACTACCTGAGGCATCAAATTGATGGACCAGGTCATGAATGTTATAGGGTCCTTGTGCAACTGATTGAGGGTCGAATTAACAAAAATGAGATGCAGTTTAGATTTGTGCTAGGATGCCCTCTTCCTTGTGAAGAAACTGCAGGAGAAGTGTCTAGTAAAAGATAAACCCGTCTACTTTGCATTTGTTGACCTGGAGAAAGCTTTTAACAGGATCCTCCTTTCTGGAATTTGGTGGACACTTAGAAAACTAGAGGTGGATGAGTGGCTTGTGAGGGCAGTACAAGTCATGTACAGAGGTGCAGTATGCAAGGTTAAAATTAATAATGACTATAGGAGGAGTTTAGCATTAAAGTTAGGGTCCACCAGACTAGAGCAAAAATTCCTGACTTGGAAGTATAACCTGGAATCAATAGGGCTTAAATTCAACTTGGCAAAGACCAAAGTTCCAGTAAATAGTAAAGAAAACAAGGCCCTGATACCTTCTAGGAAATGACCCTACTGAGTGTGTAGGAAAGGGGTAGGTAGAAAATCCATCCTCTGTTCCAAATTCAAACTATGGGTACACAAGAGATGTAATGGGATCTCAGATAGGCTAGCAAAGAACATAGGCTTTACATGTAGCTTTTGCACTAGAGCAGTAATCAGCAAACAAGGTCTATCAAATTCTTAGAGGGCGCCGTAGAAGCAGTTGACAGCTTCTGCTACCTAGGTGACCAAATTATCAGTGAGGGTGGGTGTTCTGAAAGTACAGTAACCAGAGTGAGAACTGAATGGAAGAAGTTCAGGGTACTACTCCCACTGCTGGCTACAAAAGGATTTTCTTTCAAAATGAAGGGCAGTCTGTATGAGGCATACAAACAGTAATGTGTAAATTGGAAATAAATGAAGTTTGCCTGCTCTGATGGATGTGTAATAATAATATACATAAACAGCAAAGAATAAATGAAGTGAGAAAGAAACTGGGCATAAGAGGGATGAGATGCAGTGTGCAAGAGAGAGGATTGTGTTGGTATGGACATGAGATGCATATGAAAGATGATAGCTGCATAAAAAGGTACAGAGCCCTCAAAGTTGATGGAAGTTATGGAGTAGGGAGACCTAGGAAGACTTGAGTTTAAGTCTACCTCCCTAATGAACTAGACATGGCTAAAGACACCCAAGGGTCAGGTGGTGGTCTTAAACTGGGTGATGGATTAAGTCTACCTCCCTAACGAACTTGACTTTACCAAAGACACCCAAGGGCCAGGTGGTGGTCTTAAACTGGGTGATGGATTAAGTCTGGAAAGTATGCTGCAGCAAGATTTGTAAAATGGAAAGAAGTTTTGAGTGTGAAATAGAAAGAAGTTTGTAAAATAGAAAGAAGTTTTGAGTGTGAAAGGAAAATTTAGAAAATCTTGGTGAGATAGGTTAGTTTGACATTGAAATATCCTGTAATTGAGAGGTTTTTTACTTCATTTTTACTGGCGAGAATATCTTTTTTGAGAACAAAGAAAAGTGCAAGGCCTTTCAGTGCCATGCCCTTCTCTGCAAAACTGCCTCTCATTGTAGGGAATCTAAATATCTATTATAGTTCATACACAGCACTTATAACACTAAAGTCTTCCATCATGCAGGAGAAACACTCTGGAAGCCATATTAATTTTTTTTAATTAAAAAGTAAAGTAAAAAACAAAACAAACATAAAAATATAATAAAAGTAAAAACAAGAACTACAACAGCAACAACAAGTACAATAACAAATCGAGTGTTGTGAATGGGGGCCGAATGAAACATCTGAAGCTTTACAAGAGAAAATAGCCTCACGACCTTTAATATCTATTGATACAATAATGTCAAACTATCAATGGACAATAACTTTAGTTTTATCTTTGCTATGTTTTTAAATCTAGAGAATACACAAAGACTTATTCTTTCATTCTTTCATTCTCAAAATTGGTCACAGACTGATGACATGCTGGGGAACCACACTCTTCTACTAGTTTCAGTCATTGGGCAGTGGCCATGCTGTGGCACCACACTATTTTACTGGTCTCAGTCATTAGAGTGTGGCCAGGCTGGGGCACTGTCTTGAAGTGATTTAATTGATCATATACTTATACAGCAGTGAAATATTTATATATAATCAGTTACAACAGTGATACACACACACACACACACACACACACACACACACGCGCGCGCGCGCGCGCGCGCATACACACACACACACACACACACACACACACACACACACACACACACACACACACACACACACACACACACACACACACACACACACATATATATATATATATATATATATATATATATATATTAATAAAATGAATTCCAATTTTCAACTGTCATTTCACAGTTGAAAATTGCAAACTTGACTGTCACCACACAATATGAACCTGAAGATTGCGAAAGCATGAAAGTACTTGTTCAATTAACACTTAACATTTAATATTCTACCATACTATTTCATTATAATACCATTATAAATTTTAAAGAATTTTAAAGGATTGTAAATAAAACGAGTAAATCAGACAAAATTGGAATTCCTTTTATTAATATATATATATATATATATATATATATATATATATATATATATATATATAGTGTATGTGATATATATATATAGTGTATGTGATTCAGTGAATTGCAGGTGGTGATATCAATATGAGAACTTGATACTGGAGTCAGGTCCATAACTTCTCCTCTGATGCCCAATTTCTCTATCAGGTCATTCATGTATATTATTACTATTACACATCTATCAGAGCTTGGAAGCATCATTTCTTCCCAATCTTCCCAGGTCCTCTACACATAGTGTCCAGGTCTCAATACCATGTTACATTGTTGTTCATATACATGCATCATACAATCTGCCCTTCATTTTGAAAGAAAAATCTTTCATAGCTAGTAATGGTAGTAGTTCTCTGAACTTTCTCCATCCTGTTCTTATTCTGGCTACTGTATTTCAGAATGACCCACCTCCACTGTTAATTTGGTTACCCAGGTAACAGAAGCTGTCAACTATTTTTACAGAACACTCCAACAATTTGTGAGAGCTTGCTGCTTATTGCTCCTGTGCATTGACCACATATGTTCTTTGCTAGCCTGCCTCAGATCCTGCTACACCTTTGAGCAATGCCATTTCAAGCTATGAATAGATAGCTCTAAATTCCAAACACAAATACCATAGCTGTCAAAACTTCAACACACACATCTATCTTTATTACTTAGTTACATAAATCTTTCACATGAAAATATAGAATGAAAACGAAAGAAAATAAGTGAACCCTGAGTGAATTGATCAGACACAACAAGGGGTGCTGGAGTCTTCCACTAATACTTATTGAGTCAAGCCAACTCCCAGGCAGCATTACCATGGGTGATAGCGAGGATAAGGTGTTGGAACAACCAAGCACCCTCATCACCTAGTACCCCAGTAAGGCAACAAAATCTTATAGTGTTAAGATATTTCCTACAAAAATTGAGCATGTCTGCGAACAAATGTTTCAAATCTAATTAAAAGCAAAACAAATTTACATTGATCAATAATATAATTTCACAAAATAATGATAATTTTAATTATCATATATATTTTTTCTATTTGCGTAATCTTTGGTATTCTATGTCTATAATTATATTACTACATCACCAAATGAAATTAATTAAGACAACCGGAATATATCAACTAATATTAAAATTATATAACGTTTATATGAAGTAAATGATTTAAGAAGCATTGGAAGAATTACGAACTGTAAAATGTGTATGTTCCAACGCAAGTGAACATAATAATAGACAATCACTAAAAATAATAGTTGAGAAAATCAGGTGAAGTATCCAAGGGAATGGAAAAAATGTAGACAAGGGTATGCGTGAATGGGGCCCACATCTCTCAAATGCCAGGTAGACAGGGGGGGGGTATGTTAGAGGATATGAGACCCACATCTCTCAGTTGCCAGGTAGACAGGGGGGTATGTTAGAGGATATGAGACCCACATCTCTCAGTTGCCGGGTAGACAGGGGGTATGTGAGAGGATATGAGGTCCACATCTCTCAGTTGCCAGGTAGACAGGGGGGTATGTTAGAGGATATGAGACCCACATCTCTCAGTTGCCGGGTAGACAGGGGGTATGTTAGAGGATATGAGACCCACATCTCTCAGTTGCCAGGTAGGCAGGGGGTATGTTAGAGGATATGAGACCCACATCTCTCAGTTGCCAGGTAGACAGGGGGGTATGTGAGAGGATATGAGGTCCACATCTCTCAGTTTCCAGGTAGACAGGGGGGTATGTTAGAGGATATGAGACCCACATCTCTCAGTTGCCAGGTAGACAGGGGGGTATGTGAGAGGATATGAGGTCCACATTTCTCAGTTGCCAGGTAGACAGGGGGGTATGTGAGAGGATATGAGGTCCACATCTCTCAGTTGCCAGGTAGACAGGGGGGTATGTGAGAGGATATGAGGTCCACATCTCTCAGTTGCCAGGTAGACAGGGGGGTATGTGAGAGGATATGAGGTCCACATCTCTCAGTTGCCAGGTAGACAGGGGGGTATGTGAGAGGATATGAGGTCCACATCTCTCAGTTGCCAGGTAGACAGGGGGGTATGTGAGAGGATATGAGACCCACATCTCTCAGTTGCCAGGTAGACAGGGGGGTATGTGAGAGGATATGAGACCCACATCTCTCAGTTGCCAGGTAGACAGGGGGGTATGTGAGAGGATATGAGACCCACATCTCTCAGTTGCCAGGTAGACAGGGGGGTATGTGAGAGGATATGAGACCCACATCTCTCAGTTGCCAGGTAGACAGGGGGTATGTGAGAGGATATGAGACCCACATCTCTCAGTTGCCAGGTAGACAGGGGGGTATGTGAGAGGATATGAGACCCACATCTCTCAGTTGCCAGGTAGACAGGGGGTATGTGAGAGGATATGAGACCCACATCTCTCAGTTGCCAGGTAGACAGGGGGGTATGTGAGAGGATATGAGGTCCACATCTCTCAGTTGCCAGGTAGACAGGGGGGTATGTGAGAGGATATGAGACCCACATCTCTCAGTTGCCAGGTAGACAGGGGGGTATGTGAGAGGATATGAGGTCCACATCTCTCAGTTGCCAGGTAGACAGGGGGGTATGTGAGAGGATATGAGGTCCACATCTCTCAGTTGCCAGGTAGACAGGGGGGTATGTTAGAGGATATGAGACCCACATCTCTCAGTTGCCAGGTAGACAGGGGGGGTATGTGAGAGGATATGTGGTCCACATCTCTCAGTTGCCAGGTAGACAGGGGGGTATGTGAGAGGATATGAGGTCCACATCTCTCAGTTGCCAGGTAGACAGGGGGGTATGTTAGAGGATATGAGACCCACATCTCTCAGTTGCCAGGTAGACAGGGGGGTATGTGAGAGGATATGAGGTCCACATCTCTCAGTTGCCAGGTAGACAGGGGGGTATGTGAGAGGATATGAGGTCCACATCTCTCAGTTGCCAGGTAGACAGGGGGGTATGTGAGAGGATATGAGGCCCACATCTCTCAGTTGCCAGGTAGACAGGGGGGTATGTGAGAGGATATGAGGTCCACATCTCTCAGTTGCCAGGTAGACAGGGGGGTATGTGAGAGGATATGAGACCCACATCTCTCAGTTGCCAGGTAGACAGGGGGGTATGTGAGAGGTTATGAGACCCACATCTCTCAGTTGCCAGGTAGACAGGGGGGTATGTGAGAGGATATGAGACCCACATCTCTCAGTTGCCAGGTAGACAGGGGGGTATGTGAGAGGATATGAGGTCCACATCTCTCAGTTGCCAGGTAGACAGGGGGGTATGTGAGAGGATATGAGACCCACATCTCTCAGTTGCCAGGTAGACAGGGGGGTATGTGAGAGGATATGAGACCCACATCTCTCAGTTGCCAGGTAGACAGGGGGGTATGTGAGAGGATATGAGGTCCACATCTCTCAGTTGCCAGGTAGACAGGGGGGTATGTGAGAGGATATGAGGCCCACATCTCTCAGTTGCCAGGTAGACAGGGGGGTATGTGAGAGGATATGAGGTCCACATCTCTCAGTTGCCAGGTAGACAGGGGGGTATGTGAGAGGATATGAGACCCACATCTCTCAGTTGCCAGGTAGACAGGGGGGTATGTGAGAGGATATGAGACCCACATCTCTCAGTTGCCAGGTAGACAGGGGGGTATGTGAGAGGATATGAGACCCACATCTCTCAGTTGCCAGGTAGACAGGGGGGTATGTGAGAGGATATGAGGTCCACATCTCTCAGTTGCCAGGTAGACAGGGGGGTATGTGAGAGGATATGAGGCCCACATCTTTCAGTTGCCAGGTAGACAGGGGGGTATGTGAGAGGATATGAGACCCACATCTCTCAGTTGCCAGGTAGACAGGGGGGTATGTGAGAGGATATGAGGTCCACATCTCTCAGTTGCCAGGTAGACAGGGGGGTATGTGAGAGGATATGAGGCCCACATCTCTCAGTTGCCAGGTAGACAGTTGCCAGGCAAATGTGTTAACCACTACACTAAAAAAACACCAATTCCGTCATTTCAGAAATGTTTAAACCTGTAACTAGAACTATAAACAAAGTGGCTGACTTAAGAAACATGGAAAAAATTAGAAATGTGTGTGTCCCAACACAAATGACCATAAAAATAGTAAATTATTATAAATAACAGTTGAGAGAATGAAATAAAGTAGACCTGAAGACAGAAAAAAGAGGACGAAGGAACTTCTGTCAAGTTTCTCCCATCCAGGGGTACTTTACACGATTTTCTCAACTGTTATCAATAATGATCAACTCGTATTATGGTCATTTGAGTTGGGTTGCACCCATTTCAAATTACGTAAAGTTTATCATTTCTAAATAAATTCCAGAAAGACAAATTGAATTTGTAAGAAACTGACTGACTGTATGTAAGATTTGACTGACTGTATGTAAGATTTGACTGACTGTATGTAAGATTTGACTGACTGTATGTAAGATTTGACTGACTGTATGTAAGATTTGACTGACTGTATGTAAGATTTGACTGACTGTATGTAAGATTTGACTGTCTGTATGTAAGATTTGACTGACTGTATGTAAGATTTGACTGACTGTATGTAAGATTTGACTGACTGTATGTAAGATTTGACTGACTGTATGTAAGATTTGACTGACTCTATGTAAGAAATTGTCTGACTGTATGTAAGATTTGACTGACTGTATGTAAGATTTGACTGACTGTATGTAAGATTTGACTGACTGTATGTAAGATTTGACTGACTGTATGTAAGATTTGACTGACTGTATGTAAGATTTGACTGACTGTATGTAAGATTTGACTGACTGTATGTAAGATTTGACTGTCTGTATGTAAGATTTGACTGACTGTATGTAAGATTTGACTGACTGTATGTAAGATTTGACTGACTGTATGTAAGATTTGACTGACTGTATGTAAGATTTGACTGACTCTATGTAAGAAATTGTCTGACTGTATGTAAGATTTGACTGACTGTATGTAAGATTTGACTGACTGTATGTAAGAAATTGACTAACTCTATTTAAGAAATTGACTGACTGTATGTAAGAAACTGACTGACTGTATGTAATATTTGACTGACTGTATGTAAGAAATTGACTAACTCTATGTAAGAAATTGACTGACTGTATGTAAGAAACTGACTGACTGTATGTAAGATTTGACTGACTGTATGTAAGATTTGACTGACTGTATGTAAGATTTGACTGACTCTATGTAAGATTTGACTGACTGTATGTAAGATTTGACTGACTGTATGTAAGATTTGACTGTCTGTATGTAAGATTTGACTGACTGTATGTAAGATTTGACTGACTGTATGTAAGATTTGACTGACTGTATGTAAGATTTGACTGACTGTATGTAAGATTTGACTGACTGTATGTAAGATTTGACTGACTGTATGTAAGATTTGACTGACACTATGTAAGAAATTGTCTGACTGTATGTAAGATTTGACTGACTGTATGTAAGATTTGACTGACTGTATGTAAGAAATTGACTAACTCTATTTAAGAAATTGACTGACTGTATGTAAGATTTGACTGACTGTATGTAAGATTTGACTGACTGTATGTAAGATTTGACTGACTCTATGTAAGAAATTGACTGACTGTATGTAAGATTTGACTGACTGTCTGTAAGAAATTGACTGACTGTATGTAAGAAACTGACTGACTGTATGTAAGATTTGACTGACTGTATGTAAGAAATTGACTAACTCTATGTAAGAAATTGACTGACTGTATGTAAGATTTGACTGACTGTATGTAAGATTTGACTGACTGTATGTAAGAAATTGACTAACTCTATTTAAGAAATTGACTGACTGTATGTAAGATTTGACTGACTGTATGTAAGATTTGACTGACTGTATGTAAGAGTTGACTGACTCTATGTAAGAAATTGACTAACTCTATTTAAGAAATTGACTGACTGTATGTAAGATTTGACTGACTGTATGTAAGATTTGACTGACTGTATGTAAGAAATTGACTAACTCTATTTAAGAAATTGACTGACTGTATGTAAGATTTGACTGACTGTATGTAAGATTTGACTGACTGTATGTAAGATTTGACTGACTCTATGTAAGAAATTGACTGACTGTATGTAAGATTTGACTGACTGTCTGTAAGAAATTGACTGACTGTATGTAAGAAACTGACTGACTGTATGTAAGATTTGACTGACTGTATGTAAGAAATTGACTAACTCTATGTAAGAAATTGACTGACTGTATGTAAGATTTGACTGACTGTATGTAAGATTTGACTGACTGTATGTAAGAAATTGACTAACTCTATTTAAGAAATTGACTGACTGTATGTAAGATTTGACTGACTGTATGTAAGATTTGACTGACTGTATGTAAGAGTTGACTGACTCTATGTAAGAAATTGACTAACTCTATTTAAGAAATTGACTGACTGTATGTAAGATTTGACTGACTGTATGTAAGATTTGACTGACTGTATGTAAGAAATTGACTAACTCTATTTAAGAAATTGACTGACTGTATGTAAGATTTGACTGACTGTATGTAAGATTTGACTGACTGTATGTAAGATTTGACTGACTCTATGTAAGAAATTGACTGACTGTATGTAAGAAATTGACTGACTGTATGTAAGATTTGACTGACTGTATGTAAGATTTGGTGTGGTATGGTGTTGATACTACAGTGTATGGTATGGTATGGTGTTGATACTACAGTGTATGGTATGGTGTGGTGTTGATACTACAGTGTATGGTATGGTGTGGTGTTGATACTACAGTGTATGGTATGGTGTTGATACTACAGTGTATGGTATGGTATGGTATGGTGTTGATACTACAGTGTATGGTATGGTGTGGTATTGTGTTGATACTACAGTGTATGGTGTGGTATGGTGTTGATACTACAGTGTATGGTATGGTGTGGTGTTGATACTACAGTGTATGGTATGGTGTAGTGTTGATACTACAGTGTATGGTATGGTGTGGTGTTGATACTACAGTGTATGGTATGGTGTGATATTGTGTTGATACCACACTGTATGTATTTTACTTCATTTATTGGATAAGCAATGATTTGTAATATACACACAAACCAATGAAGTAGCAAAGTTGTTCTATCTTTAAATAGACAGCCCTCTGCTCTATGTTACAGTTCCTTGTTCTATGTTCTAACTCTACTCATGTCATTCTTCTCTATTCATCTCTTCTGGGTTCATAATTTTAACCCTTTAGAATTTACATTACTCTATATTTACTATTATATTTTAATGGTAAACTCTTTATCTCACATATTTATCTCACATAGCATTTATATTATTCTATATTTACTAGTGTATTTTCACAGTAATATGAAATCTATGAGATTTTGATATTATTTATTTTGAGAATAATACCTTAACATCAGTATAAGCGGCTTGTTATAGCCAGTTTGAACAGAAAGAGGTGAGAGAATTCTGGTCGGATATGACCGGTTCAAATGTATGATTCTTGGAGAACAAAGGTTTTTAGGGTTTTTTAAAAACTTGTTTTTTCTGCTTTAACCTCTATGATACCAAATCCCCTGAAACTAACCCCAGTTCTAATATACAAGAACCCTTTAAAATCGGTGGTTTTATTTCATAGAACCAGAGCTAGTCTTAGCTGAGTTGGTATCAAAACGGTTAAATAGTAATTTTTGTTTTTTAACTTTTGATTAACAATTGTGAATATATTTTGACAATGTGGTGATAGTACACTTCAGCTACTTGGCACACCTCTTTATATATAAGCTTCTACAGGACTAGAACTGTTTCATTCGTGAGAAATCATTAGGAAGCTCTGATGATTTCTCACGACTGAAACAGTTCTAGTCCTGTAGAAGCTTTTCTATATTAAAACATT
>OZ024749.1:1332680-1337680 GCA_964016885.1 Eledone cirrhosa
GCTGACCTTGTCTTGCTCATACAGGAACTGATTCTGGTTTGATTTCTACAGCTGGATGCCCTTCCTAACACCACCCTCATTTACAGTGAGTGCTGGGTGCTTTTTTGCCGTGGCGCCTACACGACCACTTTACAGTGGGAGGGTGTGGGGGCATATTGTCCATATGCTTCAACTTCGGCTTGTACCCGTGGGGGGTTGGGTCTTCAATTATTACTGTGTGACGCCAGAGGTCACAGTCGTGTGTCATCACTTTGAGAGGTGAAATTGGGTAAGGTCGGCTTTTATCACCTCATCCCAGGTCTTCTTGGGTCTCCCCACTCCGTGGTTTCCATCGACTTCTAGTGCTCTGCACCTTTTTATGCAGCTGTCATCCTTCATACGCATCACATGTCCATACCAACGCAACCTCCTCTCCTGCACACAGCATTTGATTCCTCTTGTGCTCAGTCTCTTTCTCAATTCATTTATACTTTGCCGTTCGCGTATATTACTATTACACGTCCATCAGAGCATGCAGGCTTCGTTTCTTTCTAATCTACGCAAGTCTTCTACAAACAACGCCCAGGTCTCACTACCATATATATATTTCTTTTTTGTTCTCTATTTTCTCTGCTTATATCGTCTTTGTTTGTGTTTGCTGTAATTCCTTTATTGGTTAACTAATTATGTAATCTGATGATGTCGCCAGGATTTTATGTAACCTGGCCATTGAAATATACATAAGATTTTTGTAACAATAAAACTATAAGGTAATTTCACCAGTTTGGCCTCCTGTCATTTTAATCAAACTAATATATATATATATATATATATATATATATATATATATGGGGGGGGGGGCGTAAAGCATTGTGTAAAGTATAGGAAATTGTTTTGTTTAAAGGCTACCAGAATGTGAATTGTATGGTAGATGTTAAAAATATGATAACAATGATATTGGGATGTTACATATATAGAGTAGTACCTCGGAATTTATAGGGGTTACGTCCTAGAGCCCCTGCAAAGAGTGAAAAACTGTGAATATTGGATGTGGTCCATAAAAATGCCTACTAACGTCAAAATATAATAAAAGAAGTGGGAGCATCTTATGCAAAGGGTTGTCCAATAGGCCGACAAATACAATATATTGTTATTAATAATTTTGGAGGCACATGGCTTAGTGGTTAGATCATTGACCTTGCAATCAAAAGGTTGTGAGTTCAATTCTCAGACCGGGTGATGTGTTGTTTCCTTGAGCAAGACACTTTATTTCACATTGCTCCAGTTTACTCAGCTGTAGAAATGAGATGATAGGGACTGGGGTCCCTATAATTCCACTGCAAAGTGGTCATGGAGGTGCCATGGCAAAAAAGCACCCAGCCCACACTGTAAAGTGGACTTGTAGACGCCACAGAAAAAAAGCACCCAGCACTCACTGTAAATGAGGTTGGTGTTAGGAAGGGCATCCAGCTGTAGAAATCAAGCCAGAATCAGTTCCCGTCCCACCCTTGCAAGCAGGGAAAAGTGGACGTAAAATGATGATGATGATGATGAAATGATGATATATTTCCATGAAAAAAGCCATTAAAAAAATCACGGAAGATATTTACATTTCTGTGAATATGCGGTAGTTTCCACAAACAATTATTAGTTAGGTTCTAAGGAAAATTCTGCGAATAACCGAGACCACAAATGTTGGGACTGCGAATTCTGGGGTCACACTGTATATATATATATATGTATATATATATATATACATATATATATGTATGTATATACGTGGAAGTATACATGGAAGTGCCACTATGAAAGACTACTAAATGATGAGAATGAATGGGATAAAGATAGTTTGCCCCAAGTTGATTCAACACAGGGACCGGTTGTACAAGTTAGCAGTAGTATAGTAAGTAAGGCAATCAAAGATATGAAGACAGGCAAAGCAGCTGGACCTTTGGGGATAGTTGCTGAGATGTTGAAAGCACCTGGAAGGATGGGACACACTATGGTCACTCGGATAGTAAACCAAGTAATACAGAATGAGGTCATACCAAATGACTGGTGTAGTAACATCATTGTTAACTGCTACAAAGGCAAAGGAGATGCTCTAGGCAAAGAAAACTATAGAGGCTTTAAGTCAGTTGACTAGGTCATGAAGGTCATAGAAAGAGTTATCGCACAGCTGATTAGGGACTGAGTTAACTTAGATGAGATGCAGTTTGGATTTGTACCAGGTAAAAGTACTACAGATGCTCTCGTCCTTGTGAGCCAAATGTAAGCGAAGTACCTAGCTAAAAGTAAACCCCTTCACTTAGATTTTGTTGACTTGGAGAAAGCATTTGCCAGAATCCCCTGTTCCATTACCTGGTGGGGATTTAGATAACTAGGAGTAGATGAATGGTTTGTGGGAGCTATACAATCCATGTATAGAGGAACAGTCAGCAAGGTTAGAATTAACAATGAATATAGTGAAGAATTTAGCTTACAACTAGGTGTTCATCAGGGCTCCGTCCTTAACCCCCTCCTCTTTATTATTGTTCTACAGGCTATAACAGAAGAGTTTAAGACTGGCTGCCCATGGGAACTTCTATATGCAGATGATCTAACTTTCATAACTGAATCTATGGCAGAACTAGAGAAGAAATTCCAAACCTGGAAGCATGGCCTAGAATCTAAAGGTCATGAAGTCAACTTTGCAAAGACCAATGTACTAGTTTATAGAAAGGAAAATAGGGCACAGATTCCCTCTGGGAAATTGCCTTGCTCAATATGTAGGAAAGGAGTAGGTTGAAATTCCATTCTATGTCCCAAATAGGATCTCAGGCAGGCTAGCAAAGAAAGTAAGTTTTATATGTGGCCATTGCACAGGTGCAGTAAATAGCAAGTGCCCACAGGATAATAACACCTTCAAAATGCCTAGATGACTCTAGAAATAGTCGATAGTTTCCATTACTTGTGGGATGAAGTTAGCAGTGGAGGAGGGTGTTCTGAAAGCACAGTAGCCAGAGTAAGAACATGGAGCTACTACTGTTGCTAGCTACAAATAGTTTTTCTCTTAAAATGAAAGGCAGACTGTACATTGCGTGCATACAAGCAGCAATGTTACATGGTAGTGAGACCTGGGCACTGTGTGCAGAGGACCTGCGAAGACTGAAAAGAAATGATGTGTAATAGTAATATACAGGAACAGCCAAGCATAAATGAACTGCAAGAGAAACTTGGCATAAGAGGGATGAGATGCAGTGTGCAGGAGAGGAGATTACGTTGGTATGGTCATGTGATGCATATGAAAGATGACAGCTGTATAAAGAGGTGCAGGGTGATCAAAGTTGATGGAAGCTATGAAGTAGGCAGACCCAGGAAGACCTGGAATGAGGTGATAAAACCTGACCTTGCACACTTGCACCTCTCAAAAGCAAGGACACAGGATTGAGGTCTTTGGCGTTATGCAGTAATACCGAAGACCCAACTTCCCATATGTATGGACTGTAAGATACATCTAGTAGGCATCTCTTAACCATTTACCTGACTTCCATACACCACCAACGCCCCAACAACCACACACCCACCCACTTCTGTCCACACCACCCTTACACTGTAAAGTAGGTGTCATGACAAAAAGCACCCAGCTAACACTAAAGTGGTCATGTAGGTGTCACGGCAAAAAGCACCCATCATCATCTTCATCGTTTTTACATCTGTTTTTCCAAGCTTGCATGGGTTGGACAGGTCTTCCTCAGTACGGCATATCTCCACTCGCCACATTTCCTCATTTCTGTGAGTCTCAGCAATTTGAGATCAGTTCTCACTGCCTCTGCACAGGTCTTTCTCAGTCTACCTCAACCATACCGACATAGCCTTCTCTCCTGCACACTACCTCGAATTCCTCTTAAACACAACTTCTCCCTCAGTTCATCCAAGCTCTGCCTTTCTTTCACATTTATGTTGCACATCCAATGAAGCTTGGCTGCTTCATATCTCTCTAGTCTACGCATGTCTTCTGCAGTCACTGCCCAGGTTTCACTACCATGCAATGTCATATTTCATACATAGGCATCATAAAGTCATCCTTTTGTACGTAAGGAGAAACCTTTTGTTGTCAACAGTGGGTATAGCTCTCTAAACTTCTTCTATCCCATCCTTACTCTAGCTATTATGCTCTCAGAGCACCTTCTCCCACTGCTAATTAAGCCACCTAGATAGCAGAAGCTATCAACCAGTTCTATGGACCCTTCCTGTGACTTGAACAGGTTTGTTAGATTAATAAAGCCATCTAAAAAATTTATTATTTAAAAATTATAAGGAGTGTTTTTGTTTGAACAATAATTCATAAATATGGAAGAAAATCTGCCTGAAGCAGCAGCTCAACTTTAAAATGGAGATGGTTTAATGAAAAATGTCCGTTTATACAAGTGTGAACATGGGAAGAGTAGTGAGGGTGTTGGTGTTTGATTGATATTCAACTATTGGCTACATTAAATAAGATCTAGAGAGACAAATACATATGTTAAAAATCTGATAACCTCTCTAGTGCTAGTGTCACAATAAAATACACTTGGTAGAGCACGAGACCATATGTAAATGAGATTCAGACGACCAGCTTGTCTGGGAGGTCAGTGACCATGCATCAGGACTGACTTGACCAATAATGACCCATGTAACCCATGCTAGCAGGGAAAGCTGGTGTTAAATGATCATGATCAGCAGTCACTCATGTGTGCAAGTCTCCCTTCACAACACTACTGATGTTCAAGAACCAATACACCTTGGCACTACTGATGTTGCAGTGGAATTCAGAATTGAAAATACAAAGGTGAAAAAGAGTCTCACCATTTGCCCTTCACATCTGATGTTCCAACAATTCAGTTAACCCTTTACCCTTCACAACAACACAGTTAATCTCTTGCCCTTTATTGCTATTTTATTTATCAACCTGGAATGGATGAAAGCAAAGTTGACGTTGGTGGGATTTGAACTCAAAGAGCTGAAACAAACACGGCAATGTATAATCTGATACAACAAAA
>OZ024749.1:1340180-1420180 GCA_964016885.1 Eledone cirrhosa
GACCACGCTAAACAACACTACACCACACTACACCGCACTACACCACACTACACTGCACTACACCGCACTACACCGCACTACACCACACTACACCACACTAGACCACGCTAAACAACACTACACCACACTACAGCACACTAACATTGCCTTTCATTCTTACGGGGTCGATAAAATAAAGTACCAGTAATGTACTGAGGTAATTGCTGGCCTTGTGCCTAAAGTAGAAACAATTATTATTAGGGTCAGACGCCATGCTTTGCAGCATAGAGTTACGCTCCTTTACAGTTTCAGTTCAAATCCTTACAGGATTGATAAAATAAAGCACCAGTAATCTACTGGGGTCGATTTAATCGACTTTCCCCCCCCCCCCCAAAATTACTGGCCTTGTGCCTATAGTAGAGTTCATTATTATCTGAGTTCAAATCCCACCAAGGTTAACTTTGCCTTTCATCCTTACAGGGTCGATAAAATAAAGTACCAGTAATGCACTTGGGTAATTGCTGGCCTTGTGCCAAAAGTAGAAACAATTATTATTATTAAGGGAGATGAATTGTCAGTATCGGTAGAGGGCTGGATGCCATGCTTTCTAGCATAGTTACGTCCCTTTACGGTCTGAGTTCAAATCCCGCCGAGGTTAACTTTGCCTTTCATCCTTACGGGGTCGATTAAATAAATTACTAGTAATACACTGGGGGTAATTGCTGGCCTTGTTCCAAAAGTAGAAACAATTATTATTAAGGGCGGTAGTAGAGCGTCAGGCACGATGCATTGCAGCTTAGTATTATGTCCCTTTATGTTCTAGTTCAAATCCCACTGAGGTTAGCTTTACCTTTCATCTTTAGGGGGTCGATAAAATAACGTACCAGTAATGCACTGGTGTCGATTTAATCAACCTTTCCCTCCGCTTCAAGTTGTCGGCCTTGTGCCTGAAATAGAAACAATTATTATTATTGAAACATGGCTGAGTGTCAAGTATAGCCCGAGTGAATATGCCTGCTCTGATTATGCAGATGGGAGGAGGACAATTGTTCAATTCAAAATAGCCACAATATATCCAATAACTGAAACAGTGGAGACATTGATAATAATTAAGTTCTTCCCGTTCAATTCCTATTTAGATAGACTTCCTTCACATTTCCTTTCATCTTCTCATTTAGGACTTTGTCAAACTCCAAAATGCCCAGATATTTGTACCTACAATCCTCAGGGTCACCAATTGACTCTCTATCAGGTAACTCAATCCCACCACTATTTATATACCTACCCGTTTTCATAATCAGGGGGGGGGGGGCACACTTTGCAATACCAAACTCCATCCCATTGTCCTTGCAACACCACTGGACAACTTTGACCAGTGAGTCAACCTGAGATCATCCCTTAAAAGTAATCTCTGTTTTCTATCTGATAGCCAGTGTGTGTATTCCGTAAAACTGTTGATAATGGAATCATGACAATCACAAAAAGGAATGGTGAGAAGGAATCTCTTTGAAATATTCCTGTTCTTATATTAACCACACTTAGGTGCTTATTTCCTGTATACAAGTTTGTCTTCCACAAAGGCATGCTAGAGGCCTCATCATCAGCATCATCATTTAACGTCCATTTTCCATGCTAGCATGGGTAGGACGGGCTATCCCTTCGGAGAGATCAGGTCGGAGGACCATGTTTTACTCACACAGGGCTGATTGTGGCTTGGTTTCTACAGCTGGATGCCCTTCCTAACGCTAACCACATTCTCAAACTAATGGGTATTTTTATCCAATTTTCTAAAGCTGTTTTCACAGATATTCTCCAGTGTTCAAGATTTTATTCATTTCTAAACATATTTCAACTCACAATGCTTCAATGTTTATTTACATAATTATGAAGTTTTTTAAAAGACACCTTATTTCACATGGCCCTCACCTTTGGTGGAACTCTTTGTGGAGCCCAATACCTTGAAGTACTTCTTATTCTATACAGTTGTGATTTCTAAAGCACAAAACAAACAGTTTGTGGGGAAATGAATTACATCAACCTCAGTATTTGACTGGTACTTTATTGTACCAACCCCGAAAGGATGAAAGGCAAGGTTGACTTTGGCAAGATTTGAACTCACAACTCAAAGGGCCGTAACTAAATGATGCAAAGCATTTTGTGTGACACTCTAATGATTCTGTCAATCCCTTTTAATAATAATGGTTTCTGACTTAGACACAAGGCCAATAATTTCAGAGGAAGGGAAAGTTGATCAAATTGATCTTAGTACATTATTTTATCAACCCTGAAAGGATGAAAGGCAAAGCTAATCTCAGTGGGATTCGAACTCAGAATATAAAGGGGTGTAACTATATGCCACGAAGCATGGTATTCAATGCTCCACCATTACTGCCAATCCACTACCCTTTTAATTCGACTCTGAAAGACTAAAATGAATCACTAGAGCTGCTAAACCACGTCCCAGCCATCCATCCATACAAATCTTCCAGGTATCCCTCTATTTCCCAATTGCAAATGTTCCAATCACACAATTATTGCTATATTTATCATTTCACTAGCTTCCACAACACATTTATTTTTACCTTCATTTTCCTTTCCCAGACTGTCTTCCTACGAAGTCATCTACTCCCTTCCTCTCTCTTACACTATTATTAGTGTTGTTGTATTTATCATTTCGATGTCTCTACGAAGTCATCTATCCTATCGGTTTATTTTGCCATCAGATGCTACAGGCCATGATGGCTACCTACCTCACAATCTCCCTCCCGCCCATCCCCTCACACCACCATAGCCTATTCGACCAATCAAACCTCAGCATGCCCCCCCCCCACCAACTACCAACCCAACAAACTCTGCCATTTCTACTACTACCTAACTCTCTCCTTCCCCGTCCCAGCCCCAACACACCCTGCCATTATTACCACCACCACTGTTCTTCTAGCCCTGAATTTTCCTACCGTTATGTATGGATGAGCTGAGAATAAATGGAGCAGCCCCGAATTAATAAATGAAAATGAATATGAATCCGCGAGCTGCCACGCACCCATGTGAAGCTCCAATTCAGAGACAGGAAGCACACGCACACCCCTGCAAAAATCGACCCTTCCCCACGAATGTTGACAAATGCCCAAAACTCCGAGTTGGTACCATCAATGTAAGCACAATGAAAGGAAGAGCAGGAGAAATCGTAGAGATGCTAGAGCGAAAGGAAATTGATGTATGCTGTGTGCAAGAGACTAGATGGAGAGTAGAGTCTGCTAGAGTCCTTGTAGGAAAAAGTCAGTGCTACAAATTTTTCTGGGTGGGAAATGACGATGGGATGGGTGGTGTAGGTATACTATTAGCTGACAAGTGGGTAGATAAAGTAATCTCAGTGTACAGGGTAAATGCAAGAATCATTAAACTCAGACTAGTCCTGAATAAAACAATTACCACAATAAGTGCTTACGCACTCCAATCGGGGTTGCCAGATGAACTTAAGGATAGGTTTTACGAGTCCCTAATGCACACTACTGCCCTAACAAACGACAATGACTTCCTAATCATTGCAGGAGATTTTAATGGAGACGTAGGTAAACACCGTGATGGCTTCTATAGAGTCCATGGAGGCCATGGGGTTGGCACAAGAAATGAAGAAGGATCCAGGCTTCTAGAATTCTGCGACGCCAATGACATGTCGATATGAAACACAAACTTCAAAAAACCCGACAACCACCTGATCGCCTATAGATCAGGGGAGCAGTCTAGTCAGTTAGATTTTATCCTCATCAGAGGACGTGACAGATGGACGGTCGTAAACACAAAAGCCTTCCCTAGTTGTCAGCGACCTTACGGTCAGAACTAGACGAACCTGGAAACAGAGGCCAACCTGGAGAAGAAAGATCTGGAAGCTGAAAGACCCCTCAGCCAGTAACAGATTTAAAGATATTTTACTCAACGCCTACGACAGTAAAGAAGAACAGATAGAGACATTCAATGTAGAAGAGCCCTGGGAGTTCCTAAAAAATAACTTACTAGAGGCGACGGATGAGATCTGTGGTTGGAACAAGGCCACAGGGAGGAGGAGAGTGACTTGGTGGTGGAACAATAAGGTAGATGAGGCAGTTAAGGCCAAGAGACAGGCATGGAAAGAATGGAAGAATGGGGGAAGCAGGGTACATTACATAGAGACCAGGAGGGAAGCTAGGCGACAAGTATACTTAGCTAGGAGGGAAGCAGAGGATAGAAAATTCAAGCATGTTTTGAAACGTGAGGACCAGAAACAGGAGGTGTTCAAGATTGCGAGGCGGTGTGTCAGAGAGAATTGTGATGTCAATGGAGAGAAGTGTATCCGGAATGATAAAGGTGAGCGTGCCCTCACAAGTGCTGAGAAGAAAGATGCGTGGCAGAGCTATTATGATAGATTACTAAATGAGGAGAATGCATGGGAAGAAGAGACCCTACCCCAAGTAGACCCTACAGAGGGGTCAGCAGCAGCGTAGTAAGTAAGGCAATCAAAGATATGAAGATAGGGAAGGCAACCGGTCCATCGGATATAGCTGCCGAGGCATCTGGATCGGTAGGTCACACTCTAACCACACATATTGTTAACCAGGTAATACTAGAAGGTGTCATACCAAAGGATTGGTGCAGTAGCATCATTGTCAACTGCTACAAAGGTAAAGGTGATGCACTAAATAGAGGGAACTATAGAGGTATAAAGCTGATGGACCAGGTGATGAAAGTAACAGAAAGAGTTATAGCACATTGATTAGGGACCGGGTGAAACTAGATGAGATGCAATTTGGGTTTGTACCAGGAAGAGGCACCACTGATGCCCTCTTCCTTGTGAGGCAGTTACAGGAAAAGTACCTAGCTAAAAGTAAGCCACTCTAACTGGCATTCGTCGATCTCGAGAAAGCCTTTGACAGAGTTCCACGTGCTATAATCTGGTGGGCTCTTAGAAAATTAGGAGTAGATGAATGGCTTATGAAAGCTGTACAAGCCATGTAGAGGGGAGCAGTCAGCAAAGTTAGGATTAGCAATGACTATAGCGAGGAATTTAGCGTACAGGTCGGTGTCCACCAGGGCTCTGTTCTTAGCCCTCTCCTGTTCATCATAGTCCTGCAGGCAATAACGGAGGTGTTTAAGACCGGATGCCCATGGGAACTCCTGTATGCAGATGACCTCGCACTTATAGTTGAATCTATGGTAGAACTAGAGAAGAAATTCCAAACATGGAAGCAGGGACTAGAAAGAAAGGGTCTTAAAGTCAACCTGAAAAAGACTAAGGTCCTTGTAAGTAGACGAGAAAACAGAACCCAGATCCCCTCGGGGAAATGGCCTTGCTCAATATGTAGGAAAGGTGTAGGTAGGAACTCCATTCTCTGCCCCAAATGTAAACAATGAGTACATAAAAGATGTAGCGGGATCTCAGGAAGCTTAATTAAGAATGTAGGCTTCACATGTAGCAGCTGTGCTGGGACAGCAAGCAGCAAACAGCCACAGGAAACAAGTACCACCAATCTCTAGGAGGGCTCTGTAGAAACAGTAGATAGCTTCTGCTATCTAAGTGACCGAATTAGCAGCGGGTAAGAACGGGATGGAAGAAGTTCAGGGAGCTACTGCCACTGCTAGCTGCAAAAGGCTTTTCCCTCAAAATGAAAGGCAGACTAGGATGCGTGTATCCGAACAGCGATGTTGCATGGTAGTGAGACCTGGGCGCTGTCTGTGGAAGACTTACGTAGATTAGAAAGAAACGAAGCCTGCATGCTCCGATGGATGTGTAACAGTAATATACGCGAACGGCAAAGCATAAATGAATTGAGAGAGAGACTGAGCATAAGAGGAATCAAATGCTGTGTGAAGGAGAGGCGGTTGCGTTGGTATGGACATGTGATGCGTATGAAGGATGACAGCTGCATAAAAAGGTGCAGAGCACTAGAAGTCGATGGAAGCCGGGGAGTGGGGAGACCCAAGAAGACCTGGGATGAGGTGATAAAGGCTGACCTTACCCAATTACACCTCTCAAAGGCGATGACACACGACCGTGACCCCTGGCGTCACGCAGTAATACAGAAGATCCGACCCCCCACGAGTACAAGCCGAAGGTGAAGCATATAGACAATATGCCCCCACACCCTCCCACTGCAAAGTGGTCGTGGAGGTGCCACGGAAAAAAAGCACTCAGCCCACACTGTAAAGTGGATATGCAGGCGCCAGGGTAAAAAAGCACCCAGCACTCACTGTAAATGTGGTTGGTGTTAGGAAGGGCATCCAGCTGTAGAAATCAAGCCAGAATCAGTTCCTGTATGAGCAAGACAAGGTCAGCCGACCAGACACTGCCCACAACAGGACAACCCGTCTAACCCATGCTAGCGTGGAAAACGGACGTAAAACGGTGATGATGATGATGATGATGATGATGATTTAAGTGCAAGGCCAACAATTTGTGGGGAGGGTAATTCCGTTGACCTCAGTATGTGACTGGTACTTTATTTTAATGAACTTTGGAAGTTTGACATCCAAAGTTGACCTCAGTAAGATTTGAAGCATTTTGTCCGATGCTCTAACGGTTCTGTCGTAATAGTAAATAATTCTGAGTAATAGTAAATAATTACACAAGCACCAACTTGCCTTTCATTGAACTAAGGACAGGTGTACTAAAGACTAATCTTATGGCATAGAAAGCCAGAGTGATGTGTCTAAGAAATCATTAGTTATTACAGTTGGTGGAGCAATAAGGATTTGTTAATTATATCAGAGCAGGTAAGTGAATGGTAAAGACAGGAATAGAAGTAGAAGAACTGGTTGAACAACAGATCCATTTTGGTAGAGAACAAAGAAATCAATCAATATAGATCCATGATAAACAGATATGATGATGATCAGTTAAGATCAATATTATATATAGTGCTGCAGTGTGAGAGATGAGGTAATAGGTGAACATTTAGATCAATAACTAAGTCATGTGACATAGGCTTCACACAAACTAGTAGGACACTAGTTCTGATTAAGTACTCAATCAGCAATGATCTAACTCATGCAAGAATGAAAAATACAGATGTTAAATATGGATGATGATATATAAATATATCATCATCGTTTAACGTCAATTTTTCCATGCTAGCATGGGTTAGACGAGTTGTCCTGTTGAGAGCATTGCCAGGTCAGGTGACCATATCTTGCTCATACGGGAACTGATTCTGGCTTGGTTTCTACAGCTGGATGCCCTTCCTACCACCAACCTCATTTACAGTGGGTGCTGGGATATTTTTGTAATGACACCTACATGAGCACTTTACAGTGTGAACTGGGTGCTTATTGTTGTGACACCTGCATGACCACATTACAGTGTAGACTGGGCGGGTTTTGTTGTGTCACCATCACGACCACTTTAGAGTGTGGGCTGGAGGCTTCACTGGATGTATATTCAGAGGCAGCTGAGAAAGGGAGTTACTACTTCTGGTTCAAAAGAGAAGATGAATGGTGCACATGTTAAGGTGGATGGGGAGGTCATAACACCAGACATATCACATTTCATGCTGTTTTGATGCTGAAGTGGACGGAGTCACAACATTAGACTCACCAAAGATAGTGCTACAGGAGTTATGTCATCTACATTGGTGGGTAGCCTAGAGTAGCTCTGGTGTCGTGGTGATAAGGGCTGAAATGCCTACAGAGTTAATTCACCTCCTGATGAGACATCGACATATTAAGAGATGGAATACAGCAGCACCATCAACACAGATCTGTGTTGACCATACATACATAATCATTTTATCATGGCAGTGGATTGGCAGTCCTGGTAGAGCGTCAGACACCATGCTTTGCTGCATAGAGTTATGTCCCTTTACGTTCTATGTATAAATTACACTGAGGCTAGCTTTGCTTTTCATCCTTACGGGATCGATAAAATAAAGTACCAGTAATGCACTGGGTATTTGCTGGCCTTGTGCCAAAAGTAGAAATAATTATTTTATCCATTTCCATGCTGGCATGGATTGATATATATATGTGTGTGTCTGTGTGTGTGCGTTTGACTGTGTGCGTTTGTCTGTGTGTTGTGTGTGTGTCTCTCTCACTCTCTCTCTCTCTCTCTATCTATCTATCTCTCTCTCTATCTCTCTCTATCTCTCGCTCTCTCTCTCTCTCTCTCTCTGTGTGTGTGTGTGTGTGTGTATGTGTGTGTGTTTATTTGTCTGTATGTGTTTACAATTGCATCTGTATTTCTGTCCTGTAATTTCTGTGCAACAAAAGTGGGATCAATAAAATTAGTACTGGACATTTTTATTTAAATAATTACTGGTATCAATATAATCAGCTAAACATTCTTTTAAGATGGTGCTCCAGCATGACAGCATACTGATACCAGTAGAAGAGTGTGGTGCTCCAGCATGGCAGCAGGCTGATACCAGTAGAAGAGTGTGGTGCTCCAGCATGGCAGCAGGCTGATACCAGTAAAAGAGTGTGGTGCTCCAGCATGACAGCATACTGATACCAGTAAAAGAGTGTGGTGCTCCAGCATGGCAGCAGGCTGATACCAGTAAAAGAGTGTGGTGCTCCAGCATGGCAGCAGACTGATACCAGTAAAAGAGTGTGGTGCTCCAGCATGGCAGCAGGCTGATACCAGTAAAAGAGTGTGGTGCTCCAGCATGGCAGCAGACTGATACCAGTAGAAGAGTGTGGTGCTCCAGCATGGCAGCAGGCTGATACCAGTAGAAGAGTGTGGTGCTCCAGCATGGCAGCAGGCTGATACCAGTAAAAGAGTGTGGTGCTCCAGCATGGCAGCAGGCTGATACCAGTAGAAGAGTGTGGTGCTCCAGGATGGCAGCAGGCTGATACCAGTAAAAGAGTGTGGTGCTCCAGCATGGCAGCAGGCTGATACCAGTAAAAGAGTGTGGTGCTCCAGCATGGCAGCAGGCTGATACCAGTAGAAGAGTGTGGTGCTCCAGCATGGCAGCAGGCTGATACCAGTAAAAGAGTGTGGTGCTCCAGCATGGCAGCAGGCTGATACCAGTAGAAGAGTGTGGTGCTCCAGCATGGCAGCAGACTGATACCAGTAAAAGAGTGTGGTGCTCCAGCATGGCAGCAGACTGATACCAGTAGAAGAGTGTGGTGCTCCAGCATGGCAGCAGACTGATACCAGTAAAAGAGTGTGGTGCTCCAGCATGGCAGCAGACTGATACCAGTAGAAGAGTGTGGTGCTCCAGCATGGCAGCAGACTGATACCAGTAGAAGAGTGTGGTGCTCCAGCATGGCAGCAGGCTGATACCAGTAAAAGAGTGTGGTGCTCCAGCATGGCAGCAGGCTGATACCAGTAAAAGAGTGTGGTGCTCCAGCATGGCAGCAGACTGATACCAGTAGAAGAGTGTGGTGCTCCAGCATGGCAGCAGACTGATACCAGTAGAAGAGTGTGGTGCTCCAGCATGGCAGCAGGCTGATACCAGTAAAAGAGTGTGGTGCTCCAGCATGGCAGCAGGCTGATACCAGTAAAAGAGTGTGGTGCTCCAGCATGGCAGCAGGCTGATACCAGTAGAAGAGTGTGGTGCTCCAGCATGGCAGCAGGCTGATACCAGTAAAAGAGTGTGGTGCTCCAGCATGGCAGCAGCATGATACCAGTAAAAGAGTGTGGTGCTCCAGCATGGCAGCAGACTGATACCAGTCAAAGAGTGTGGTGCTCCAGCATGGCAGCAGACTGATACCAGTCAAAGAGTGTGGTGCTCCAGCATGGCAGCAGACTGATACCAGTAAAAGAGTGTGGTGCTCCAGCATGGCAGCAGGCTGATACCAGTAAAAGAGTGTGGTGCTCCAGCATGGCAGCAGGCTGATACCAGTAAAAGAGTGTGGTGCTCCAGCATGGCAGCAGGCTGATACCAGTAAAAGAGTGTGGTGCTCCAGCATGGCAGCAGCATGATACCAGTAAAAGAGTGTGGTGCTCCAGCATGGCAGCAGGCTGATACCAGTAAAAGAGTGTGGTGCTCCAGCATGGCAGCAGCATGATACCAGTAAAAGAGTGTGGTGCTCCAGCATGGCAGCAGCATGATACCAGTAAAAGAGTGTGGTGCTCCAGCATGGCAGCAGGCTGATACCAGTAAAAGAGTGTGGTGCTCCAGCATGGCAGCAGACTGATACCAGTCAAAGAGTGTGGTGCTCCAGCATGGCAGCAGCATGATACCAGTCAAAGAGTGTGGTGCTCCAGCATGGCAGCAGCATGATACCAGTCAAAGAGTGTGGTGCTCCAGCATGGCAGCAGACTGATACCAGTCAAAGAGTGTGGTGCTCCAGCATGGCAGCAGACTGATACCAGTCAAAGAGTGTGGTGCTCCAGCATGGCAGCAGACTGATACCAGTCAAAGAGTGTGGTGCTCCAGCATGGCAGCAGACTGATACCAGTAAAAGAGTGTGGTGCTCCAGCATGGCAGCAGCATGATACCAGTAAAAGAGTGTGGTGCTCCAGCATGGCATCAGGCTGATACCAGTAAAAGAGTGTGGTGCTCCAGCATGGCAGCAGGCTGATACCAGTAAAAGAGTGTGGTGCTCCAGCATGGCAGCAGGCTGATACCAGTAAAAGAGTGTGGTGCTCCAGCATGGCAGCAGCATGATACCAGTAAATGAGTGTGGTGCTCCAGCATGGCAGCAGCATGATACCAGTAAAAGAGTGTGGTGCTCCAGCATGGCAGCAGACTGATACCAGTAAAAGAGTGTGGTGCTCCAGCATGGCAGCAGACTGATACCAGTCAAAGAGTGTTGTGCTCCAGCATGGCAGCAGACTGATACCAGTAAAAGAGTGTGGTGCTCCAGCATGGCAGCAGACTGTTACCAGTAAAAGAGTGTGGTGCTCCAGCATGGCAGCAGGCTGATACCAGTAAAAGAGTGTGGTGCTCCAGCATGGCAGCAGACTGATACCAGTAAAAGAGTGTGGTGCTCCAGCATGGCAGCAGACTGTTACCAGTAAAAGAGTGTGGTGCTCCAGCATGGCAGCAGGCTGATACCAGTAAATGAGTGTGGTGCTCCAGCATGGCAGCAGACTGATACCAGTAAAAGAGTGTGGTGCTCCAGCATGGCAGCAGCATGATACCAGTAAAAGAGTGTGGTGCTCCAGCATGGCAGCAGCATGATACCAGTAAAAGAGTGTGGTGCTCCAGCATGGCAGCAGCATGATACCAGTAAAAGAGTGTGGTGCTCCAGCATGGCAGTATACTGATACCAGTAAAAGAGTGTGGTGCTCCAGCATGGCAGTATACTGATACCAGTAAAAGAGTGTGGTGCTCCAGCATGGCAGCAGGCTGATACCAGTAAAAGAGTGTGGTGCTCCAGCATGGCAGCAGCATGATACCAGTAAAAGAGTGTGGTGCTCCAGCATGGCAGCAGACTGATACCAGTAAAAGAGTGTGGTGCTCCAGCATGGCAGTATACTGGTACCAGTAAAAGAGTGTGGTGCTCCAGCATGGCAGTATACTGGTACCAGTAAAAGAGTGTGGGGCTCCAGCATGGCAGTAAACTGGTACCAGTAAAAGAGTGTGGTGCTCCAGCATGGCAGCAGCATGATACCAGTAAAAGAGTGTGGTGCTCCAGCATGGCAGTAAACTGGTACCGGTAAAAGAGTGTGGTGCTCCAGCATGGCAGCAGCATGATACCAGTAAAAGAGTGTGGTGCTCCAGCATGGCAGTAAACTGGTACCAGTAAAAGAGTTATATGAAGGAATAATAAATAATATATTGGATACAAAGATGGCAGCAAAAAAAGAAATGAAAAAGAACCCTGGAGAAATATAAAAAGAACTGTAGAAAAAAGTAAAAATTGAGAAGAGAGAATATCTAAAATGTAAGGTGAGTATATTTGACAAGTTTACAGGTGAGAATATTTGAGAAGTTTACAGGTGAGAATATTTGACAAGTTTACAGGTGTGTATATTTGACAAGTTTACAGGTGTGTATATTTGACAAGTTTACAGGTGTGTATATTTGACAAGTTTACAGGTGTGTATATTTGACAAGTTTACAGGTGTGTATATTTGACAAGTTTACAGGTGAGTATATTTGACAAGTTTACAGGTGTGTATATTTGACAAGTTTACAGGTGTGTATATTTGACAAGTTTACAGGTGTGTATATTTGACAAGTTTACAGGTGTGTATATTTGACAAGTTTACAGGTGTGTATATTTGACAAGTTTACAGGTGAGTATATTTGACAAGTTTACAGGTGTGTATATTTGAGAAGTTTACAGGTGAGTATATTTGACAAGTTTACAGGTGAGTATATTTGACCAGTTTACAGGTGAGTATATTTGACAAGTTTACAGGTGAGTATATTTGACAAGTTTACAGGTGAGTATATTTGACAAGTTTACAGGTGAGTATATTTGACAAGTTTACAGGTGAGTATATTTGAGAATTTTACAGGTGAGTATATTTGACAAGTTTACAGGTGAGTATATTTGAGAATTTTACAGGTGAGTATATTTGAGAAGTTTACAGGTGAGTGTATTTGACCAGTTTACAGGTGAGTATATTTGAGAATTTTACAGGTGAGTATATTTGACAAGTTTACAGGTGAGTATATTTGACAAGTTTACAGGTGAGTATATTTGAGAATTTTACAGGTGAGTATATTTGACAAGTTTACAGGTGAGTGTATTTGACCAGTTTACAGGTGAGTATATTTGACCAGTTTACAGGTGAGTATATTTGACAAGTTTACAGGTGAGTATATTTGACAAGTTTACAGGTGAATATATTTGACAAGTTTACAGGTGAGTGTATTTGACAAGTTTACAGGTGAGTATATTTGACAAGTTTACAGGTGAGTATATTTGAGAAGTTTACAGGTGAGTGTATTTGACAAGTTTACAGGTGAGTATATTTGACAAGTTTACAGGTGAGTATATTTGAGAAGTTTACAGGTGAGTGTATTTGACAAGTTTACAGGTGAGTATATTTGAGAATTTTACAGGTGAGTATATTTGACCAGTTTACAGGTGAGTATATTTGACAAGTTTACAGGTGAGTATATTTGACAAGTTTACAGGTGAGTATATTTGACAAGTTTACAGGTGAGTATATTTGACCAGTTTACAGGTGAGTATATTTGACAAGTTTACAGGTGAGTATATTTCAGAATTTTACAGGTGAGTATATTTGACCAGTTTACAGGTGAGTATATTTGACAAGTTTACAGGTGAGTATATTTGACAAGTTTACAGGTGAGTGTATTTGACCAGTTTACAGGTGAGTGTATTTGACAAGTTTACAGGTGAGTATATTTGACAAGTTTACAGGTGAGTATATTTGACAAGTTTACAGGTGAGTGTATTTGACAAGTTTACAGGTGAGTATATTTGACAAGTTTACAGGTGAGTATATTTGACCAGTTTACAGGTGAGTATATTTGACAAGTTTACAGGTGAGTATATTTGACCAGTTTACAGGTGAGTATATTTGACCAGTTTACAGGTGAGTATATTTGACCAGTTTACAGGTGAGTATATTTGACAAGTTTACAGGTGAGTATATTTGACAAGTTTACAGGTGAGTATATTTGACAAGTTTACAGGTGAGTATATTTGACAAGTTTACAGGTGAGTATATTTGACAAGTTTACAGGTGAGTGCTGAAACGGTAAAGTGAGGAAACAGGAAATGAGAAGGGGAGATAGTGAGACTCAAAGACTCAAATAGAATGGACGGGAGTAGAACTGAGGAATTCAATGGAACCAATGAAGCAAGTAAATAACAAATAGCTGATGTGCTGAATCATAGATCACCCCCACCCCCCTCTCTCGATATATATATGTTTGTGTGTGTGAGTGTGTGTGTGTATGCATACTACACACACGCATGTTTATACCATGTATCAAGTACTTCTTTGATTTGTAGTGTTCCCAGTCTCAGTACTGCAGGCTATTAATATATATATATATATACTGCGTTGGTATGGACATGTGATTTGTATGAAGGATGACAGTTGTATAAAAAGGTACAGAGTGCTCAAAGTCGATGGAATCTGTGGAGTAGGAAGACCCAGGAAGACTTGGGATAAGGTGATAAAAGCTGACCTTGCGTAATTTCACCTCTCAAAGGTCATGACATAGTACTGGGATCTCTGGCGTTATACAGAAGACCTGCCATCCCATGAGCACAGGCTGAAACAGATGCATATATATAGTGTGATGATATGATTTGTTTTATAGCATCACTTTCTTCTCTTTGATTTGATTCCTTTTTATTCTTATTCGTTGTATTCGTTCTGTTCTTGTTTGTTGTATTGTTAACCCATGCTAATTTCTTCTCTTATTGACTCTTTCTATATTATTCTTAGATTGAATAAAAACCTTTGATTTGGTACAAAATAATACAATTTTATTCAATCGAAAGAGCGTGAATGACCTGACTCAAGTTTCATGGAAAAAATACGTTAAGCAAGACACATTTTTATATATGCTTTTACTTATATGTATATCCTTCTCTGTGTATTTACTTAGGCATTTACACAGATTCAGTTAGATATCGTACTGTTTTTGTATTCAGATATGTATTTATCGTATATCTCAGGTGTTTAACACCTAATTTAATAACTAATTGAATCAGCTATCAGTGCGAGCACTAATAATAATTTTGCAAATTGGTCCACGCTCTCCCAGCTGGCTGATACTGCCAGTAGCTACGTACTTTTCTTCCGACTGAGCTGAATTTAAACGCTGGAATAATTCAACCGAGCAGAAGCCCATGGAGAGCGCAGTGCTTCGTAATAGATCAAGAAAACAAAAAACGTCTTGTCATAGACTACTCAGGCACTATAAATCGTTACACACCATTAAATTCATACCCTAATGCCATAATCGAAGACCTACTCAACAAAATTTCAAAACACACGTATTTCTCGAAAATAGATCTAAAGGCGGCTTATCACCAAATACCCATCAAATCTTCCGACTTTAAGTTGACTGCATTCGAAGCCTGTGGCCGACTATAAGAATTTACCCGTCTTCCGTTTGGATGCACAAATGCCGTTCCAATTTTCCAACGAATAATGGACACTTTCATAGACAATTACAACTTACAATATACCTACTCATACCTTGACGACATTGTGGATTGGCAGTATTGGTAGAGGGTCGGACGCCATGCTTTGCAGCAAAGAGTTATGTCCCTTTATGGTCTGAGTTCAAATCCCGCCGAGGTTAACTTTGCCTTTCATCCTTACGGGGTCGATAAAATAAAGCACCAGTAATACACTGGGATAATTGCTGGTCTTGTGCCAAATGTAGAAACAATTATTATAGGAGACACAGTCGAAGAACATAACCATAACCTAAAGCAATTCATGAATGCAGCTAACAATGCAGATATGCAATTGAATCGAGACAAATGCAGCTTTAATCAAAATAGAATACATTTCCTTGGCCATGTCATAGAAAAAGGTAAATTAAGACCGGACCCTGAAAGGTATAAATCCCTTATTGACATGCCGTTCCCAAAGACGTTAAAAGAGTTGAACCGGGTAATCGGTCTTTTTGCATACTATGCTAAATGGATTAAGGGCTCTTCTAACCTCTCAGTCCTTCTTACAAAGGCAAGAAACACCATTGATAAACAAGGTCTATCAAACGAAGAAAAATCTACTATTAATAAGATGAAGAAAGAACTCATAAAGGCATCACTGTGTTCACCCGATTTCACTGCACCATTTATAATCAAAACCGACGCATCAAATATTGCCATTGGCGGAACTCTATCACAAAATGGTCGTCCAATTGCTTTTCTTAGTAGAACCCTAAATAAGTCAGAAAGAGGACATTCCATCATCGAAAAGGAAGCTTGCGCAATTATAGAATGTTGTAGAAACTGGAGGTATATGATCAGCGCCGTTCCACATTGTAATATCATAACAGACCAACGATCGGTTGCATTTGCGTTCAACAAAAAACACACTTCCAAGATTAAAAACGAGAAGGTAGCCCGTTGGCGACTGGAGTTAAGTGATCTTAACCTTACCTTCTCATATAGAGCTGGTTCATTAAACCAAGCCGCAGACGCCCTATCGCGCTGCTGCTCTACTAAGACGGAACACGAATTATATAATATTCACTCACGTCTATGTCATCCGGGGCTCACCAGACTTCTACATTATTGTAAATCAATGAACTTGGCATATTCTATTAATGAAATAAGAGAAGTTATCGCCAATTGCAAAATATGCCGTGAATGTAAACCACAATTCTATAAACCACCCAAAGGAAGATTAATACATGCGACAAGACCCTAGGAAAGACTATCAATGGACTTTGTGGGTCCCATGGCTATCTCAAACGGTTTTCGATTTATATTGACTATAGTTGACGAGTACTCACGTCCATTTTCCCACACTAGCATGGGTCAGACAAGCTGCCCCATTGTGAGACAAGCCAGGTCAGATGACCATGTCTTCCTCATACAGAACTGGTTGTGGCTTGGTTTCTACAGCTGGAGGCCCTTCCTAACACCAACAACATTTACAGTGTGGGCTGGGTGCTATTTGTGGTGTCACCATCATGACCACGTTAGAGTGTGGGCTGGGGACTTGAGGAGGTGTGTGGGGATTAGGGAGGTAGAACTATGGGCATGCGTGAGGTGCAGTGTTTGAGTTCGGTGGAGTGTTAAAACATGAGAGGTGCAAGAGGGAGACAGACGTGGATGAAGGGAGTGGTGTTAGGATGTGAAGGTGGGTCTTCTGTATTACTGCATAATGCCAGAGATCTTCATCCCATGTCATCGAACTCAACAAGTACAATTGGGCAAGGTCTGCTTTTGTCACCTCATCCCAAATCTTCCTAGGTCTTCCTTCACCATAGCTTCCATCAAGTTTGATCCTCCCACACCTTTTTATACAGCTGTCATCCTTCATGTGTATCACATGTCTATACCAATACAATCTCCTCTCCTGCACACTGCATCTTATCCCTCCTATGTCCAGTTTTTCCCTGTTTATTTATGCTTTGCCATTCATGTATATCACTATTGCACATCCATTGAAGCATGGAAGCTTCATTTCTTTCCAACCTTTGTAGGTCCTCTGCACCCAGTGCTCAGGTCTCACTGCCGTGCAATATTGTGTTCATATACATGCATCATACAATCGGCCCTTCATTTTGAGGGAAAAACCTTGTGTGTTTAGCAACGGTAGTAGCTCCCTGAACTTTCTCCAACCCATTCTCGCTCTGACTACTTTCAGAACATCCACCTCTACTGTTAATTTGGTTGCCCAGGTAATGGAAACTATCAACTACTTATATCGAGCCCTCTGGGCATTTAAGGGTGTTAGTATCCTGTGGACACTTGCTACTTACTGCACCTGTGCAACCACCACATAAAAAGACCTGTGTTCTTTGCTAGCCTACCTGAAATCCCACTGCATCTCGTGTACCCATAGTATACCTTTCCTGCATACTGAGCAAGGACATTTCCCTGAGGGAATCTGGGCCCTCTTATCCTTTCTACATACTTTCTTCTCTAATTCTGCCTTATATTCAGCTATGAGAGATCGTATGCTAACACTATAGTCATTGTTAATTCTAACCTTGCTGACTGTTCCTCTATATATGGGTTGTAGAGCTTTCATAAGCCACTCCTAGTTTTCTAAGAGCCCATCAGTTGCCTCACAAGGACAAGGGCATCAGTGGTACTTATACCTGGTACAAATCCAAACTGCATTTCATCAAGGTTAACTCGGTCTTTCATCAGCTGTGCTATAACTCTTTGTCACCTTCCTGACCTGGTCAACTGACTTAATACCTCTAGTTTCTCTGTCTAGAGCATCTCCTTTGCCCTTGTAGCAGTTGATGCCAGCCATTTGGTATGACACTACTTTGTATTACTAGGTTTACAATACAGGTGGTTATGATGTGACCCACCATCCAAGATGCTTGCAGCATCTCACCAACTATCCCAGAATGTCCAGCTCTTTTGCTTGTCTTCATATCCTTGATTGCCTTACTATACTACTGTTGACTTGTACCGCCAGTCCCTTTGTTGGGTTCCTCTTCCCAATCATTCTCCTCATTCAGTAGTTTCATAGTGACACTTCCATGCTACTTTCTTTTCAGTGAATGCAAGTACACCATTATCATCTTGGACACGAAATCCTAAACACCTCAGGCCATTGGTCCTCACTTTGTAGAATCTTGTTTTCTGCTTCCCTTCTTGCCAAGTATACCTGTTGCCTAGCTTCTCTCCTAGCTCTCTGGTAGTGTTCTCTACTTCCCCCCATTCTGCCATTCTTTCCATGCCTGTCTTTTGGCTTTCTCTTCCACCTGTTCCACCACGTTCCACCACCAAGTCACTAGGTTATGTTGAGAGGTGCATTCTTCAGAGAGGGAATCTTTACAACTGAGACTGTCTTTTCTGTTTTTTTGAAGTTTGTATGTATGTATATACATAATATATTATAATAATAATAATATACATATATATATATATCTGTGATTTGACACATATATATATGTATATATATATATATATATATATATAATATGTATGTATGTATGTAATGTGTGTGTGTGTGCATCCCTGTTTTTATAAAAGAGATCAATGAAATATGTACAAGACTTGAAAAGATAAGTACCGGGGTCACTATGATTGACTAAATCAAAGCGATGCCCCAGCATGGCCTCAGTCTAATGACTGAAACAAGTAAAAGAATAAAAAGAAAAAAAAACCTCCGGCCACCCCTGTTGGGGTATGTACTGCCAAAGATACAAGGTGGAATAGAAACGACTGAACAACAAAAAGAAAAGTAGACTCTTACCTTTACCCAGGTCAGATCTTAATAAAAAAAATGAGAAAGAAATATGGAAAACAATGTTTTTCTTTTTCATATATATATAATATATATGATTATATATTTATTGATTTAAGTCGAAATTTAAACGGCTGTTTTCCCCAATTTTACTGTGTATTATTTTTTCATGACAGTAATAGTGGCTGTAGGTGAACAGTGGTGGTGATGGTCACAACAACCATGGCAAGGACCGCAAGGACCGCAAGGACCGCAAGGACCGCAAGGACCGCAAGGACCGCAAGGAGCACATGGACCGCAAGGAGCACATGGAGCGCAAGGGGCGCAAGGAACGCAGGGAACGCAAGGAACGCAAGGAGTACAAGGAACACAATGACAAGGGTGACAGACTGGCTTCTGTATCAGAGATATTTTCACTCTCTTGGGTGGTATATAACAGTGGCAGTGACCATGGCAATGACTATGACAATGACCATGGCAATGTCCGTGGCAGTGTCCGTGGCAGTGTCCGTGGCAATGTCCATGACAGTGTCCGTGGCAGTGATGTCCGTGGCAGTGATGGGTTTGCATAATTAGGGAGTCGGTTAAACAATCACAACAACAAGTCATTTTTCTGCTATTTCATGCAAAATGTCCAAATAGAGAATATAGTGTATTTTCTTTCTCCTGTGATTTGACACAATCAGTCTTGTTTTTGGTAAACTGGACTTTATTTTAACAATCTCCTTTCAGATTGAGAAAGTCTGACCAAAAACCTTAACGAACAACCTCACCTAACAGCTTCAAGTTGTTAAATGAAATGTGGAAGACTGGATGAGTTTCCAGTCGATACTAAGCTGTGATTATGACAAGACAAAGCATTATGACATCATAAAGCATACGCTGTTGTTCTTTGTTAGAGAGAAATAAAATTGATTTTTCTTTCTCGTGAAATTAGAATTGTTTGAAAAAAAAAGGGGTAAATTTAAGATAGATACATGGGTTGTGTTAACCTAGGACCACTTCCCACCCCAGACCTCCTTACGCACTTCGGTTTTTTCCAACTTTTGTATAATTGAAGAAAATATATATGTACAAATCCCAAATCAAAAGATACATTTATACCAGGTTGGGAGCCCTGGGGACACATGTTATTGCGATACTTTTACATATCCAACCGCCTGAAACTGACCCTGTTTCTATGATGCAAAACTATTTCTTTTAAAGTGTTTATATTTATCTAAAAACCTTCCATTCATAATTCTATGTAAGAACCTTTGTTAAGTTATGTTCCACACACCAGTTTACTAACAAATTTGTTATTAGTTTCAAAATTTGAATAACACAGACAGTATATTTTATTATAAATATAGTAACAAGGGAATTAAGATAATTGTTTCTACGTTTGGCACAAGGCCAGCAAATACCCAGTACATTACTGGTACTTTATTTTATCGACCCCGTAAGGATGAAAGGCAAAGTTAACCTCGGCGGGAATTAAAATAATGCATCACATAATCACATTAAAAAAATGCCTCATACACCAGACCAATGATTCTCAACCTTTTCCACACCCAAAGACTCCATTGATCTAAATGACTTTCTCCATGAGGCACCAGACTTTTGAGAGGACTGACTACTTTAAACTGACACACCTCCACTACTACTTTCATAATTATTTGATTATCATAGCGTCTTTCATGAGAAATATGTAATGAAAGGGTTAACAGAGCTGGTATTAAGGGATTTAACATCTTAAGCAAGCTCTATACTGTGCACCCTGCCCCACACTATCATATGACATGTCATAATACAATACAACCCTCTACACTACATTATTTATTAATCACAGGAAATTATAAAAATGTTCATTCCAACCATGCAGCACTCAGCATCAAACCTATCAAGTGCAAGTCAGAGATCACTTTCTGTTGAGTTCAGTAAACCATGTTGTCTGCAAATTCCAGCCAACTGATTCCGTGATTTCACTTCCAACCCAGCTGCGCATGTCAATCCTGTTCAAGAAAATAATTGTTTCTACTTTAGGCACAAGGCCAGCAATTACCCAGTGCATTACTGGTACTTTATTTTATCGACCCCGTAAGGATGAAAGGCAAAGTCAACCTCGGCGGGATTTGAACTCAGATCGTAAAGGGACGTAACTATGCTGGAAAGCATGGCGTCCGACCCTCTACCGATACTGCCAATCCACCGCCCTGTTCATGAAAATAATGAAAAGGAGAGGTGACAGTATGCACCTTTGGCGGAGTCTAACTCCCACATTGAATGGGGTTCTCTTCTCTTCAGAGAGCACACGTGCACACACTTAGGTCACATTAAGGTCAACTGCAGGAATCGGTGATAAGTTACAAAAAAGTGTGATGATCAATGTCCTGGAAGTTGGCTTACCATGAGACTAGTCCGAAGAATGAAACCCAAATCGTATGTTGACGAATATTTGTACTTCCAGCATGTTAATTGTAACATGCTGTCTTTGAGAGTAGAGTTTATTTTGTCGATATTTCGAGGTGTCAGATTGTGGGAAGATTAACACGAATTAAGAAGATGTAACTTCTCCCCCATTATTGACACTTTGCAACAGTGAATGTTACAAGGCCCTTTTTAGGGCCAACACTTCTGATTGTTTATCCGACTTATTATGATGTGTTTTCTCGGGTTATTATAGGGGGAAAACGGGATAGTTTTATTGAATTGCTTCAGTCATTTGAAGGGCTTTACAAACGGTGATAACAGTACCTGAATATGTTCACTCGGTTATAATTTCTTCAATAATTGCGATGACTTCCTCAATTGTTCTGCGTTTGTTCTTGAGTGTTAAGGCAGTAAGTTTGCTATTCTTATACATAAGTTTGTTGAATAAGGTCAATACTCTTCCAGCTCAAACTTCCCAACTTATTCACTCTGAATGAAGAAAGCTGGATGGAAGAAGGACTTATGACTTAAACAGCTATTGATAGTTCCACACAAAAATTCATCTGCCATAAATACACCTATGGAAATCCAGTATGGGCACCCAGGGTCGCTAGCATTTTCAGGGGAGCGGAAAGTTGATTAAATAGACCCCAGTGTCTTACTGGTACTTTATTTTATCGATGAAAGGTAAAGCAAAACCATGACCGGATTTGAACTCAGAACGTAAAGGGCCATAACAATATATCGCAAAGCATGTTGTTTGATGCTCTGCCGATAATAATAAACAATGTTTTAGGTAGTTTCCACAAGATTTTGTAGTCGCTAAAACAGTCCATTTACAATATGAATGTATGAGTTCGGCAATATCTGTAATGTACGGAGAGATTGCTGAACACACAGATACATAGAGACATATATACATATACACACAGGGCCGGATTAAAACCCTTAGAGGCCCTAACCACTAAAAAATGTTGGTGTCCCCTACATTTGTAGATCAAAACATAAACAATAATATATGGTAAATTAAAGTTTTATTTATTTAAATTTCAAAATAAAGCAAAACATACAGAAAGAGAGAAAATAATTTTATTTATTGAATAATTTTTTTCATGGTAATACATACATCTAGGACCACATACAACACACCAGCAGATAATACACACATCTAGGACCACATACAACACACTAGCAGGTAATACATACATCTAGGACCAAATACAACACCCCATCAGGTAATACATACATCTAGGACCACATACAACACACAAGCAGGTAATACATACATCTAGGACCACGTACAACACACAAGCAGGTAATACACACATCTAGGATCACGTATAATACACAAGCAGGTAATACACACATCTAGGACCACATACAACACACCAGCAGGTAATACATACATCTAGGACCACATACAACACACCAGGTAATACACACATCTAGGACCACATAGAACACACAAGCAGGTAATACACACATATAGGACCACATACAACACACAAGCAGGTAATACATACATCTAGGACCACATACTACACACCAGCAGGTAATACACACATCTAGGACAACATACAACACACAAGCAGGTAATACACACATCTAGGACCACATATAACACACAAGCAGGTAATACATACATCTAGGACCACGTACAAAACACCAGCAGGTAATACATACATCTAGGGCCACATACAACACACCAGCAAGTAATACATACATCTAGGACCACATACAACACACCAGCAGGTAATACACACATCTAGGACCACATACGACACACCAGCAGGTAATACACACATCTAGGACCACATACAACACACCAGGTAATACACACATCTAGGACCACGTACAATACACAAGCAGGTAATACGCACATCTAGGACCACATACAACACACCAGCAGGTAATACACACATCTAGGGCCACATACAACACACCAGCAAGTAATACACACATCTAGGACCACGTACAATACACAAGCAGGTAATACACACATCTAGGACCACGTACAATACACAAGCAGGTAATATATACATCTAGGACCACATACAACACACCAGCAGGTAATACATACATCTAGGACCACATACAACACACCAGCAGGTAATACACACATCTAGGACCACATACAACACACAAGCAGGTAATACATACATCTAGGACCACATTCAACACACAAGCAAGTAATACATACATCTAGGACCACATACAACACACCAGCAGGTAATACACACATCTAGGACCACATACAACACACAAGTAGGTAATACATACATCTAGGACCACATACAACACACCAGCAGGTAATTCATACATCTAGGACCACATACAACACACAAGTAGGTAATACATACATCTAGGACCACATACAACACACCAGCAGGTAATACATACATCTAGGACCACATACAACACGCCAGCAAGTAATACACACATCTAGGACTACATACAACACACCAGCAGGTAATACACACATCTAGGACCACATACAACACACAAGTAGGTAATACATACATCTAGGACCACATACAACACACCAGCAGGTAATACACACATCTAGGACCACATACAACACGCCAGCAGGTAATACATACATCTAAGACCACGTACAACACACCAGCAGGTAATACACACATCTAGGACCACATACAACACACCAGCAGGTAATACACACATCTAGGACCACGTATAACACACAAGCAGATAATACATACATCTAGGACCACGTACAACACACCAGCAGGTAATACATACATCTAGGACCACATACAACACATAAGCAGGTAATACACACATCTAGGGACCACATACAACACACCAGCAGGTAATACATACATCTAGGACCACATACAACACACCAGCAGGTAATACACACATCTTGGACCACATACAACACACCAGCAGGTAATACACACATCTAGGACCACATACAACACACAAGTAGGTAATACATACATCTAGGACCACATACAACACACCAGTAGGTAATACATACATCTAGGACCACATACAACAAAGGGCAGGTGAAAGGGGTGGACAAGTGAAACTGCTACCAGAGCAACAGATAACAAAATCGCGAGGAGCACTGGGAAACTTCTCTAATAATTTTTTAAGCAAGCATGCACAGAGTTACCTCGACTGATGCGCTGGAACAGCCAAGCGCCCTCACGAGTATCACCAGTTACTTCTGTTAGGCGAGCCACAAGTGAAGAACCTCGCAGTCAGTGGCCCGACTCTCTCAAATGTCTCGAGTACCTGAGCATCGTTGTCGTTTAAACGTCCATTTCTACGCTAGCATGGGTTAGATGAGCTGTCCCGTTGTGAGTGCACCAGATCGGGGGAACATGTTTTGTTCCCATAGAACTGATTTGGGCTTGGTTTCTATGGGTGCCCTTCCGAACGCCAACCAAATTTACAGTGTGTACTTGGTGCTTTTTTGTTGTGACTCCTACATGACCACTTTAAAGAATCGACTGGGTGGTTTTATCGTGTCATCTTCACGATTACGATACAGTGTGGACTGGGTGGTTTTATCGTGACATCTACACGATTACATTATAGTGTGGACTGGGTGGTTTTATCGTGACATCTACACGATTACATTATAGTGTGGACTGGGTGGTTTTAACGTGACATCTACACGATTACATTATAGTGTGGACTGGGTGGTTTTATCGTGACTCCTATGGGAGGGAAGGTGGTGTATACTAGATATATATATATAGAGAGATATATATACAGAGAGAGAGAGATGTGCATGTGAAAAAAATGATGTATGTATAAAAATTAAATGCCTGAAGATTCATAAGATGTATATATAAAAAATAGATATAAAAAATGAAGTGTAGATGCCTGTATGAAAAAAACCCTGAACTGGGAGGGGATTTTATTGGGGGCATGCCTTGTTTATATACATTCTGGTTTTGGCATATTTTCCATAGTTGGATACCATTCATATCACTGATCATTTTACAGTGTACTGGGTGCATTTTATTGCAGTACCAGCATTAAGGAAGTTGTCATATGTTTGTACACAACACAATAGCCCTCTTAACCTTTTCTTTGACATGGTCTCTGCAACTGGATATCCTTCCTATCACTAATTACTTTACAGAGTGTACTTGTTGCATTGTATTATGGCACCAGCATTGGGGAAGTTGTCATGTCCCTAAAAATGTTTTAACCCTTTAGCATTTACATTACTCTATATTTACAATTGTATTTTCACTGTAAAGGCTTTACCTTACATAATATCTCACTATGAAATTTTGATATTTATTTTGAGAACAATACCTTAACATCAGTATGAGTAACTGGGTACAATCGGTTTGAACAGAAAGAGGTGAGAGAATTCTGGCCATATACAGCCAGTTTAAATGCTACAGGGTTAAATTGAGAAGCCGATATATTAACCACTTAATTACTCCAGCTACGAGTATTCGATTAACGAGAATCATGTGTAAAGACTGAAGACTTACAGACTTTTTAATGATATTGATGGATTCATTATATTTAATCCACTTTATCAAAGCAGACATATTTCCATTACTGATCACATTTTTGTTTCAAAGAAATTCATGCACACAATCATGAATATAAACAATCACATAGATGCATATACTTACACATACACACACTCAAATATACACATATAAGTACACAAACATACACATGTATAGAAAGGATTTATACATGTTTGTGAGTATTTGCACACACACATATATATACATATATATATCATCATCATCATCATCATCATTTTACGTCCGCTCTTCCCTGCTTGCAAGGGTGGGACGGGTCTTATTCAGCACAGCATCTCTCCACTTGTCACGGTCCTTCGTCATCTCCACCGTGAGCTTTAGCGATCTGAGGTCTGTTCTCACCACCTCCACCCATGTTTTTCGAGGTCTACCTCTACCACGTCTTCCTTCAACTGGCATTTCCTGGCATTTCTTCACCCATCGGTCATCCTCCATGCGCATCACATGTCCATACCACCTCAGTCTCCTCTCCCGTACACTACATTCTATCCCTCTCAGACACAGTTTCTCTCTCAACGCATTTATGCTGGGTCGTTCACGCACATTGACACTGCACATGCAACGGAGCATGCTTGCCTCATTTTTCTCCAGCCGTCGCATATCCTCTGCAGTTGCTGCCCAAGTCTCACTACCATGCAACATCGCGCTCCTCACACAGGCATCATATAACCGGCCTTTCGTACGCAGGGAGAAACCCTTCTTCGTCAGCAGAGGAAGCAGCTCCCTAAACTTCTTCCAACCCGTCCTTATTCTAGTTACTATGACCTCAGAACACCCACCTCCCATGCTAATCTGATCTCCTGGGTACCGGAAGCTATCCACCACTTCTATAGCGCCCTCCTGCATTTTAAAAATGTGTCTATCAATGCGACTTCTACTGTCTAATTTCCCTGTACATCTACTGCATACATAATTCTCCCTACCTGTTAGTTTTCCTGCTATCTCGCTACATCTCTTGTGTACCCAGGATCTGCATTGTGTGCATTTTATAGAATTTATGCCAGTTCTTTTTCTGCATATCGAACATGGCCATTTCCCTGACGGAATCAGAGTTTTGTCCTCTTTTCTACTCATCAACACTTTTGTCTCAGCTAGGTTCACTCTCAGTCCTCTTGCTTCCAACTGCTGTTTCCATAGCCAGAATTTATTCTCTAGCTCCTCTACTGATTCTGCTATAAGAACCAGATCGTCAGCATAGAGAAGTTCCCATGGACAGCCAGTCTTAAACTCCTCTGTTATGGCTTGGAGGACTATAATGAACAAGAGCGGGCTGAGGACCGAACCTTGATGTACTCCTACTTGTATCTGGAATTCCTCACTAAACTCCATTCCTACCCTGACTTTACTGACAGTACCTCTGTACAAAGTTTGCACTGTCCTCACAAGCCATTCCTCAACACCTAGTTTCGTTAGGGACCACCAGATGACAGATCGGGGTACCCTATCAAAGGCATTCTCTAGGTCAACAGAGGCTAAGTGTAGTGGCTTATTTTTCTCTAAGAACCTCTCTTGCAATTGTCTCACCAAGAAGAGGGCATCTGTTGTACTCTTCCCAGGCACAAAACCAAACTGCATCTCATCTAGTTTGACCCTTTCTCTAATTAGTTGTGCTAATATCCTTTCTGCCACTTTCATAACCTGATCCATCAGTTTTATACCCCTATAATTGCTCCTCTCCAGAGCATCCCCTTTACCTTTGTAGAAATTTATGAGAATACTGCTGCACCAGTCTTTGGGTATGACACCACCATATATAGCCTGATTGATGATACGTGCAACCAGCTTAGTGCCTACGTCTCCTGATGCCTTTAGCATCACAGCAACTATTCCCGATGGTCCAGCAGCCTTACCATTTTTCATTTCCTTAATCGCCTATTGGACCCTATATTCGTCAATCTCAATAGCTGGTCCCTCTGACGGATATACTGAGGGTAATTTCTCTCTCTCCCATTCATTCTCCACATTCATCAGTCTCTCATAATGACATTTCCAGGCCTCCTTTTTCTGATCATTCGTGACACTAAGTACACCGGCATCGTTCCGGACTCATTTATCTCCAACAACATCCTGATTTGCATTGACACACTGCCTTGCAATGTGGAACACCGCACGCCTCTGATCTTCCCGTCGCAGAATGTTGGCAAATTTCGGCGTCAAAGGAACTCCTCCCATTGGTCAGTTGTGAGAACATTCCTCAGTCAAAAGTCTATAGAAATTTTTCTGAGGCAAGGAAATCTGTTGTGGTTGTTTTTGTTAAGTAAAGCTGACCTCCTCCCTTGTATTGGTGTTAGGGGGTCAGGGGATCAGTAGGTAGGTCAGCTTTAGTTCGGCTGCTGCTATGTTTAGAAGAATGTGTGTGTGTGGGTTACTAGTTTGACTCCTACTTCTCCTGATGCTTTTAACATCTCAGCAACTATTTCTGATCATCCCACAGCTTTACTGTTCTTCATCTCCTTGATTGCGTCTTTGACCCTAAAACTGTCAATTTAAATAGCTGGCCCTTCTGTTGGGTGGGTTGGGGGGTAATTTCTCTTCTTCCAATTCATTTTCTACATTCATCAGTCTCTCATAGTAACATTTCCAGGCCTCTTTCTTCTGGGCATCAGTGGGTGCTAAGTACACCAGCGTCATTTCTAACACATTTTCCCCCAACAATATCTCGATCCACACTAACACACTGCCTTGCAATACAGAATACTTCACGTCTCTCATCCTCATATCTCAAGACATTGACAAATTTACTTTCTTCAGTCTCTCTCTGAGCTGTGGATACCTGTCACCTATCTTCTTAGCTACTTGGTACCAGTCTCTGCTGCCCCCATTTTCCCAGTCTTTTTCTCTACTGAGCTGTTCCACCACCAGGTCACCCTCACTCTTTTTTCAAGGCTGCAACATGTATGTATGGACTTGCAACTCCTGATGGTGTCATAGGAGCTCTGTAGTCTTGGGTATTTTAAACCTAGGGGAGACCATTCCCTCTACAGGTCTGAACATAGCGTATTTCTTCCAGAGAGAGAAAGATATAGATATATACTAGCAGAATGGCCCGGCGTTGCTCGGGATTCTAAACACAGATTGGCATGTTTACCCCTCCTTTCTGAAACAGTTTCGTCGTATGTTCACCAATTGATGCAGAAGTCCTAAAAAGTGAAGTTGCCTTGGGTGAATAGGCAAATAATTTTCCATTAAGATTTTTCAAAAGCCTGTAATTGCATTCCCTCTTTTTGTTGTTGTTGATTTTGCTGCTGTCGAGCCTCGTGAAATAAATATGTTTGTTTATATGTTGTTATTGTGTATGCAAAAATATCTGTACACGAATATATAATTATATATATATTGAAGTAACAGATTAAAGTTTAAGCAAAGAATCGCTGCTTTCACCCTTAACGGGATCTTCTGAAACTAAAAAAATCAATCTGTGAACGCAGAAGTAAATATTTCGAAAAACGTTACACACTATATATATATATATATATATACACACTATATATACATACATACACACACACACGCGCGCACATACAGCGTCATAATGTCGTAATGCAGACAGCCAGACATACAAACAGATATTATAAGGGCGCGACGTTATAACTATGTATCTATCTAAAAAGACAGACTAAAGAAAAGAAAGAGAGATCGCTAAATCGCCTAATGCAGTTCCTAGGGCATTAAACATTTGAAATATCTTTTGCTCAAAACACTCACACGACCATAAGTATTACATATGTAAAGTTTGAAAAAAATCGTTTCAGTGGTTCTCGAGTTTTAGGGAGTCAGACAGACAGACAGACATTCTCTGTTTTAGATATATCTATCCATATATCTAAAACAGAGAATGTCTGTCTGTCTCTATATATATATATATATATAAAAAAAAAAATTTTATTTCGCTCTAAATGGCTGAATGCAATAAATGTAATCTGAGTTTTTCGAATATTAATAATAACATTCAATTCGTTTGCAATTATGCAAACAAGCCTCATTTTTAAAGCCATATCAGTAGAATGAACCCTTCATTCTTCCGCATGTAAACATAACTGCAGACACTAATGTTTCTGGGTATCACCCTTCATCAGTACAGCTCGCACAGTGACTGATCGGCCTGATTTGCATATTAGCAGATCCATTGATCAGCCAGATTTGCATATTAGCAGATCCACTGATCAGCCAGATTTGCATATCAGCAGACTGGCCAGTAAGTTTCCTGTATACGAGCGATAAATGGCCAGCTTTGCCAAATTCAAATAAAAAAAATATATATATATATATATATAGAGAGAGAGAGAGGAAATGACTCTAAAAATGAAAGGCAGATTGTATGATGCCTGCATACGAACAGCAATGTTATATGGCAGTGAGACTTGGGCATTGTGTGCAGAGGATCTGCGCAGATTGGAGAGGAACGAAGCATGCATGCTCCGCTGGATGTGTAATAATAATATACGTGAACAGCAAAGCATAAATGAACTAAGTGAGAAATTAGGTATAAAAGGGATCAGATGCTGTTTACTTGAGAGAAGACTACGTTGGTATGGTCACGTGATGCGCATGAAAGACGACAGCTGTATAAAAAAGTGCAGGGCGATCAAAATTGATGGTAGTTACGGAGTAGGCAGAACCAGAAAAACCTGGGACGATTTGATAAATTCCGACTTCACACACTTACACCTCTCCAAGACAATGTCACTGGACCGAGATCTTTGGCACTACACAGTCATACAGAAGACGCGCCTTGCCTAAGTACAAAGCGAAACCTACAGTCAGTAGGCACATCTTAACCAAATATACACCCCCAACTCCCCCACCCCACCCCCATCAACACCACCCCTTTCTCTGTAAAGCTATGTTGGTACCACAACATCCAGTCCTAAATAAATGAGGTGGTGTAGGTGTCACGACAAAAAAGAACACCCAGTCCACGCTGTAATGTGGCCGTGTAGGTAACACGGTAAAAACCTCCCAGTTCCACACTGTAAACGTGGTTGGTGTTAGGAAGGGCATCCAGCCGTAGAAAACCTGCCAGACAGTCCTATACGAGCAAGACAACCAATCTTGCCTCACGTGGGACAATTCCCGTCTAAACCCATGCTAGCGTGGAATATGGACGTTAAACGTTGATGATGATGATGATGATGATATCAACTCCAGTATTGGACTGGTACTTTTTTTATTAACGTCAAAAGGATGAAAGTGAAAGTTGAGCTGAACATGACCACAACTGGTTGAAACCAGTAAAAGAGTTAAAACAATCTATAAGGTTCCATTGTGAGATATATCAGCTTTCTGTAGAGATTAATCATGATATATTATACTGGTTATTGATTGACATTAATGTTGGCTGGAATAGCAGCAGTTGGCTTCCAATTGACCAACTTATGGAAAATACTACTCAACTACTACTACTACTACTACTACAACTACTACTACTACTACAACTACTACTACTACTACAACTACTACTACTACTACTGCTACTACTACAACTACTACTACAACTACTACTACAACTACTACTACTACTACAACTACTACTACAACTACTACAACTACTACTACTACTACTACAACAACTACTACTACTACCACCACCACTACCACTACTATCACCACCACTACTACTACTTCTAATAATAATTGTTTCTACTTTTGGCACAAGGCGAGTAATTACCCAGTGTATTACTGGTACTTTATTTTATCGACCTTGTAAGGATGAAAGGCAAAGTTAACCTCGGCGGGATTTGAACTCAGATCGTAAAGGGACGTAACTATGCTGGAAAGCATGTCCGACCCTCTACCGATACTGCCAATTCACTTCTAATAATAATAATAATAATTGTTTCTAGTTTTGGCACAAGGCCAGCAATTAACCAGTGTATTACTGGTACTTTATTTTATCGACCCCATAAGGATGAAAGGTAAAGTTAAAATAATGGTTTCTTTATTAAACACACCATTTACATTAAGAAAAAATATCAAGGATGGCACAAGACAAACACTGAGTGTGTGTGTATGTGTGTGTAGGAGTTTTATGTTAAAGTGAGTTTAATAATGGTAAAAGACAAGCGGGTAACAACAAAATTTTAACAATGACTATTCCACAGAAAAGGGAGGAACTTGGCAAAATATTCCTCCAACTTCAATAGGAGTGTGTTTATTTAGAAATGTAGAGGACATAAATAAACAGCTGGCAAGATTTTATTGATAAAATACTAAAACACAGCTAAGAAGGCTGCAGCATGGCGACCATTTCTTTATTAAAATTAACCATTCTCTTTTAACATATATTATCATTTTTACGCCCACCGGTGGATTGGCAGTATCGGTAGAGGGTCGGACGCCATGCTTTCCAGCATAGTTACATCCCTTTACGATCTGAGTTCAAATCCCACCGAGGTTGACTTTGCCTTTCATCCTTACGGGGTCGATAAAATAAAGTACCAGTAATGCACTGAGTAATTGCTGGCCTTGTGCCTAAAGTAGAAACAATGATCATTTTTACGCCCACCAAATACATACATTTATATATATATAAATGTATATATATACATGTTATACATATCTATATACCAAAGTGTGATTTGGCTTAAATTTAACATTATATATATATAGAAGTGGTTACACAACAGTTAGTTCACCATACCGAGAACAATTGTTTCACCTTAACGGATCCTCAGCTCGTAATGGCATGTATAACCATACCCATTATGAGCTGAGGATCCGCTAAGGTGAAACAATTGTTCTCGGTATGGTGAACTAACTGTTGTGTAACCACTTCTACCTAACTCGTCCCATGGACTGAGTGCTCTACCACTACAGATATTACCTTCCAGTGTTCTACCACTATATATATATATATATATATATATATATATATAATGAGGAATTTAGATCGATACAATGCTAAAGGCATGTACGAACAGCATCCAACTGTAAAAGATCTATAACTTACAAGAAAAAGCAGTCAAATCACCCTCTGCAAACATCAAATCATATTCTTCTATCCCGTAAAAATAGTAGACAGACACATTGTATATTGTAGTCTTAGATACATTATACATGAATAAACCAAAGAGTGTTTGGTCATCACCACAAGCTTTTGTTATCTGGTCCATTAAGTAAACTAGCAGAAAAACCACCCTTTGGGTGGTTTTCTGCTAGCATGTGTAGTGTGCATATTGACATTATACACAAGTATATATGCATGTAGATATAATACATCAAATAAAATCGTAATTGACAATATCCACAGAAATTGAACAAAGACTGCGTTACACAGTCTTATTTAATCAGTAATGTAATCCATGATACATTAAAAAAAGACGATATTATATATAAACTGCATTAGGAGAAAATTAGTGACGGAAATATATAAATGTTTATTTAAGAGATCGCTAACCGGAAGTGTTGACATTTGAAAATTTTCAAGAAGTGAATCTTAAAATAAACAACAAAATTATTTATATTTAATCAAGAATAACGAAATGTAGTAGATAAATTATGTAATATTCATTTATTATTTATTCAAAAGGGCGGTGGATTGTCAGTATCGGTAGAGGGTCGGACACCATGCTTTCCAGCATAGTTACGTCCCTTTACGATCCGAGTTCAAATCCCGCCGAGGTTAACTTTGCCTTTCATCCTTACGGGGTCGATAAAATAAAGTACCAGTAATACACTGGTTAATTGCTGGCCTTGTGCCAAAAATAGAAACAATTATTTATTCAAAGTAATCCAATTTATTTTACAAACGCGATAAAAAAAATATATTCTGGACTCAGTCCCGCACTACTTATTTTATTATAGTTTAGATTTTAATGTTTTATAGAAGTAGTCAAGCAACACACATCATGCCAGTCCAAAGTTTATCGTGTTTCTCTCTCCACATTTTTTCTACCGGAGAACTATTTGACAAGTATTCAGGGGAGACAACTACCTTGACCCTAATTGTCACTATAACAAGTTTTTGATCATTTGCTCAATCACAGCTGATGTGGAGAAAGGGTCATATTAACACACTGACCAGTCCCTAGGCTTTCATGTATTTTGAGCCACTCTTTCACACTTCAATCTACATTCAAAAGAATCTGACAGGTCTCTAGTCCTGGTGGGGCTTTTAGGCTTTATCCAAGTCAGCCATATGAGTAATAGAGCTTGCCTGGAGATAACAGGAATCTTGGTAAACTAAGAGTTCTGTTTCTAGACCTATTACACCAAGAAATGTTTGCAGTGGATGTGATCTTCAGATCTATGAAACCATTGATCCAAAACTTTATCATCAAATATTTCATGGCTAAGGGAAAGAAGTCAGTCAATAATGGTTAAAATGATGACTGTTGTGATGCTGATGAATATGGCAATGATGATCATCATCATTATCATGACTAGCAGAAAACCACCCTTCAGGTGATTTTCTGCTAGTATGTGTGGTGTGTATATTGATATTATACGCAGATATATATGCTTGTAGATATGATACATCGAATGAAAAGTAAATTGAGAATATACACAGAAATTGAACGAAGACTGTGTTACACTGTCTTATGTAATCAGTAACGTAATCCATGATACATTTAAAAAAGACAATATTATATATAAACTGCATTACAGCGAAATGTTATGGAAACAGAAAAGGAGAAAATGAGTTTAGTGAAGGAAATATAAAAGTTATGATATCACGATGCAAATATATTAACATTTATATAAGAGATGTGATATAGTGTACGCCAAAGTGTTATGCTATAACGGACGTTAACGGAAGTGTTGACATTTGAAAATGTTAAAAGAAGTGAATCTTAAAATAAGCAATACATTTTATATATAAGATTATTTATGTCTAATCAAGAGCTACAAAATTTAGCAGATAAATTATATAATATTCATTCATGATTTATTCAAAATAATCCAACTTATTTTAATAACATGATGAAAAAATATAAAGAGGACATAGTGTCACAGTTCTCCAATCATTATCATCCTTACGGGGTCGATAAAATAAAGTACCAGTAATGCACTGGGTAATTGCTGGCCTTGTGCCTAAAGTAGAAACAATTATATATTAGATATTGACGATGATCACAACGATGAACACAATGATGATGATGATTATGGTAGCTAATAATCTCTATTTTGAAAAGCATTTTTAACTGGTAAATAGATTTAATTTCCCTCTTTGCTACAAAAGTATCCATTCCTTCTGTGTGTATGTATGTATGCATATATCTATATACTACTAAAACTCTGTGATTACTTGCTTGTCTGTAACGTAATACAGTCAAATAATGGAAAAATACTTTGAAAGGAAGTTGACCCTGAAATGGGAATAGAAATGGAATAAAACTAGTTTCGCGTAAATCGGAGCATGGGTTCCCAAGATACAGGGTTTTTCTGGGTACCTTCATAAACAGAGAGAGAGAGAAAGAGATAGTGGTTGTGAGAGAGTAGATTGAAAGAGAGACATAGAGAGAGGGAGAGGAGAGAGAGAGAGATGGTGGTGTTGGTGTATATATATATATATATATATATATATATATATCAATGTATATGTGTGTGTGTCTATGACCAGTGTATATAGATCACAGACACCCACATACATATTTATATGTATACACACACATACACAGACATATATATATATATATATATATATATATATATATATATATATATATATATATATATATATATATATATATATATATATATAAAACATGAGAAGAAAGGGGAATACTGCGTGGTTGCACATGGGTTACATATTATAAAATTAGTCCCTCGTCAGTGATTTGCCAACCATCATTGGTATTTCATCGCATTAAAAATCATATACCTCAGGTTGGTGCGAGCAATAACTAAAAAAAGCTATTGGGACAAGTGAGTCGCGTAAAGCGAGTGAGACAAGTAAACAACATAGAAGGATAAAAGCAAACCGAATATAGGAAAAAAACAAGCAACATGGTTATCCGGTCAGCATAAGCTGGGTGAATTCCATGAGCGTTCAGAATACAGACCGTCCGACGTGAGTGAGATGTGAGAAAGGAAGAAAGAACCCCACTACCAACGAAACGGGAGGAAGTGAGAAGGGGAGAAACAGAGAGTGAGTGAGTGGAAGTGCGAGGAAGAGGTCAGTCGAGAGAAAGTGTAACTGACAGAGGGGGCGAAAGAAGGTGAGAGAAACAGAGAGAACGGGGGAGCAGTAAGAGAGAAAGAGAGAAACAGACAAACGCAGCCGAGGTAAATATGTATAAAAAACATGAGAAGAAAGTGGAATACTGCGTGGTTGCACATGGGTTACATATTATAAAATTAATCCCTCGTCAGTGATTTGCCAACCATATATATATACATACACACACATATATATATATATATGGGCCTTCCAGTTTCATTTCACATTATATACATGTCTGTGAATATTTTAATTATTTAAAAATTATTTTTAAGTGAACATGATTTAAAAAAATATTTTGAGGGGAATGTGACACAACGGGTCATGGGTGATCTAGTATATATATATATATATATCATTATCATCACCATTTAATGTCGATTCTTCCATGCTGGCATGGGTTAGATGGGTTGTCCTGTTGTGGGCAGTGTCTGGTCGGCTGACCTTGTCTTGCTCATACAGGAACTGATTCTAGCTTGATTTCTACAGCTGGATGCCCTTCCTAACACCAACCTCATTTACAGTGAGTGCTGGGTGCTTTTTTTCTGTGACGCCTACACGTCCACTTTACAGTGTGGGCTGGGTGCTTTTTTGTCGTGGCACCTCCAAGACCACTTTGCAGTGGGAGGGGGTGGGTACATATTGTCTATATGCTTCAGCTTCAGCTTGTACCCGTGGGGGTCAGGTCTTCTGTATTACTGCGTGACGCCAGAGGTCACGGTCGTGTGTCATCGCCTTTGAGAGGTGCAACTGGGTAAGGTCTGCTTTTATCACCTCATCCCAGGTCTTCTTGGGTCTCCCCACTCTGCGGCTTCCATCGACTTCTAGTGCTCTGTACCTTTTTATGCAGCTGTCATCCTTCATACGCATCACATGTCCATACCAACGCAACCGCCTCTCCTTCACACAGCATTTGATTCCTCTTATGCTCAGTCTCTCTCTCAATTCATTTATGCTTTGCCGTTCACGTATATTACTGTTACACATCCATCGGAGCATGCAAGCTTCATTTCTTTCTAATCTACGCAAGTCTTCTACACACAATACCCAGGTCTCACTACCATGTAACATTGCTGTTCGTATACACGCATCATAAGTCTGCCTTTTATTTTAAGGGAAAAGTCTTTTTCAGCTAGCAGTGGCAGAAGTTCCCTGAACTTCTTCCATCCCGTTCTTACCCTAGTTACTGTACTTTCCAAACACCCACCTCCACTGCTAATTCGGCCACCTAGGTATCAAAAGCTGTCTACTGTTTCTGCAGAACCCTCTCAGAGTTTGGTGGTGCTTGTTTCCTGTGGCCTTAGCTAAGCTTCTTGAGATCCCACTACATCTCTTGTATACCCATTGTTTGCATTTGGGGCAGAGGATGGGGGTCCAACCTACACCTTTCCTATATACTGAACAAGGCCATTTCCCTGGGGGGATCTGGGTTCTATTTTCTATTCTACTTATGAAGACCTTAGTCTTTGTCAGGTTGACTTTGAGACCCTTTCTTTCTAGTCCCTGCTTCCATGTTTGGAATTTCTTCTCTAGTTCCACCATAGATTCAGCTATAAGTGTGAGAACATCCGCATATAGGAGTTCCCATGGGCATCTGGTCTTAAACTCCTCCGTTATTGCCTGCAATACTATAATGAACAGGAGGGGGCTAAGAACAGAGCCCTGGTGGACACCGACCTGTACGCTAAATTCCTCGCTAAACTCATTGTTAACCCTAACTTGGCTGACTGCTCCCCTATACATGGCTTGTACAGCTTTCACAATCCATTTATCTACTCCTAGTTTTCTAAGAGTCCACTAGATTATAGCACAGGGGACACTGTTGAAGGCTTTTTCCAGAACGACAAATACCAGGTAGAGCGGCTTACTTTTAGCTAGGTACTTCTTCTGTAACTGCCTCACAAGGATGGTGCCTTTTCCTGGCACAAACCCCAATTGCATCTCATCTAGTTTCACTCGGTCCCTAACCAACTGTCCTATAACTCTTTCCATTACTTTCATGACCTGGTCCATCAGCTTTATACCTCTATAGTTTCCTCTATCTAGTGCATCACCTTTACACTTGTAGCAGTTGACAATGATGCTGCTGCACCAATCCTTTGGTATGAGACTTTAACAGTATCATATAGATGTAGTAGTCTTATTATAATCACTAGTTTAGCAGCAGAGTTATAGACGTAGTAATGGTGCCACGAGGAACCATCTTTAGTAGAAAGATATGATAGGAATATCGACAACGACTTTAGCATGTTTTACATTATTTATTAACAAAGGTTGAGCTGAGTAGAGCTGGCATGCCAAGACAAATGAAACAAACAAATTAAGAATCCAGAAGGCTGAAGTGTTTCCAGGCCGTGGTTATATTGTTGTGTTACATATTGGCTAGTGATTTCACGGCGAAAGAAAAGTAGTTGTTTACCTTAGCGCGGTCAGGTTGCAAGAGAGAGATTTTTTAAGCTGACGCAGGAATTTTTCCCTCAGGGCGCGTAGAGATACATTCTCCTCCGCTGGCGGTCATTCTCCTCCGCTGGCGGTCATTGGTTGGGCTGAGCCAAATAACGCTCGGCGAATGTATACAAGGTCACTACAAGACCCTCTAGTATTATCTGGTTAACAATACGTGTGGTTATGGTGTAACCTACCGACCCAGATGCTGTCAGCATCTCAGAACTATTCCTAATGGACTGGTTGCCTTCCCTGTCTTCATATCTTTAATTACCTTACTTACTACACTACTGCTGACTTGTACTTCTGGCCCCTCTATAGGGTCCACTTGGGTTAGGGTCTCTTTTTCCCATGCATTCTCCTCATTTAGCAATCTTTCATAATGGCTCTTCCACGAAGCTTTCTACTCAGCACTTGTGAGGGCAAACTCACCTTTATCATTCCGGATACACTTCTCTCCAATGACATTACAATTCTCTCGGACACACTGCCGCACATTCTTGAACACCTCCTGTTTCTGGTCCTCACATTGCCAAACATGCTTGAATTTTCTATTCTCTGCTTCCCTCCTAACTGAGTATACTTGTTGGCTAGCTTCCCTCCTGGTCTCTATGTAACGTACCCCGCGTTCTTCCATTCTTTCCATGCCTGTTTCTTAGTCTTAACTGCCTCATCCACCTTATTGTTCCACCATCAAGTCACTCTCCTCCCCCTGTGGCCTTGCTCCAGCCAACGATCTCGTCCTTCGCCTTTAGTAAGTTATTTTTTTAGGAACTCCCAGTGCTCTTCTACATCTTTAACCCCGTTACTGGCTGAGGAGTCGTTCAGCTTCCAGATCTTTCTTCTCCAGGTTGCCTTCTGTTTCCAAGATCATCTAGTTCTGACAATAAGGTCGCTGAAAACTAAGTTATGTTGGGAGGTATATATATATATATATATATATATACAAGGAATGGAAATATCAACTCTTTCTAAATATATATATATATATATATATATATATATATATATATATATATATATATATATATATATAGAGAGAGAGAGAGAGAGAGAGAGAGAGAGAGAGAGAGAGACGGAACAGCTTGTTCCGTATAACCATGTCCATTACGAGCTGAAGATCCGCTAAGGTGAAACAATTGTTCTCGGTATGGTGAACTAACTGTTGTGTAACCACTTCTACCTAACTCGTCCCATGGACTGAGTGCTCTACCACTACGGATATTACCTTCCAGTGTTCTACCACTATATATATATATATATAAATTAGGATTGGTGCTCTGAAATAGCGATGTATACATGAATGTATGCATAACATATTTGGCAATATACCGTATGTTTAATTAAAAACATTTAGAAGACCTTGCGCTATCATTTTAAAGTACTGACTATGTCACTTCTTTTTTTTTTCGGCAAAGAAGTAAGTGACATAGTCACTACTTTAAAATGATAGCGCAACGTCTTCAAAATGTTTTTTATTAAACATACGGTATATTGCCAAATATACTATATATACATTCATAGCAAAAACAAACACTACAGGTAGCCTCACCCCAAAAAGAATTTCTATAGACTTTTGACTGAGGAATGCTCTCAAAACTGACCAATAGGAGGAGTGACCTTACAAATCTTTCTAACATTGAGATTGGGTATAACACACACACATTTTATTTGATTATTTTATTTTGTTCCTTTACTATCTTATTCCTTCTACCACTTTATCGTTTTTTTTCGCTGACTCCACTACCAACATAAGAGTAGAGGTCAGATGTACTTAACAATAACAAGAACAACCACTACAGATTGCCTCGCCTCAGAACGAATTTCTATAGACTTTTGACTGAGGAATGTTCTCACAACTGACCAATGAGAGGAGAAGGTGTCCTTTGACGTTGAAATTCGTTTGTTTAAATTTATATGATTCCAGTTCCTCAGTGAAATAACAACCCAACCAGGAACTGGGCATATCAGGGTATTGACAAAGTTAAACACCTCAACATGTGTACTCGTCTCTACAACACTAATTCTAACGGCCTAAAGAGGTCACAGCCAAAGATGGCTGTCACCGAAATATATATATAGCAGTAATAAACGAAGCCAAATTTTAAACATTTGACTTATTTATTTTATTGTATATATATATATATATATATATATATATATATATATATATATATATATATATATATATATATATATATATATATATATATATAGCATAAGAGGAATCAAATGTTGTGTGCAGGAGAGGCGGTTGCGCTGGTATGGACATGTGATGAGTATGAAGGATGACAGCTGCATAAAAAGGTGCAGAGCACTAGAAGTTGATGGAAACCGCGGAGTGGGGAGACCCAAGATGACCTGGGATGAGGTGGTAAAAGCCGACCTTACCCAATTACACCTCTCAAAGACAATGACACACGACCGTGACTTCTGGCGTCAGGCAGTAATACAGAGTACCCGACCTCTCATGGGTACAAGCTGAAGCATATAGACAATATGCCCCCACACCCCCCACCGCAAGGTGGTCGTGGAGGTGCCACGGCAAAAAAGCACCCAGCCCACACTGTAAAGTGGACGTGTATGCGCCACGAAAAAGCACCCAGCACTCACTGTAAATGAGTTTGGTGTTAGGAAGGGCATCCAGCTGTAGAAATCAAGCCAAATCAGTTCCTGTATGAGCAAGGCATGGTCAGCCGACCAGACACTGCCCACAACAGGACAACCCGTCTAACCCATGCTAGCGTGGAAGAACGGACGTAAAACGGTGATGATGATGATGATGATGATGATATATATATATATATATATATATAGCGAGAGAGTAAATAAGAAAGTTCTTATCAAAGAACCCAAATAGTATTTTCCACTAAAAACTAATTTCATTGTTAATAAGAATATAATTTCATTCCCTAAAGAGAACGAAACAAGAAGGTTTAACAGAAAGCATGGTTGATGTATATATATATATTGTAAAGGAGCTTTTCATGCTTAAATACTCCTGCATCGAAAGACACCAATTTTAACATATGTTATAGTTAGTAGCGCCACGTGAAGCATAATGATGATGTCAACAGCAGAAATAAGAGATGAAATGTATGTTTATTTTATTGTAGCACAAAGTAATGTTTGTTAAATTGTATGGTTGAAGTTAAACATAAAATGGTTACAAAAGGAATGTGGCATTGTGCCAGGCCCAAGGCAGGCCGACAGGCCAAAGTGAAAATCTCACCGTTACATTGTTTGTGTTGGTCCTTCGGCGTTCAAGCAGCAAAAGAATAAGTGGTCTTTACATTAGCATGGTCAGGATGCAAGAGAGAGATTTCTCGAATCGAATTTTTCCTGCAGGGCGCGTAGAAATACATTCTCCTCCGCTGGCGGTCATTGGCCTGGCTGAGCCAAATAACGCACGAAGAATGTATGTGAGCCTGCGGAATGTAGGTCAATAAGTAGCAACCAGTAGCAACAAGTAGCAATGAGAAGGCAACCAGAAGGCAGCAAGTAGCAACAAGAAGGCAACCAGAAGGCAACAAGTAGCAACAAGAAGGCAACAAGTAGCAACAATAAGGCAACAAGTAGCAACAAGTAGCAACAAGTAGCAATAAGTAGTAACAAGAAGGCAACAAGTAGCAACCAGAAGCAACAAGAAGGCAACAAGTAGCAACCAGAAGGCAACAAGTAGCAACCTGAAGCAACAAAAAGGCAACAAGTAGCAACAAGAAGGCAACAAGTAGCAACAAGAAGGCAAAAAGTAGCAACCAGAAGCAACAAGTAGCAACAAGAAGGCAACAAGTAGCAACAAGAAGGCAATAAGTAGCAACAAGAAGGCAACAAGTAGCAACTAGAAGCAACAAGAAGGCAACAAGTAGCAACAAGAAGGCAATAAGTAGCAACAAGAAGGTAACAAGTAGCAACTAGAAGCAACAAGAAGGCAACAAGTAGCAATAAGAAGGCAACAAGTAGCAACAAGAAGGCAACAAGGAGCAACAAGTAGCAGCAAGTAGCAACAAGAAGGCAACAAGTAGCAACCTGAAGCAACAAGAAGGCAACAAGAAGCAACAAGTAGCAACAAGAAGGCAACAAGTAGCAACAAGTAGCAACAGGTAGCAACAAGTAGCAACAAGAAGGCAACAAGTAGCAACCAGAAACAACAAGTAGCAACAAGAAGGCAACAAGTAGCAACTAGAAGCAACAAGAAGGCAACAAGTAGCAACAAGAAGGCAATAAGTAGCAACAAGAAGGCAATAAGTAGCAACAAGAAGGCAACAAGAAGCAACAAGAAGGCAACAAGTAGCAATAAGAAGGCAACAAGTAGCAACAAGAAGGCAACAAGTAGCAACAAGTAGCAACAAGAAGGCAACAAGTAGCAACCAGAAGCAACAAGTAGCAACAAGAAGGCAACAAGTAGCAACAAGTAGCAACAAGAAGGCAACAAGTAGCAACCAGAAGCAACAAGTAGCAACAAGAAGGCAACAAGTAGCAACCAGAAGTAACAAGAAGGCAACAAGTAGCAACAAGTAGCAGCAAGTAGCAGCAAGCAAGTAGCAACAAGAAGGCAACAAGTAGCAACCAGAAGCAACAAGAAGGCAACATGTAGCAACAAGAAGGCAACAAGTAGCAACAAGAAGGCAACAAGTAGCAACAAGTAGCAGCAAGTAGCAACAAGTAGCAACCAGAAGCAACAAGAAGGCAACAAGAAGCAACAAGTAGCAACAAGAAGGCAACAAGTAGCAACAAGTAGCAACAGGTAGCAACAAGTAGCAACAAGATGGCAACAAGTAGCAACCAGAAACAACAAGTAGCAACAAGAAGGCAACAAGTAGCAACTAGAAGCAACAAGAAGGCAACAAGTAGCAACAAGAAGGCAATAAGTAGCAACAAGAAGGCAACAAGTAGCAACTAGAAGCAACAAGAAGGCAACAAGTAGCAATAAGAAGGCAACAAGTAGCAACAAGAAGGCAACAAGTAGCAACAAGAAGGCAACAAGTAGAAACCAGAAGCAACAAGTAGCAACAAGAAGGCAACAAGTAGCAACAAGTAGCAACAAGAAAGCAACAAGTAGCAACCAGAAGCAACAAGTAGCAACAAGAAGGCAACAAGTAGCAACCAGAAGTAACAAGAAGGCAACAAGTAGCAACAAGTAGCAGCAAGTAGCAACAAGAAGGCAACAAGTAGCAACCAGAAGCAACAAGAAGGCAACATGTAGCAACAAGAAGGCAACAAGTAGCAACAAGAAGGCAACAAGAAGCAACAAATAGTAACAAGAAGGCAACAAGTAGCAACAAGTAGCAACAAGTAGCAACAAGAAGGCAACAAGTAGCAACAAGTAGAAACAAGTAGCAACAAGAAGGCAACAAGTAGCAACAAGTAGCAACAAGTAGCAACAAGAAGGCAACAAGTAGCAACCAGAAGGCAACAAATAGCAACAAGAAAACAACAAGTAGCAACCAGAAGCAACAAGAAGGCAACAAGTAGCAACAAGTAGCAATAAGTAGCAACAGGTAGCAACAAGTAGCAACAAGAAGGCAACAAGTAGCAACAAGTAGCAACAAGTAGCAACCAGAAGGCAATAAGTAGCAACCAGAAGCAACAAGAAGGCAACAAGTAGCAACAAGAAGGCAACAAGTAACAACCAGAAGGCAACAAGTAGCAACCAGAAGGCAACAAGTAGCAACCAGAAGCAACAAGTAGCAACCAGAAGGCAACAAATAGCAACCAAAAGGCAACAAGTAGCAACCAGAAGCAACAAGTAGCAACCAGAAGCAACAAGTAGCAACAAGAAGGCAACAAGTAGCAGCCAGAAGCAACAAGAAGCAAACAAAAATAAAATGTTCAACAATAATATACATACATATATGTATATATACACACATATTTATGTATATATACGCACATGTATATACATACATATATGTATACATACACACATATATACATACGTATATGTATATATATACACACACACATATATACATATATGTACACATACACAGATATTTTATTACTTCTGTAAATGAATGTGATGGAATAGCTGGAGAATGAGAAATAAAATGATTGCAAGATAACATTGTTAAAATGTTTCATTCTACCGTAATACACAACTAAGAAATATCGGAGTTGCTACATAGAGTTTCTCATTTCCAATCCTCAGGCAACTGAATACCCGTATTATGGAGTTTTATATCATAAAGCCAGGGGTGGTTTCAGGTGATTGGGTATCAGAAGGGTTTTATCTGGCCTTATATATATATATATATATATATATATATATATATATATATATATATATAATAAAATAAGATGCTGAGGTTTCATATATCGTTTCATCATAATAATTATTTCTACGGTTCTCCATGCAATCGAGATGTCCTTCATGCATTTGCTGTTGATTATGAGAACGTTTTCCTCAGATGAAGATCGATATATTTGATATCACGCTGGCAGGAAAACACACATCCTAATACCTGTGCGCCCAGCATACATATGAGTTCCTTGAAGGGTTTGCCAGCCGTCGTGTTTGTTAGAAAAAGCTATCACCGAAAAAACGAAAAGAACGAAGAACCGTGTGTAACCAAAACCCAGTAGACAGTTGAAAGAATACAAGGAGCTCTGAGGGGGGTGGGGTATACATTTAGTGGACGACCATCTATAGACAACAACAACAACTACAACAACAACAATGACAGTAACATCAAACCGCCGACCAAAGTTGTCCACACTGGTCGCAATAGTCGTGTTGATAGCATCACCCTATTGACAACAACAACTAAAACAACAGCTACAGTAAAAACACTTACAACGACAACAGCAACAAACGACAACAACAGCAAAAACACAGACCAGCGTCGTGTATACAGGTTGTAGTCGTCATAGTGACGGTACCACCCTGTTGACCGTAAACAGCGATAACGCTAAAGCCATAAAAAGGAGTTTAGAGGTAGTACACAGAGTTGGTATCAATCACCATGACCATAAACAGTAACAACAACAATGACAACGACAACAAACACCAACACCGCCCATCACCCACCTCGTTCGTCGCAGTAGTGGTGGTCTCAACTATGTCAGTATTAAGCTATTGGTAACATCACCAACAACAACAACAACACCAGCGATGACCCCCACCACGGCGACAACAGGAAAAAAAGCCACGCTTCCATGAAAATTAAACTAACCACAATAGTAGTCAGTTGAAACAAGGAAGTGAAAATGGGATAGAAAACATAGATGGGTATTTATATATATAAAAACATTCCCAGTTAATACAATCCTCCTCTATCATTGGAAGGCACAAGGCCAGCAATGATCATAGCATTCAGTCCCAACCACAGTGGCAACAATACTATCAAAAGGGCTGTTAGGCCATGGAAGAGAGTTACGGGAAGCGAAAGTAGGAACAGGAACAAATAGAAGAAACGAGAACACAGAGAACACAATAATAAAGGAACGGGACAAAATACATAAAAAAAACAGCAGTAGGTATATAAACAGAGGAATAGGGAACAAAGGACAAGAAAACAAGTACACATAGAGACTCCAGGTGTGCAAATAAGATATCCAAGGTTCGCCTGACGCTGGGGTTTCCGCGAGGCTATGCCCGGCTTCCACAGACAAGATTGCAAAAGTGTTCAACTAGTACCACTATGTTGCTAGTCCGTACAGTTTGAGGAAGGTTCCAGAAGATCTGTGGAGCGAGGAGCTGAAGAGGTTACTCCTTTTATTGATAACTCGAGCTCCCCTCTTGATTATTTCCATAATCTCAGTGGCACACAAATCGCACGAGTCATGTCCACCCTCTCTGTAGGGTTGAGCCGATGCTACCTTGGACCACGACATGGTGAATTCTACGTTATCCCATTTGAGACGCCACACTAGTTCGGAGAGGGCGGTGCTGTGCTTCTTATCCGCCCTCCTAAAGGTGTGGCAGTGATTGTATCAGCATTCCTTAAACTTATTAGCCGTGACTCCGATATAGGTGACGGCATGATTGCTGGTATTCACCCTACATTCATATACTAAGCCACTGCCGAGGCACCTACCATCCAGGGGCAGCTACCGGGGTTTCTACAATTACAACCCAGAGGCGTGTTGCCGCCTGTATCAACGGAACGCGTTGTGATTCCCCGGTCTTTCACGGTCCAAGACGTTACCAACAGAGGAAGAGGTATTTGTGCGGTGCGTCTTCTCACGGTTGCTGTTTCCCCTGGAGTTGCGGCCGTTTTTTAATCTACTGCGGTTCAAGGCTTCTATGTTTTGTGCTAGGTTTCTAGTTGTGGAGTAGGACAATTTAACCGTGTGCCTGTTGAAGATGATGTGATACCGATGTTGCTTATCCAAAGCCCTGAAGAAAGAGGCCGTTATGTTGTTGCGTAAACCGGCGTTAAACCAAATGACATTACGGGAACGGGTTCGCTTCTTGTTGTAGTCACCAGTCCCTGCACCCGTTCCGTCAGAGTATGTGTTACGTATACGCTGTGGATGTCTGGAATAGTCATTCCCCCCAATTTGTCGCTGCCTGCCCACACTCACAGCTAGTAACCATGGGATTATTTTGAGTCGTTTATAGTCAATAGGTGTTTGTTTGTTAAATGTAAATTCCACCGAATTGCTGGCCATGTTGTTATTGTAGGTATATTATCTCATGCATTTTTATCTACAAATTATCTTTTCTAGGGTTTGTATTAACCGTTATTAAGCTGTTGGTAAACTGTTAGGTTGCTTAATTTTATGAGTTTACACAGGAAGTTGTAAAGGGGGTTAATAACAAAAGGAGGTAATTAAGGTTGTTGATAAATTAAGGGTTGTTTTAATATTGTAGTAGTGTTATAAATTAATCTTTATAGAGTATATAAAATATTATTATTGGTTATTGATTATATAATTGTTATCTGTTAAACTTGTGGGGAGGGAGTTAAAAACATTTTAAAAATTATTTTATTATAACTAGATAGTTTTTACATAGTTAGTATATGTGTATATAATTGTTTCTACTTTTGGCACAAGGCCAGAAATTATCCCAGTGTATTACTGGTACTTTATTTTATCGACCCCGTAGGGATGAAAGGCAAAGTTAACCTCGGCGGGATTTGAACTCAGACCATAAAGGGCCGTAACTCTTTGCTGCAAAGCACGGCGTCTGACCCTCTACCGATACTGCCAATACACCGCCCTTGTGTATATAATATAAGGTAGGCATAGGTTAAGAATAACGTTCGCGAAAATGAAAGTCAATTTTCTGACAAGTGAATGTGTTTGTTTGGTTTTTTTTTACAATGAAAGTTACGATACACTGTTTGTTTATTTACAACAGGTCTCTATAGTGATATGGTGTTAATTAGTATTGCGTGTGTGATTATTTTCTCTTATATATATATGTGTGGGTGTGTGTATGTGTGTATATATATGTGTGTCTGTATGTATATATATATGTGTGTTTGTATATAAATATGTGTTTGTGTCATCATCATCGTTTAGATGTTTTTACCCAAATCCCTTATCATTCTCTGTCCTTCTTATGACCCGGCCTTAATTTCTTTATAGTTGGTGCCAACTTTGGCAAGATATTACAAAAACATCTAAACGATGATGATGACACAAACACATATATATATACAAACACACATATATATATATATACATACAGACACACATATATATACACACATATACACACCCACACATATATATATAAGAGAAAATAATCACACACGCAATACTAATTAACACCATATCACTATAGAGACCTGTTGTAAATAAACAATTGCGTGTGTATCGTAACTTTCATTGTAAAAAAAACAAACAAACACATTCACTTGTCAGAAAATTGACTTTCATTTTCGCGAACGTTATTCTTAACCTATGCCTATAAGGTATATATATATATATATATATATATATGTGAGAATGTATATATTTAACGAAGGGTTAAAAATGAAAAGTTAGAATGGTATATGTGGTTATTAGAAATGATTATAACAAGAATAATAATTGTGAATGAATAATAATGAGAATATAAAGAATATTAAGAATAATTGATTTGGTTATATATAGTTTACTTCACGTGAATCAATTAAAAAGTACATATAAAACAGTTACCAAGAGTTGTTAACGTTGTTATTGTTTCTGATGTGAGTCTGTTGTTGTTGGTGTGAAAGCAGCGAGCGACAGATAATTGTTGTTGTTGTTGGAATTTGGAGACTGTGGTAGTAGTTGTGAGACCGTAGTTAGTAAGAGAGAAGGAGATATGTTCGTATATCTCTTAATGGTCTGTAATTAGTTGTAGACCACTGTGGCTTGTATATGGTCTGTAGGAGTAGAGTTCCAATCGCTCTGGGTGTATCTGTAGACCTCATGGGGTCTGTTGATAGTGGTGAATCCTTACATAGTTAGTTGTGTATCCTAGCGCTTCGATATTTCTGTGTCTGTAGACCCTTGGGTCCATTGATAGCAGTAAATCCTTACATAGCTTGTTATAGGTGTAATGCTCCGATGTATCTCTCTTAGTGGGATGATAGCACAGGCTTTATATACCTGTCGTTTCCTGTCCCCCACCTTGAGGGGACAGCCAACGCATCAACCTGTTAACACAATGTGGTGACCTAGAATTTGATCTTTAGGTATCACCCAAAGTTCAAGGCGCGGGCAGATTTCGCTGTGCGTGCGTGCGTGCGTGTGTGTGTGTAACGAATATTCCGGTTGTAACGGAGAAGTGAATAGAGGGAATTTTTGGTATGATGGTTTCAATGCAAAGAATAATACTAGGATTGTGTTGTTACAAACTTTATTTTATTATAACAATATTCAATTTCAATATTGAATGATAAAATCTATAACATGTAATATTCGTACAATAATTTGGTGGGTCTTTGAGCCACGTAAATACAAGTATCACAGAATACGATTATAAGATAATTTGTATTGTATCTGAAAGATACAATGTACCAGAAATGGTACGTATAAACATGCAACCAGTGTGAACTTACTGTGTATGCGTGTGTGCGTATTAGTATACTTTCTTGTTTTAGCAGTAGTAGTAATTACTCAGTCAGGCGTGTAATGGCGTGGGAGAAATAGTGGACAGACGTTTTTCATGACGGGAGATTTGACAGAGTAGGTGAAATGTCCGTTCTTGTCCGTGGTAACACTTTTTCTCTCGGGGCGTAAACAACACTTGTATTTATAAGGGTTGAAGCTAGAAGGATAGATATATCCTCTGACCTTTGGTTAGTATCTCCCAAAGGGTTGGTTTGCCAGGCGTAAACAACTCAGAAGGATGGATATATCATCTGACCTATTTTCTGCCAGGGGTAAACAACCTCTGACCTGTGTTTAGCATCTCCCAAGGGGTTGGTCTGCCGGGCGTAAACAACTAACCACGGCTTGTCCCAGAGGCGGGAAAGCTCAGATTCGGTTTCGAATCTTCGCCGCCGTTATATATATATATATATATATATACAGATTGTGCAGAGAGAGTTGAAGTTTACTATGACAGGATAGGGAGTTGCATAATATACACTGGAGTAATTGGTGTTATATACACAGTTCTCTGCTATTTAGTTGATGTATATTGTGAGTATATTAGAGTGTCTATATTATTTAATTATTTTAATTGTATAGGGTAAGAGATCAAACAAGGGGTTTATTGACAGTATATATGTTAGTGTGGTCTTTTAATTAAGGTGTAGTCCTATATTTATGAAGATCTAATTGGATAAATTAAAAGGTGGTGGTCTAGTATTATCTCCGGTTTGAAGTAGCGGAACAAGAAACTATGGTAATGTGGACATGTGGAGAATATCTCTGATTTCCTATTTAGCAGGCTAAGATTAGAGTGAATATTTCTAGACTCGAGGATGCAACGGTTACAAATTTTGTTAGGTGGTCTATATGAGGGGACCTTAGCTATCACTTCCCATTTTAAGGTGTATGGTATATTACTTGATTTTAATGAGTGTATGTGGATAGTGAGGTTACGTTGCTAAGTTTAGGGTTTCTGAACGAATGAAGGTGTGAATTATATCTGGTCTTAAAGCTATTCGATGTGAGCCTATATATACTTTCGAGATGTGATTAGCGGTTACAGTAGCGGAGTAGATAATGTCTTTAATAAGACAGTTCTTACTTAATGGGCATGTCTTGTTTGGTCTACAATTACAATTGTTTTGGTAACTAGTATACTGGTTAAGGGGGTATGCATTTGAGTGGTTGTTTCTGTTTCTATTTCTAGTATTATGATTATGGTGAGTATTATTATTATTGGTACTATTAGTGTGACTTGCTGTATGGTCCTGTATTGTGTTATTGTTGAGGTTATTTCTATGCTGGACATTATTACTTTGGTGTAATTTGAAGTACTTTTTAATCTTTCTCTTGTTGGTGCTGGCTATATGGTCTGCTATGTTAGGTGTGGTGGAGTAGGAGATTTTAATTGTATTTTTGTTAAATAGGTTGTTAAATGGTATTTTTGTTAAAAACAATGCTATAAACTTTTCTGGGTGGGAAATGATAATGGGCTGGGTGGAGTAGGAATTATGTTAGCAGAAAAATGGATAGATAAGGTAATAGTCGTAAATAGAGTGAACGACAGCATAATTAAAATAAGACTAGTTCTAAATAGAATATCTGTGTCAATAATATCTGCTTATGCACCTCAATCTGGCCTAATTTACATTATAAAAGATAGGTTCTATGAGTCGATAATGCTCACTATCTCCCAAGTAACCGACAGCGACTACTTAATTATTGCTGGTGACTTTAATGGTCATGTTGGACAACATTGTTATGGCTATGACGGAATCATGGAGGCTACGGTTTTGGTACTAGAAATAAGGAAGGCTTCAAGATCCTGGCATTCTGTGACGCTAATAACCTAACCATTTGTAACACAAACTTTAAAAAATGAGACAATCACTTGATCAGGGGAACACGCCAGCCAGGTAGATTATATCCTTACTAGAAGACGTGACAGAGTGTCTGTTGTAAACACTAAATCACTCTCTCGTGAAGAATGCACCTCCCAACATAGCCTCATAGTTAGTGATCTCATAGTCAGGACGAGACATACTCGACAACAGAGGAGGCCTACCTTGAGGAGAAGAATATGGAAGTTGAAGGACCCCACAGCCAGTAACGAATTTAAAAGCATATTACTTGATGCTTTTGAGAGTAAGGAAAAGCAATTAGAGACGTACAATATAGAGGTACATTGGCAATTCTTGAGAGTTAACCTGCTGAAGGTGACAGATGGAATCTGTGGCTGGAGCAGACCTTTAGGCAGGAGGAGAGTAACTTGGTGGTGGAACAGTAAGGTGGAGGAATCAATCAAGGCCAAAAAGCAGGCTTGGAAAGTATGGCGGGATGGGGGGATGTAGAGAACACTATCAGGTGGCTAGGAGAGAAGCTAGGCGAGAAGTGTACTTTGCAAAAAGGGAAACAGAGGATAGAAAATTTAAGCATATTCTAGAACGCGAGGACCAAAAACGTGAGATGTTCAGGATTGCAAAACAATGTGTCAAGGAAAACTGTGATATTGTCGGGGAGAAGTGTGTCTGTAATGATGGTGTACTTGCCATCACTGATACTGATAAGAAGGAAGCTTGGTAGTGTCACTACGAGAGACTACTAAATGAGGAGAATAAATAGGACAAAGATAGTCTGCCTCAAATCAATCCAATAGAGGGACCAGCGGTGCAAGTTAAAAGTAGTATAAGTAAGGCAATCAAAGATATGAAGACAGGCAATGCAGCTGGGCCTTCGGAGATAGTTGCTGAGATGTTGAAAGCGTCTGGAATGGTGGGACATACTATGGTCACCCGGATAGTAATACAGAATGGGGTCATACCAAATGACTGGCGTAGCAGCATCATTGTTAACTGCTACAAGAGCAAAGCAGACGCTCTAGATAGAGGAAACTATAGTGGCATTAAGTTAGTTGACCAGGTCATGAAGGTCACAGAAAGAGTTATAGTGCAAATAATCAGAGAGCAAATTGATCTAGATGAAATGCAGTTTGGGGTTGTGCCAGGTAAAAGTACCATCGATGCTCTTTTCCTTGTATGACAACTACAAGAGAAGTAATTAGCTAAAAGTAAAACCCTCTACTTAGCTTTTGTTGACTTGGAGAAAGCCTTTGACAGAGTCCCCTGCTCCATTATCTGGTGGGCTCTTAGAAAACTAGGAGTAGATGAATGGCTTGTGAGAGCTATACAAGCCATGTATAAAGAAACAGTCAGCAAGGTTAGAATTAACAATGAATATAGTGAAGAATTTAGCGTAAAAGTTGGTGTTCATCAAGGCTCTGTCCTTAGCCCCCTCCTATTTATTATTGCCCTTCAGGCTATAACAGAGGAGTTCAAGACTGGCTGCCCATGAGAACTTCTATATGAAGATGATCTAACTCTCATAGCTGAATCCATGGCTGAACTAGAGAAGAAATTCCAAACATGGAAGCATGGCCTAGAATCAAAAGGCCTTAAAGTTAACTTGTTTAAGACTAAAGTTCTAGTATGTAGAAAGGAAAATAGGGCACAGGTGCCCTCAGGGAAATGGCCACTATCAGTGTGTAGGAAAGGAGTAGGTAGAAATTCCATTCAATGCCCCAAATGCAAACTATGGGTACATAAAAGATGTAGTGGGATCACAGGCAAGCTATCTAAGAATCATCATCATCATCATCATCATCATCATCATTTTACGCCTGATTTTCCCCGATTGCAAGGGTGGGATGGGTCTTATTCAGCACAGCATCTCTCCACTTGTCACGGTCCTTCGTCATCTCCACCGTGAGATTCAGCGATCTGAGGTCTGTTCTCACCACCTCCGCCCATGTTTTTCAAGGTCTACCTCTACCACGTCTTCCTTCAACTGGCATTTCCTGGCACTTCTTCACCCATCAGTAATCCTCCATGCACATCACATGTCCATACCACTTCAGTCTCCTCTCCTGTACACTACATTCTATCCCTCTCAGACACAGTTTCTCTCTCAACACATTTATGCTGGGTCGTTCACGCACATTGACATTGCACATCCAACGGAGCATGCTTGCCTCATTTCTCTCCAGCCATCGCATATCCTCTGCAGTTGCTGCCCATGTCTCACTACCATGCAACATCGCGCTCCTCACGCAGGCATCATATAACCGGCCTTTCGTACGCAGGGAGAAACTCTTCTTCATCAGCAGAATAAGCAGCTCCCTAAACTTCTTCCAACCCGTCCTTATTCTAGATACTATGACCTCAGAACACCCACCTCCCATGCTAATCTGATCTAGGTACCGGAAGCTATCCACCACTTCTATAGCACCCGTCTGCATTTGAAAATTGTGTCTATCAATGCGACTTCTACTGTCTAATTTCCCTGTACATCTACTGCATACGTATTTCTCCCTACCTGTTAGTTTGCCTGCTATCCCACTACATCTCTTGTGTACCCAGGATCTGCATTGTGTAAATTTTATAGAATTTATGCCAGTTCCTTTTCTGCATATCGAACATGGCCATTTCCCTGATGGAATCAGAGTTTTGTCCTCTTTTCTACTCATCAACACTTTTGTCTTAGCTATGTTCACTCTCAGTCCTCTTGCTTCCAACTGCTGTTTCCATAGCCAGAATTTATTCTCTAGCTCCTCTACTGATTCTGCTATAAGAACCAAATCGTCAGCATAGAGAAGTTCCCATGGACAGCCAGTCTTAAACTCCCCTGTTATGGCTTGGAGGACTATAATGAACAAGAGCGGGCTGAGGACCGAACCTTGATGTACTCCTACTTTTATCTGGGATTCCTCACTAAACTCCATTCCTACCCTGACTTTACTGACAATACCTCTGTATGAAGTTTGCACTGCCCTCACAAGCCATTCCTCAACACCTAGTTTTCTTAGGGACCACCAGATGACAGATCGGGGTACCCTATCAAAGGCCTTCTCTAGGTCAACAAAGGCTAAGTATAGTGTCTTATTTTTCTCTAAGAACCTCTCTTGTAATTGTCTCACCAAGAAGAGGGCATCTGTTGTACTCTTCCCAGGCACAAAACCAAACTGCATCTCATCTAGTTTGAGCCTTTCTCTAATTAGTTGTGCTAATATCCTTTCTGCCACTTTCATAACCTGATCCATCAGTTTTATACCCCTATAATTGCTCCTCTCCAGAGCATCCCCTTTACCTTTGTAGCAATTTATGAGAATACTGCTGCACCAGTCTTTGGGTATGACACCACCATATATAGCCTGATTGATGATACGTGCAACCAGTTTAGTGCCTACGTCCCCTGATGCTTTCAGCATCTCAGCAACTATTCCCGATGGTCCAGCAGTCTTACCATTTTTCCTTTCCTTAATCGCCTCTTGGACCCTATATTCGTCAATCTCAATAGCTGGTCCCTCTGTCGGATCTACTGAGGGTAATTTCTCTCTCCCCCATTCATTCTCAACATTCATCAAGTCTCTCATAATGACATTTCCAGGCCTCCCTTTTCTGAGCATCAGTGACACTAAGTACACCGGCATCATTCCGGACACACTTATCCCCAACAACATCCTGATTTGCATTGACACACTGCCTTGCAATATGGAACACTGCACGCCTCTGATCTTCCCGTCGCAGAACATTGGCAAACCTCCTACTCTCAGCCTCCCTGTGTGCTAAGTACACCTAAGAATGTAGATTTTATATGTGGCCGATGCTCAGGTGCAATAAGTAGCAAGTGTCCACAGGATACTAGTTCCTTCTACTGCTCAGATGGTTCTATAGAAATAGTGGACACTTTCCGTTACCTGGATGACAAAATCAGCAATGGGGGAGGGTGCTCTGAAAGTACAGTTACCAGAGTCAGAACGGGATGGAAAAAGTTCAGAGAGCTTATACCGCTGTTGGCCACAAAAAATATCTCTCTAAAAATGAAATGTAGACTGTATGATGCCTGTATACTAACAGCAATGTTACATGGCAGTGAGACATGGGCATTGTGTGCAAAGGATCTGTGCAGATTGGAAAGGATCGAACCATGCATGCTCCGTTGGATGTGTAATAGTAATATACGGGAACGGCAAAACATAAATGAACTAAGTGAGAAATTAGGAATAAGAGGGATCAGATGCAGTTTTCTTGAAAGAAGATTACATTGGTATGGTCACGTGATGCGCATGAAAGACGACAGCTGTATAAAAAAGGGCAGGGCGATCAAAATTGATGGAAGTTACGGAGTAGGCAGACCCAGAAAAACCTGGCACAACTTGATAAATTCTGACCTTACACACTTACACCTCTCCAAGACAATGTCACTGGACCGAGATCTTTGGCGCTACGCAGTAATACAGAAGACCCGACTTCCCACGGGAATAAGCCGATGCTGAAGCATATAGACAATATGCCCCACCCCCACTGCAAAGTGGTCATGTAGGTGTCACAGCAAAAAGCACCCAGCACTCACTATAAATGGGGTTGGTATTAGGAAGAGCATCCAGCTGTAGAAATCAAGCCAGAATCAGTTCCCGTATGAGCAAGACAAGGTCACCCGACCTGGCACTGCCCACAACAGGACAACCCGTCTAACCCATGCAAGCGTAGAAGAATGGACATAAAACAGTGATGATATCTGACTCTGTATCCAAGGAATTAACTCAACGGAACACAGAACTTTTCTATGGATTTCACTGGATTACTCGCCATCGGACTACATTGAGTTCTATCTAGAGTATGGACCCTACCACCAAGGGTAGACCACACTGAAATATATATATATATATATATATATATATAAATATTTGTGTGTGTGTGTGTATGTATGTGTTCAGTGGTTATTTGTAAAACACCCAAAATCAGCTATTATTTTGTTATGACTGAAATAATTGTAAAAGGGAAAAAAATACAATCAGCTATTATTGATTGATTAAACGATCAGAAATCAATTTGTTTAGGAATCAATCAAATTAACATTTCACTGAGAAATAAACATTGACTTTATTTGCTTGTGTTACTGTCAACATATTAAGACTTCATTCACCTCATAACCTCTTTTTATTGTCAAGGATTTCATATCTTTGCCAGCTTCCATATTGTTTTTGGCAGCCATCTTAACTTCTGTTGTTGATTGAAGAAACAGTTTTGTTGTGTGTTGGGGAGCGATGGTAATTAAAATTAGTTTTTAGTTTGATAGTTTTTATTTTAAATTTGATTCTAAGTCAATATAATGAAGTCCTAACATTAAAACATTGAAACACTTGCAACAATCAACCATACTAAACATAAACATTGGGAACTTTAATTTAATTATGATGGCAAAGATGGTTGTGGTGGTGATGGCGATGATGGTGGTGATGGTGGTGATGGTGGTGAGCCTGGTTATGGTGGTAATGATGATGATGGCGATGATAGTTTTGGTGGTAAGGATGGTGGTGGTGATGATGGTTGTGGTGGTGGTGAGGCTGGTTATGGTGGTAATGATGATGATGGCGGTGATAAGGATGGTGGTGGTGATGATGGTTGTGGTGGTGGTGAGGCTGGTTATGGTGGTGATGATGATGATGGCGGTGATAGTTTTGGTGGTAAGGATGGTGGTGGTGATGATGGTTGTGGTGGTAATGATGGTGGTTGTGGTGGTGATGATGATGTTAGTGAAAGTGGTGATGCCAATAGGTGGTGATGGTGGTGACAACAATGATGATGATTGGAGCTATTGATTCTTTAACAACTGGTTGTAACTATGTGTTATCATAGGTTGTAAGTTGGGGATTAGATATTCATAACCATTATCACTATTATTTTCGCGGTGGATTGGCAGTATCAGTGGAGGGTTGGACGCCATGCTTATCAGCATAGTTACGTCCCTTTACGATCTGAGTTCAAATCCCGCCGAGGTTGACTTTGCCTTTCATCCTTACGGGGTCGATAAAATAAAGTACCAGTAATGCACTGGGTAATTTCTGGCCTTGTGCCTAAAGTAGAAAGGTGACAGTAATATCCGTGTTGTTTCCTTGAGCAAGACACTTTATTTCACATTGCTCCAGTTTACTCAGCTGTAGAAATGAGATGATAGGGACTGGGGTCCCTATCATTCCACTGTAAAGTGGTCGTGGAGGTGCCACGGCAAAAAAGCACCCAGCACTCACTGTAAATGAGGTTGGTGTTAGGAAGGGCATCGAGCTGTAGAAATAAAGCCAGAATCAGTTCCTGTCCCACCCTTGCAAGCAGGGAAAAAGCGGACGTAAAATGAAATGAAATGATGATCTACACACACACACATATATATATATCTACACACACATATATATATATATATATCTACACACACATATAGATATATACATATATCTACATACACATATATATATCTATCTACACACACATATATGTATACATATATCTACACACACATATATACATATATCTACACACACATATATTTCTACAAACACATATATATATACATATCTACACACACATATATATATACATATATCTACACACGCATATATATATATTTCTACAAACACATATATATATATACATATATCTACACACACACATATATATACATATATCTACACACACATATATACATATATCTACACACACATATATACATATATCTACACACACATATATATATACATATATCTACACACACACATATATATATATATCTACACACACACACATATATATACATATATCTACACACATATATATAGATATATCTACACACATATATATATACATATATCTACACACACACATATATATACATATATCTACACACACATATATATATACATATATCTACACACACACACATATATATATACATATATCTACACACACACATATATATATACATATATCTACACACACACATATATATATATCTACACACACACATATATATACATATATCTACACACACATATATATAGATATATCTACACACACATATATATATATACATATATCTACACACACATATATACATATATCTACACACACACATATATATATATATATCTACACACACACATATATATACATCTCTCTACACACACATATATATACATATATCTACACACACATATATACATATATCTACACACACATATATATATATATATATATCTACACACACACATATCTACACACACATATATATATTTCATTGTTTCACATCCGTTTTTCCACGCTTGCCTGTGTTACTCAGGTTGTCACATGAAATAAGTCAAAGCAGGTCACCATGCCCTAAACATATGAATCTGTGTTTTGGCCTGGTTGCTATGGCACCAGCTCACCATACTGGGGTCGTGTTAGTGTGGACTGGGGGCTTTTGTTGCTATGGCACCAGCTCACCATACCGGGGTCGTGTTAGTGTGGACTGGGGGCTTTTGTTGCTATGGCACCAGCTCACCATACCGGGGCCGTGTTAGTGTGGACTGGGGGCTTTTGTTGCTATGGCACCAGCTCACCATACCGGAGTCGTGTTAGTGTGGACTGGGGGCTTTTGTTGCTATGGCACCAGCTCACTATACCGGGGTCGTGTTAGTGTGGACTGGGGGCTTTTGTTGCTATGGCACCAGCTCACCATACCAGGGTCGTGATAGTGTGGACTGGGGGCTTTTGTTGCTATGGCACCAGCTCACCATACTGGGGTCGTGTTAGTGTGGACTGGGGGCTTTTGTTGCTATGGCACCAGCTCACTATACCGGGGTCGTGTTAGTGTGGACTGGGGGCTTTTGTTGCTATGGCACCAGCTCACCATACTGGGGTCGTGATAGTGTGGACTGGGGGCTTTTGTTGCCATGGCACCAGCTCACCATACTGGGGTCGTGATAGTGTGGACTGGGGGCTTTTGTTGCTATGGCACCAGCTCACCATACTGGGGTCGTGTTAGTGTGGACTGGGGGCTTTTGTTGCTATGGCACCAGCTCACCATACTGGGGTCGTGATAGTGTGGACTGGGGGCTTTTGTTGCCATGGCACCAGCTCACCATACTGGGGTCGTGTTAGTGTGGACTGGGGGCTTTTGTTGCTATGGCACCAGCTCACTATACCGGGGTCGTGTTAGTGTGGACTGGGGGCTTTTGTTGCTATGGCACCAGCTCACCATACTGGGGTCGTGATAGTGTGGACTGGGGGCTTTTGTTGCTATGGCACCAGCTCACCATACCGGGGTCGTGTTAGTGTGGACTGGGGGCTTTTGTTGCTATGGCACCAGCTCACCATACTGGGGTCGTGATAGTGTGGACTGGGGGCTTTTGTTGCTATGGCACCAGCTCACCATACCGGGGTCGTGTTAGTGTGGACTGGGGGCTTTTGTTGCTATGGCACCAGCTCACCATACTGGGGTCGTGATAGTGTGGACTGGGGGCTTTTGTTGCTATGGCACCAGCTCACCATACTGGGGTCGTGATAGTGTGGATTGGGGGCTTTTGTTGCTATGGCACCAGCTCACCATACCGGGGTCGTGATAGTGTGGACTGGGGGCTTTTGTTGCTATGGCACCAGCTCACCATACTGGGGTCGCGATAGTGTGGACTGGGGGCTTTTGTTGCTATGGCACCAGCTCACCATACTGGGGTCGTGATAGTGTGGACTGGGGGCTTTTGTTGCTATGGCACCAGCTCACCATACTGGGGTCATGATAGTGTGGACTGGGGGCTTTTGTTGCTATGGCACCAGCTCACCATACCGGGTGGACTTAATGATTCTTTGTTATGATATAACTAGTTAGAGAGGTAGTAATAAGACTAGGAATGATGAGTTGGTGCATACTAATGTCTTCTATATATTTCATCCTGTGTACATGGGAAGATGGCTTTTCTGCAGTACAGCGTAACACTAGAAATTTTGATCATGTGTCATCTCCTTTGAGAAGTTTAATCCTTTAACATTTACATTACAGGAAGTCCCAGTGGAGGGAAGATGCAGTAGAGGTAGACCACGAAAACATGGGCGGAGGTGGTGAGAGCAAACCTCAGATCGCTGAAACTCACGGAGGAGATGACGAAGGACCGTGACAAGTGGAGAGATGCTCTACTGAATAGGACCCATCCAACCCTTGCAAGCAGGGAAAAGCGAACATAAAATGATGATGATTATGATGATGATGATTACTCTGTATATACTATTGTATTTTCACAGTAAAGGCTTTACCTCACATAATATCTCACATAACATTTACATTACTCTATATATACTATTGTATTTTCACAGTAAAGGCTTTACCTTACATATTATCAAATCTATGAGATTTAGATGTTATTTATTTTGAGGAAAATACCTTAAGTACACACAACCAGTACACAATAAACACAGCCAGTACACACAGCCAGTACACAATAAACACAGCCAGTACACACAGCCAGTACACAATAAACACAGCCAGTACACACAACCAGTACACAATAAACACAGCCAGTACACACAGCCAGTACACAATAAACACAGCCAGTACACACAACCAGTACACAATAAACACAGCCAGTACACACAGCCAGTACACAATAAACACAGCCAGTACACACAGCCAGTACACAATAAACACAGCCAGTACACACAGCCAGTACACAATAAACACAGCCAGTACACAATAAACACAGCCAGTACACACAGCCAGTACACAATAAACACAGCCAGTACACACAGCCAGTACACAATAAACACAGCCAGTACACAATACACACAGCCAGGACACAATAAACACAGCCAGTACACACAGCCAGTACACAATAAACACAGCCAGTACACACAGCCAGTACACAATAAACACAGCCAGTACACAATAAACACAGCCAGTACACAATAAACACAGCCAGTACACACTGTAAAGTGGCTGGTGATAGGAAGGACATCCAGAACAAAAGGTTAGGAGGTCACTCAGTTGTGTCAAAGACAGGACAACTTCTCCTATCTACTCAGTGGAGCAACCATACATAAGTGAGACATAGTGACTCCACCTCAGTACTGACTTGGTCTGTATGGACCCATCCAACCCTTGCTAGCAGAATGTTAAAACAATGATGATAATATGAGAGAGAAAGAGAGAGAGAGAGTGGAATTTTAAATGTATGTATGTGTGTGAATGTGTATATATATGTGTGTATGTGTGTGTGTATGTATCTATCTATCTAGCTAAGGTGGGTAAAATTCCCGAGATCCATGGACGAGTTCTCTCCAGCGGTCTCTGTCCCTCATTATCGCTGCCATGTCCTGCGTCTCCAACAGGCCAGTGCCTGTCCTTAGGGCATCAACATACATTAACCTTGGTCTTCCTCTTCTAGTGTGTCCATGTAGGGGCTCTCACAGGAGCACTGAGTGCAATGTGTATGTATATATATATATATGTGTGTGTGTGTGTGGATGTATATATATATATATATGTATGATGGCTGTATGTATGCTTGGATGTCCTTATGTGTAGATGTATATCTGTATGTATGTATGTATGTATGTGTGTGTATGTATGTATATGTGTGTATGTATGTATGTGTAGGTGGGTGTTTGGCTGTGTGTATTAAAATACAAACTACATTTATAAGCTTGTGACTGGCAGTTTACCAAATGAATGATCAATGAAGGTTAAGAGGAGTGAATTAATTAGTTGAGAATCTGTGATCCAGCAACTCACAATGGACAGAACACTAAAGAGATGGCATGTTGGTAAACCACACCTAACCTCCTTATACTGCAACCAATAACAGGGACATTATATTATTGATTATGTCTATTTATGTATGTCTATATATATGTATGTGTATGTACATATATATCTATGTATATACATACAAGCACACATGTATATATATATATAAGTTATTCCGGGTTCATTCGGAGGTAACCACAGTAAGGTACTCAATACATAGCAGAGTGTAAAAGTTGTAATATAGAAGAGCTTCTACAGGACTAGAACTGTTTCATTCGTGAGAAATCATCCTGATGATTTCTCACGAATGAAACAGTTCTAGTCATGTAGAAGCTCTTCTATATATATAAACATACATATATCTGTATATAAACATATACTTGTGTGCATGTGTACATGTATGTATGCATTTGTGTGTGTATATACACACATATGCATGTATGTACATAAATATCTATGTATATATATATATATATACATATATATATGTATATATATATATATCTATATATATATATGTATATATATATATATCTATATATATATATGTATATATATATATATATATATATGTATATATATATATATCTATATATATATATATGTATATATATATATATATATATATATATATATATATACATAGATATATAGATTTATATATATATGTACATATGTACAAGCACACATATATACATATAAACATACATACATCTGTATATAAACATATATTTGTGTGTTTGTGTACACGTATGTATATATGTGCATACACCTATGCATGCATACATGTACACACATACACCTATGCATACATACATGTACACACATACACCTATGCATACATACATGTACACACATACAATACACCTATGCATACATACATGTACACACATACAATACACCTATGCATACATATTCATAATGGCCACAAATACTGTCATGTAATTTTGTGTAGTTAATTCTGTGAAAGTTAATCTTTATTAAAAGCTCTGCTGTCTGTCTTACTACATTCTGCTATCTGTCCTTGAATAAATGCAATTACATTTACTATAGTAAAACTAGAAAACTGCAGCCTGTAATGGTAAACATCTATTTAAATGCAATTTTGCATGGGAAAATATCTCTCGAGATTTTCCATTAAATATAATATGGAAATCTGCAAAATCTTGGCAAAGACCCATTATTAAGTAACAAGTCAAACATTTGGTGTTACCCATTTGAAGAATATTATGAATACGCTATTAATTCAGTGTCTAAATATCTTGGCAGGGACGTGGAATGGTTAAGATGTTTCGTGTGTACAGAACATTGGATTATGATGGGGGTACTACTGTATGAATTAAGGTCCCAGGTTTGATTTCAGTGTATTGTATCTTGGAAATTTCAATTCTTTAACCGTTTTGATACCAGCCTGGCCAAAAGCAACTCTGATTCTATGAAAGAAAACCATCTATTTCAAATGATTTCTATATAAATTTACATCTTCCAACATGATACAAGAACCATATGTTAAGTTATATTAGGAAGGAGATAATTAATCCTAGGAGTAAGCCCTTCAAAATTCTACATTAATTAATTGAATTAGGGTATATTTCATTATAAATATAGTCACGAAAAGGTTAAAGAATCTAAAGTCGTTCCAAATCTACATCAGATTTCTATGTTTCACTCAGTATTCCCACCAACAAATTCTTGTGCTATGACTTCTCTTCAAGACAAAGTGTTGCCTGTTCTCTGGAAACAAAAGTATTTATCATTTAGCCTAACAGTGATTAACACAAAACCTCATTACATTATTTTTATTGTAATTAATATTGGAGCTATTATATATATTATTTTTTCTATATAGTAATGTTAAGTTGACTTTATGTAAATAAAAGGAATAATTTGTAGTTTCCTCAAATTTAAGTTTTTCTCTTACATATATTCACTGCACTACTAAAGTGTGCAGTCTGTTCCTGGAGGGTTATCAGGCTTATACTGGTTTCTGTGGTGTGACTGTGAGTACAAGACTCTCCACTGGACAGGACGCCAGTCCATCACAGAGTTAAACCCCCCATATATTGCTGGTATTCATTTTCAGCTCAGTGTACTGGAGCAATGTGAAATGAGGTGTTTTATTCAAGAATCCAGTCCAGGAATCAAAGCCATGACATTACTATTGTAAGTCCAACACCACTGGGCCACATGCCTCCACTATTTATATATGATCCACAGTTCAAATTATCCTTGTAAATCAAGCTCCAGACAATTTATATACAATCCACATTGAGACAATATGCTTGACATTAGTATATCTCCCCTGCTAAAACAAAGGTTAGCACTATGGAAGGATACGGGGGACGGGGGCACATGACAAGCTTCTCTTATTGTCTACATCATCCCTCACCAAACCCTTGGCTTTCATTTCCCTCCGCCATTTTTAGATATATCTTTCTTTGTCTTCCCCTTTCTCTACTTCCCTCCACATTTCCATCTTGAATACAACAACAATAATAAGGTAAAAAGAAGTTGCCATCAGCTGCTATGAGGAATTGAACACTATATCTCCCAGATACTGGCTAGACACTTTAGCCATTAAGCTAAGGGACCATGACAACCTGTGCACCATCTTTTTAACTCAATAACTAGACAACAGCTTTCAGATGCAGACACACATCCATATGTAAACAAACAACTTCTGGACTTTTAAGCGCTGAGAATATATATATATATATATATATATATATATATATATATATATATAAGGAGAAGTAGGAGTCAAACTAGTAACCTGCATAGTAAACCAAGTAATACATGATGGAGTCATGCCCAATGACTGGCACAGCAGTACAATCATTAATTGCTACAAGGGCAAAGGTGATTCCCTAGAAAGGAGCAACTGTAGAGGAATAAAACTAAAGGACCAAGTTATGAAAGTGACAGAAAGCAGCTAATTAGGGAAAGAATTAAATTAGATGAGATGCAGTTTGGTTTAATGCCTGGGAAAAGTACTACAGATGCCCTCTGTTTAGCTTTTGCTGATCTAGAGAAGGCCTTTGACAGAGTACCTCGATCTATTATCTAGTGGTCCTTAGGGAAGGAAATTAGGTGTAGAAGAATGGTTTGTGAGAGCAGAGCAAGTTATGTACAGAGGAGTTGTCAGTAATGAGTTTGGCAAGGAATTCAAGGTACAGGTAGGAGTTCATCAAAGTTCAATTCTTAATCCACTGTTGTCCATCACAGTTCTTCAGGTCATAACAGGGGAGTTTAAAACGAGCTGCCCATGGCAACTGCTCTATGCAGATGATTCGGTCCTTATAGCTAAAAGCAAAAAGCAGCTAGAAAATAAATTCCAATTATGGAAACTGAATTTGGAATCAAAAGGCCTAAGAGTAAGGTGCTAGTGAGTAGGAGAGAAGATAAGACCCAGATTCCCTCAGGGAAGGGGTCCTGCTCAATATGTAGAAAAGGAGTGGGCATAAACTCCATACAATGTACAGAATGTAAACAAAAGATGTAGTATAATGATATAAGTATAATGGATTATGTGCTCAAATGTGTAGATGCTATAAGATGGAGTGAAGACCCTTAAAACACATCTTTTAAAGGTTTTCTCTTTTATAAGCTATATACATTGTTTACATAAAAATAATAATTGTTTCTACTTTTGGCACAAGGCCATCAATTATCCCAGTGTATTACAGGTACTTTATTTTATCGACCCTGTAAGGATGAAAGGCAAAGTCAACCTCGGCGGGATTTGAACTCAGATCATAAAGGGAGGTAACTCTATGCTTCAAAGCATGGTGTCCGACCCTCTACCGATACTGCCAATCCACCACCCAAAAATAATAATGGTTTTTAATTTAGGCACCAGGTTAGCCATTTCTTTTTTAGTGTGAGGAGTCAATTAAATCAGCCCCAGTATTTGACTGGTACTTTAATTTGAACTCAGATCTAAACAAACAAGAACAAATATTATTAACAATTGTTTCTACATTTGACACAAGACCAGCAATTTGAAGGGGAGGGAAAAGTCGATTAAATTGACCCCAGTGTTTACTGGCACTTTATTTTATCAACCCGGTAAGGATGAAAAGCACAGTTAACCTTGGTGGGATTTGAACTCAGAACGAAAAGGGACATAATTCTATGCTGCAAAGCATGGTATGTGACGTTCTACCGATACTGCCAATCCATAACAATATCTGCTCTGGCCTGGAGTAGTAGTACCTGTTAGGGAACCATTTATGGTTTAAATAATTACCTTATTTGAGTGGTGCCAAACACGACGAATGCTGCAGTAGGAGGAGTGGGTTTTGTTTTCAGTGCAAAAACCAATCTATTGGTGAGGGAAATCACACCTGTCTCCCCACGAGTGTTGAGGGAGACCTTCAATGGAAACCGAAGACTGACAGTCATTTCAGCCTATAGTCCAACCGAGGGAGACAGTGATGTGAGTGCAGAAGAGTTCCATGAGGAAGTGTGTAGAGCTGTCAACACCACACAAGCTCACAACATCCTGCTTGTTTTGGGGGACTTCAATGCTCATCTGAGTAAGGAGGGCAGTGAAGATCCTTGCTGGTACTTCTATAACAACACCAACCGAAATGGAAGACTACTGGGAAACACTCTGCTGGAGGCAAACTTGATAGCAACCAACCTAAGGTTTAGGAAGAATCCGGGGAAGATGTGGACCTACATCTCAGATATGCACCTGTCCCAAGTCCCAGATTGATTTCATTCTGGTGACGAAAAAGTGGCGGAATAGTGTTCTGAACACAGAACCATACAACTATTTCAGTACACTGGGTAGCACCGGCTTGTTATGAGTGAGGTCCGAGTGAGCTTAAAAAAGAGCAAGGCTCGGCCCTGGAGAGCAATCTATGACTGGAGAGCTTTCAAGGAAGATGATAAGCTACAGTAGAGGTTCACAGTGGAAGTGAGGAACAAGTTCAGTGCTCTGTGTGGAGAGACAGAGGAGAGAGAGATTGGAGGGACTGAGGAGAGTGTGATGAGGAGGTACAGGCACTTCACCAATGCAGTGGCGGAAGCAAGTGAGACCCTGGTGCCGAGGAGAAAGAACAAAAGGAAGCTCTGCAGACCCAAAAGTGTGTGCAGCCAGAGAACACCGGAAAGCTGCCAAGGACCAATTCTATGCTGATCCTACGGAGGAGAGGAAGGAGAATATGGAGGTGGTGAGGGAAGAACTCTTACACTTACACTGAGGCCAGAGAGAAGGCGCTGATAGAGAGGATCATAAGTGTGGAGAGAGCAGTTGGCAGGTCTGGGTGTAAGAAGAGCTGGATGATTATCAACGAGATTACAGGGAGGAAGAGAAAGTGTTCGAGTCAGATCCAGAGAACAGGGCCCGAGGATAGGAGGAGGAAATGGCTGGATCATTTTAGGACCCTACTAGGAGAGCTGCCCTCCACAGCCCAGAACACTGGGGAGATCAGGCAGCTGTTTGAGGAACTGAATATTGAGACAGGACCCTTCACCAGAGAGGAGCTTCAGAGAGCCAAGAAGAAGATCAGGGAGGGCAAGGCTCATGGAGAAGATGGAGTGGCATCAGAGGTGATAAAGAGGTACGATTTTGATGATATCATCCTGGGGTTCTGTAACCAGGCACTGGAGAAAGGAGTCGCCCTGAATCAGTGGAGGATCAGTAACATCGTTCCAGTGCCAAAGAATGGAGATCTCTCTAACACCAACAATTACAGGGGGATCTCACTGACGTCACTTGTGGCAAAGACCCACAACAGGATGATTCTTAACAGGATCCAGTCCAAGATGGAAAAGAAGATCAGGGACAACCAGAACGGCTTCAGAGAGGGAAGATCAACCACCAGTCACATCCTGATGCTGAGGAGGATATTAGAGGGAACTAGAGCAAAGAGCCTTCCTGCCGGCATGGTTTTCATTACTTTAGGAAGGCCTTCGATTTTGTGGACCGTCACTGCCTGATGAAGATCTTACAGGCTTCTGGAATCCCCAAGAAGATAGTGGACTTGATATCACTGCTCTACACCAACACCAAAGCCCAAGTCATTACACCTGCTGGGATGACAGAGCTCTTTGAGATACTGGCTGGAGTGCTCCAAGGAGATACATTGGCTCCCTACCTTTTTATCATGGTATTGGACTATTGTATGCGCCTTGCGCTGGATAAACACCAGGACTCTGGCTTTACTGTAGCACCGGCTCAGAGCAGGAGAGTTAAGGCGAGAAAGATATCGGATGCTGAATTTGCCAACGACATAGTTCTGGTGACAAACACTGTGAAGTAGGCAGAGGATTTGATGCAGGAGGTGGAGACTGTGTCGATGGGTGTGGGGCTGAGAATGAATGAGATTAAGATGAAGTATCTGGTAGAGAACATTAAGAAGCCAGAGAAGATCACTAATGTAGGTGGGAAGCCGCTAGAATTGGTTGAAGACTTCCTGTATCTGGGAGCAAAGATTGGGAATACGGAAGATGATGTGGTTGAGAGGAAGAGCAAAGCCTGGGCGGCGTGCCACAGTTTGAGATCGGTGTGAAAGTCGGACCTTCGTAAAGACCTGAAGATCTGTCTCTTCGTTGCTGTAGTGGAGTCTATGCTGCTGTACAGGTCTGAGACTTGGACACTGACCAAGAAATTCACTCAGATGGTGGATGGGTGCTACACGAGAATGCTGAGGATGGCTCTGAACATTAATCAGTTTACACTGAGGATAAAGAACTGAGCTGTACGGGAGCCTCCCAAAAGTCAGCTCGAAAGTAACACAGAGGAGATTGAGGTTAGCTGGACATGTTCACTGACATCCAGAGTTGACACTGCACTCAGTGCTCCTGTGGGAGCCACTGGACAGACACACTAGAAGAGGGATACCAAGGTTGACATATCTTGATGCTCTAAGGACAGACACCAGTCTCTTGGAGACGCAGGACAAGGCAGCGATGATGAGGGACAGAGACCACTGGAGAGAACTCGTCCATGGATCTCAGGAATTTTACCCGCCCTAGATAGATAGATATTCAATTAGAGAAAATAGGTTGATTGAAAATCAGCCAACTTTTACATAACAGATGTCAAGCACTCAACGATTAAACAAGTAAGACGGTTACAAGGAATAATGCATTAAATAGAGAAGATTACCAAGATAAAATTGAGTACATGAATATGGATAATGATAATTACACATCCTCGCATAGAAACAAACAAACCATAGATATTAACACTAACACACACACAGTTAATGGCAATCGAAATAATGGGAGTACTTGAACCCAAAACAATAGAGTCGGGACAAATCAGATTTTAAATGGATATAACTCGAATATATCCCGCTCTGTTGTGTGGTATAATCCATCTCCACTACATTAGAATTCAAAATAACTTAGTTTGATTTTTCTTTAACACATTAGATAGGTGTTTTCCTAGATCACATAAATACAGTAAAATCTTTAACTGGCACACAATCAAACTTTCCTACTCGACTACCAAAAATATAGCCCAGAATATAGCGAAAATTAATAATAGAAATCTGGGAATCAAACATAGGGAGATAACTCACAATAGCAAACAGAAACACTGATAGAATAAGCAGCATCTCGTATAGAGACAACCATTAACATATATGAGATAAACCTACGGACACAGAGACACAGGGAGGGAACTTCAAATGGTAACGGAAATAACTGCAACTGTAAAAATCATAATTTTTGCCCATTAAGTAATAACTGTCTAGATAAAAATATAGTTTATGAATGCAAAGTAAAAACGAATAATAAGTCTTATAGTTACATTGGTGCAACTGCCTCTAAATTTAAGGAAAGGTGGTACAACCATCGCCACTCACTTTAAAAAGAAGATAAAAGATGTAGCACGGCCCTGTCGGAACTGATTTGGTCGCTTAAAAACAAAAACTCTCACATGCTTTTCCATACACTAATGCTTCTATATCTAAAGTACCACAGATATTCTCTATATCATAAACAATAGACATAAAATTATAAATAAACGCTCAGAAATGTTTAGTTCTTGTCTGCACAAACTCAGCAAGACTTTTCATAGGCTATTTAGTTAAAACATAAAGTTAGATAGGCTACGAAATAAGTAATTCAAAATTTCTTTAGTTACATTATAACTTCAGCATCTATGAATGAATACCTAAAATTTGAAATAGTATCTAAGTGAAATAAATCTAGCATATGAGAAAAGAAAAGAGACTAACAGTTCATACATGTTTTCCTTTGACCAATCCGGTAACTTGATACCTTAGCCAGTTCACAAACAGCAACGCCAACTGTAAGATATATCTCCCACTCATACAATATATACCGTGTGAAGTCTTTCCAGGCATATGCTGGCCAGTCACTGAAGTAAATAACTTGTATAACTGCTTGCATATCAACTGATATTTACATCTCCTGTGGATTTTATCTGAAGAGAACATGTTGACTGATGTTATATAAAAGCCATACATCTTCGAAATACGTATAATAAAATAAATAGGGATGGACTAACGTAACAGTTCTACTTGTTTATTATATATATATATATATATATATATATATATATATATATATATATATATATATATATTTATATATATATATATATATATATATATATATATATATATATATATATATATACACATATTGGGTGTGAACTTTGCTATCATGTAATTTTATGGACATTGTTTATTTCGATATAATAAATATAATAGATATAATAGATATATCAAATTTTAGTGATTTTCAAGTAATAACCTGGCTGATTTTAAAACAAAACTTAACTAGCTTACATGTTTTTTTAAAAAATCGAACTAATAAAGAAAAAATATTTTATTTTTAAAGGTCAGGTTCATTGAAAACACCAAAAACTGTTGAAAAAATATAAACATTTCATTTCCAATGTGGTCTAATATTAAAGAAAGTTAGTGAAAAACATCTATATTATTTAAAGTTTGTGTCAATTCCTCCATCTATATATCTCTCGATAAATGTCTACATGTTAGAGGTGAAATTTAGGGGTTTTTTTCTGTGGATTTTGGTGTTTTGAACAATTCTTCCATTTCTCCTTCATTTGACTAAAACAGAAATAATTTGTGACAGTTTTAAAGGTCAGTTTCGTTCTAAACACGAAACGAGATATAGATATAAATCAGTTAAACTGTAACCAAAAGTGTTCATCAACAACTTACTTTAACCAGTAAAGTTAGTAATAAGAGTAAGATAAGACAGTAAGCATGCACATGTACACCAGGTCCAAACACAGAGGAGCCAAACTCCCACTGTCATCACCTCCATCTCTCTCGTCCTCTCCATCTTACACATGTACACCAGGTCCGAACACAGAGGAGCCAAACTCCCACTGTCATCACCTCCATCTCTCTTGTCCTCCCCATCTCACATGTACACCAGGTCCGAACACAGAGGAGCCAAACTCCCACTGTCATCACCTCCATCTCTCTCGTCCTCCCCATCTCACACATGTACACCAGGTCCGAACATAGAGGAGCCAAACTCCCACTGTCATCACCTCCATCTCTCTCGTCCTCCCAATCTCCCACTATTATGAGCAAATGGGGTCCCATGTACTGGCCGCCCCATGGCCCCAGCAGACAAAATGGAGAAGGCATTTCCCCGTAGGATGGTAAGGGAGATGTGCTGGAAGAGCCATTCCATCTAGCACCTGCGGCTAGCTCAGTGCCTATGGTGGTGAGTAGGCAGTTAGCCCTATGGCCAAGGACACCAGTTGTTAAATCATTTCTATAACCTCCATCAATTAAAAGACCTTATTGTTGGCACCTCAATGAATTATAGTATTATATTCTTATACACGGTTTAGAAAGAACAAATGGCGAGCAATTTATAATGTTATTTACGTATTTGTAATGTTCATTTCATTTTACGTCCGCTTTTCCCTGCTTGCAAGGGTGGGACAGGAACTGATTCTGGCTTGATTTCTACAGCTGGATGCCCTTCCTAACACCAACCTCATTTACAGTGAGTGCTTCATTTATAGTGAGTGCTGGGTGCTTTTTGCCGTGGCACCTCCACGACCACTTTGCAGTGGAATGATAGGGACCCCAGTCCTATCATGTCATTTCTGAGTAAACTGGAGCAATGTGAAATAAAGTGTCTTGCTCAAGGAAACAGCACATCACCCGGTCTGAGAATTGAACTCACAACCTTTCGCAAGGCCAATGCTCTAAGCACTAAGCCATGTGCCTCCATATATTTATATATATATTTATAACATATTATTTATATATATATTTAAAACATGTTATTTATCTATATATTTAAAACATATTTGCAATGTCATTCAACTGTAAATTTATACAATTATAAATAAAATATATAATGCTGGACTGTTAAACTATTTATATAAAACCAGAGATCCAAGACATATTTCAACAAATACAATGAAACTATTTTCAAATTATTTTTTATACTTTGCCCAGCCTCAAGCAAAGCCAGAAAGATACAAAAAAAACAGGGAAATGGCGGAAAGAACATAATTTATAGAAAAAGATGGCGATTGATGTAGCAACTATATTTTTCTCTAACAATATAATGGCTCTTTCTCTATATATACATATATCTTTTAATTTAAATTATTGATGCTCTTGGACAAATGTCCATAGAGCTTTTTTACTGAGAAACATAATCATCATACATATTATATGTTATGATACTTTAACTTATATAAGTTAAGGTATCATAATATATATTGTTATATTTGGGAATGTCAAAATCCTTGCAAAACAAATACATTCAGGGATGGTGGAAGCATTTCTGAATTGGGGTGGCCAAATTTGGTTAATTTAGTTGTAGTGGTTAGTTTAGCTGTTATTATCAAATAGCAACCAAGATATAAAAACTTTGATATGTGATAAACATAACACAGATGTGTGTTTTGGTATATTTCAGAGGTACTGAGTTAAGTTCAACAGTACGTCCTCATCAGATAAAATAAGATGATGCATGACATACCCTGACATAGCAGATGGTTAAGATTCAGTCATGGTAGTGATTAACCTATGACAAAACTCAATATTTATACCCTAATATTGAGAACATGAGAAAAATATATAATACAAACAATAGAAAGGGTGCGAGTAATACAACTTAAAAAATACATGGCATCAATATAACAGTTAAAAAAATTTTTTAAACTACTGAAGAAAGAGGAAAGAAAAGAAAGCATAGAGAAAGAAACAGCTGATGTGATAATATATTTAGTAGGCGGCTCGAAAAACAAATGAAAGATGATTAAAGAGAGAGAGACAAGTCTTCGACTTCTTTATCACAACTTATATGGTCATTAAAAGAGAAAAATTTAAAATACTCGATCTTTTGGACGAAGCTTTGTAATAGTAAAATATATACGAACTCGTCTATATCAACTAACTGCAACCTCTGCACAAAGGAGGCCCGTTTAATAATTATTAATTATGAAAACTTAATTAACGAAAAAAGTGAATTATTCTCAAACTGCCTTCATAAAGTTTTGTCTACATTCCAAGCCTTGCAAAAAGTCAGGAAAAAACAGTAAACAATCAGGCCTTAATTTTTGACGTCTATTATCAACTGTTGGGCCTAAAAAGTCATAATGGTTTATAAAACTTTAATAATGCTTTATCTCCTAATCATTTATGATGGAATTAATGTTAGAATGAAGGACACTCGTTTGATAACTTTTTACTTGATAAATATACACACCTTAGGGTTTTTTTGGATATTTATAATTTTGATTCAGATCTTTCTTTATTTGTCTCTGTTTTAGATATATAATTTTGATATTTAACTTGTAAATTTACCGATTATAATTGAACTGTAGATCATTCATGCGTTTGCATATTTTACTCATTTTGAGTATGTTTTGAGGACTCAGAAAGTTAGATTTGCATTTATTTACTTTTTATATATATAATATAACAAACCATAATAGTCGACAAATATTGGTCTCTCTCTCCACTGAACTGGAGGTAAAACTACAATTATAGCATTACTAATAATGATTATAATTATTTATTTATTAAATGTATACCGTTTCATTAATACCTATAATAATATCTCTATATAGTTGTACAATTATGTTTATCTAGTGTAATAACATACTCGTAGTTACATTTATAAATAATTTAGATACTCAAATGACTCTATATTGTTATAAGTGTTTGATATTCCCTGGAAGTTCGAATGTATATAATGATTTTTACTTAATTTAATATAATTTAATTTAATTTAATATATTTTAATTAAATTTAGATTACCTTCGGCTTTTTCAAATATTTAGCTCCTCTTTAGATGTATCTTTTGTCTACTATATATTAAAACCCTATTACATTTATAATATATTTTTATTATTGGGCATTTTTAAGTTTCGCAAACAATTCATTATTTTTAGTCTTTATTTTTATATTTATTTTGTATCTAGCCCCTATCATTAGGACTCATGTAGTTTTGACTTATATGTTTATAGCATATATCAACTAAATGAAAATAATTGATATAAAACATTAACTTTGTTAAATATGTTTTAACAATATATTTTAAGTATATATATTTTTTAACAATATTTTCAGTAACTTATTTACTATATTGTATTGTTGTATTATATTATATATATTTGAAAGGTATCACCTTAAGTCTTTGTATATTTTTTGATTAACACATATATATAATTAACACATATATATAATTAAAAATTCAGATTTCTTTAAGTTTAGTTATAAGGCCGGTTGATCCTTTAGGCACTCAAACTATTTAACCATAAATTCTTTAATAATTATAACTATAATTATTTTATAAATTATATTATATAAACTGTTGTCAATATTATAAATAATTTTGGTAAAGATTACCTTCGTGGGGGTATAAAAGCATTATATATTTTCTTTCTCGTGTTTCGTAAATCCTTCAAATTTGTTTTTATAAAATTTGAATTTTAGAAATTAAACTTGATAGTATAATTATAATATTAATACAAATACCTATTAACTTTTAAAACCTAAAATATTACTCATTACTCTGAAATAACTTAAATTATATATTTTGAATATTAACGGTCATCTAAGTAAGTTTGGATATATATTGTATATATGGTTAATTGTCTATAGACTTGAACATAAATTACTCCCCTTTGTCCCTCTCTCTCTTTAATCATCTTTCATTTGTTTTTCGAGCCACTACTAAATATATTATCACATCAGTTGTTTCTTCCTCTATGCTTTCTTTTCTTTCCTCTTTCTTCAGTAGTTTTTTTTTTTTTTTTTAACTATTATATTGATGCCATGTATTTTTTAAGTTGTATTACACGCACCCTCTCTATTGTTTGTATTATATATTTTTCTCATGTTCTCAATATTAGGGTATAAATATTGAGTTTTGTCATAGGTTAATCACTACCATGACTGAATCTTAACCATCTGCTATGTCAGGGTATGTCATGCATCATCTTATTTTATCTGATGAGGACGTACTGTTGAACTTAACTCAGTACCTCTGAAATATGCATAATAAAATATACTTGATCACAAGAATATCTATTTTGTTAATATTTTGAATATATATATATATATATATCATTATCATCATCATCACCGTTTTACGTCCATTCTTCCACGCTAGCATGGGTTAGACGGATTGTCCTGTTGTTGGCAGTGTCCGGTCGGCTGACCTTGTCTTGCACATACAGGAACTGATTCTGACTTGATTTCTACAGCTGGATGCCCTTCCTAACACCAACCTCATTTACAGTGAGTGCTGGGTGCTTTTTTTCTGTGGCACCTCCACGACCACTTTACAGTGGAATGATAGGGACCCCAGTCCCTATCATCTCATTTCTACAGCTGAGTAAACTGGAGCAATGTGAAATAAAGTGTCTTGCTCAAGGAAACAACACATCACCCGGTCTGAGAATTGAACTCACAACCTTTCGATTGCAAGGCCAATGCTCTAACCACTAAGCCATATATAGATATATGTGTATATGTGTGTGTGTATATATGTATATGTTTGTGTGTGTGTGTATTATATGTTTACAATATGGATTATAATGTTTAACACAATTATATTTGTAAACACATTCCCATTGAATCCATATTTGGTTACATATATAAATTTTTCACAAACAACTCCAATACTAGCACAAAATGAGGAGTAGTAGTAACATAAGACCACTGCCACTAAGGTCAAATAGGTGACCTAGACTAAAACGCCGGTAATTTCTAGGTATTTACAGTTATTATAGTTGGTTGTTAAAACAACCCTAACAAACCTAAGAACTTCAATAGACTTGGTACTGGAGTGTTAAGACAGTATCTGACCAATGAGAGGAAGGTAAATTCTACTGATGTTTGAATTCGTTCATTCTAAATCATATGCCACCAGTTCTTTGAGAAAACACCACACTTTGGAACAGGGCATATCAAAGGACCGAAATAACGGAGGTAAACTTGGTTCCATCATTATGTTTTTCCTGTTTTTTCTCTTCAAATTCTAGCTGCCTGGTGATGTCATAGCTGTTGAATAATGGTTAGCACCGAAATAATATATTGCAGCGAATATGAATAAACAAAGTTAATTTTAACCTGTTGACTTACACTCTGATATATATATATATGTATATATATATATATACATATATATACATATATTTATACATGTATATATATATATATATATATATATATATATATATATATATATATATATATATATATACTATAAGTATGTACACGTACATAATATATGTATACAGACGTACAGTAGTATGTATATATATATACATACATGCACACATATATATATGTACGTATGGATTCACCGAACATTTATTATAATGCTCGGTGTGTTTGTAAACAAACATCCCGTATTAAGCCGTAGTGTCCAGCAACCATCGTTGCTCGTTTGTTCAACACTGACAAAGGAACGCTGTACTAGTTTTAAGCTTATTATCTATCGTCAGCAACGTATAGCTTCCTGCCAGATTGTTGAACGTATATACTTACCTTATGCATATTAACGGCTGAGTAGCCCAATTTGCATATCGAGTGGGTTAATCGGCCGGGTGTACGCCTATATACATATATGTATGTACGTGTACATACTTATAGTTAAGTAACAGCCGTACTAAGAGTGGGAAATGAAATTTCGTTTCATTTTTTTCCGTTTATATATATATATATATATATATATATATATATATATATATATATATATATATATATATATATATATATATATATACACAATATATATATTATATATAACAGAGTTTTGTAGCTTGCTTGATATATATATTAATCTATATTAATAAAGCTGACAGCCGTATATATATATGCATGTATGTATGTATGTATGTATTTATGTAACAAAGTTTTGGCCAAACTGCTGGACCAAACGGCACCAAATTTGCACCATAGATGTAACTTTTCCAAGACAGAAAGTGAGGAGTAGATTACAGGTACTTTATTATATATAATATATACACAATGTTTGTTTATAATTTGTTTTTGTAGTTCTGTTTTCCGATGTATTGTGTGTTTGTGTATGCAAAAATATCTGTACACGAATATATAATTATATATATATAATTAATTAAAGCTTGGTTAGAGGCGAAGTCAATGCAGACAGACAGACATACAGACATAGTATAAGCGTGCGATGTAATAGCTATGTATCTATCTAAAAAGACAGAGTAAGAAAGAGAGAGGAATGTCGTATTATCATCCTCATCAACATCATCATCATCCTCGTTTAACGTCCACTTTCCAGCATTCTTCACCATATGAGATGTCATCTAGTGTACCACAGAGATCTGTTCTTGGTCCCCTTTTGTTTGTGGCATATATTAAAGACATAGAAGCCAACTTAAAGAATGCCACAGTACTGAAATATGCAGATGACATCAAGCTGTACCTTGAAATCAAAAGGACTGATCCTGAAATCTACAACTCTTTCCTACAATCAGACCTGGACACAATGCAGCAATGGATCACAGACTGGCAACTGAAGCTGGCTGTGGACAAGTGTACCACCATGCATTTTGGGAGGAAAAACCCAGCGTCCACATACTCCCTCCACAACACTGATATCAAGAAGTCCTCTTGTGAACGTGACCTGGGTATTACTGTCAGCAACGATTTGCGTTGGACAAAGCACGTCTCTAAGATTGTCAAGAAGGCCGATGGTGTCTTGGCATCACTCAGCAAGACCTTTGTTAGCCGCTCTCCAGCATCTATTTAAAGCTGTATACAGCTATGGTATGACCACACTTGGAGTTCGCATCATCAGTCTGGAACACCTATCTTGCTCAGAACATTGGCCTCCTGGAAACTGTTTAGAGACGTGCAACCAAGCGCATACCCTCCATCAGACACCTACCATACTCTGAACGCCTTGCTTCCCTGGGCATGGATTCATTGAAACTCTGACGTCTGGCAATGGACTTGGTAAACACCCACAAAGTTATTAACCATCTCGCCAATTGCAACCCTGAGCACCTTTTTGATCTCCATGTGTCTAACACATGTGGACATGCCTACAAAATCAGAAAACAGCACAGCTCCCATGACTTTCGGAAACATTTTTTCACGCTTAGAGTTGCTGAAGCATGGAACAAACTGCCTGCGTCAGTTGTTAGCTGCCGAGACACTGCATCCTTTAAAACCTTCATGCTTCCCAAAATTCGCCAAAACTACACCTGATGTACCCCTTCCATACACATGCACACATGTGTATATCATGACTCATGCACTGTTCATTTTCCTGACGTTTGTACATTACCCTATGTACTATACATACACTTTTGATGAGTTGTAGTGCACCTGAGCACTGTACACAATATTTTCATTATTATTATTATCAAATCGATGGAGCTGGTCTTTCTCATCTTTCCATGTAGGCGGCATGCAGATTAGCACCACCAATCTCACTAAACAACACAATGCCCCCTCTCACCTTTTGACTCACGTGCGTGCAATCTCATTTTAACTGAAGCCAATCACTATCAGTCATGATTGACCCCTCATAACTTGATTGGTTATTCGATTTCTATGCGTCACCCTCCCTTGAATAACACCTTTATAAAGAGCAAACATGACCCTGTTCGAACAATCATTGTTACTGCCGATATGCCACCCAAAAAGTCCCGGCCTGGCCGCAAGATCCAATTTTCCAGAAGAAAAAATGTTACTAGAGCAGCAGAGTCTGAAGATGATCATGAACGTCACCTTCAGCAGGTGAGGACTCATGCAAGAGCCAGTGGAGCAGGCCACTCTCAAGAGGAGCGCCAGTCTCGCCTTCAGCAGATGAGGACTCATGCGACAGCCATTCGATCAGCCCAGTCTCAAGAGCAGCGCCAGTCTCGCCTTCAGCAACTGAGGTCCTGTGCAGAAGGCAGGAGAGCAACACAGACAGAACAAACCAGATTTCAGCAGGTCAGTTCACAAGCTGATTGCATCCACATTGCATTACAGCATCAGTGTGCCATACAGGTCCTTGCAAAACTGAGTCCGATTTTTAAGAGGGCATAAGTATAACACTTCTGAGCAAATTCATTACAGGACAATCATCAATATTTGTTTGCCTACAGTAATCAATAAGAATTTTGGTATCAGTGACTGAAAAATCAAAATATTCTGGGAACAAATTATTTTATATGTCCTGGAAAACAAGCGCTATTACATAACGACGACGATCTGCTTGGATTTTATAGTTACTTTCGACTTTCTTTTCTTAAAATTAAAGTGGTATTTACTTCATCTTAATAACTGAAATACTTTATTTATAATCGCGCGCTTTTAAGAAATTTCAAAACTTAAATAGCTTTTCAAAAAAAGTTGTTATTTCCAAATAGATAGGAACTTTTAAGTTCAGATGTGGATCATCACATAACCTTAGTGAAAAGCATTATTAAAGGTTTATATGATTAATTTTGCAAGGGTAAGATCACTTCATTACTTCATCATGTTTCATGGAAAGACGTAATACATGCCACGAAAAGATCTCAGGGGTTGTATTCTTAAAATGAATTTAGTTTGCAGCTCTTTTTTTGCAGATTACGTGTTTATGAAACTCCTGTTTATCATTT
>OZ024749.1:1427680-1497680 GCA_964016885.1 Eledone cirrhosa
GTTGACTGAATGACTGGTTGGTTGACTGGTTGACTGAATGACTGGTTGGTTGACTGGTTGACTGAATGACTGGTTGGTTGACTAGTTGACTGAATGACTGGTTGGTTGACTAGTTGACTGAATGACTGGTTGGTTGACTAGTTTACTGAATGACTGGTTGGTTGACTGGTTGACTGAATGACTGGTTGGTTGACTAGTTGACTGAATGACTGGTTGGTTGACTAGTTGACTGAATGACTGGTTGGTTGACTAGTTGACTGAATGACTGGTTGGTTGACTAGTTGACTGAATGACTGGTTGGTTGACTAGTTGACTGAATGACTGGTTGGTTGACTAGTTGACTGAATGACTGGTTGGTTGACTGGTTGGTTGACTAGTTGACTGAATGACTGGTTGGTTGACTGGTTGACTGAATGACTGGTTGGTTGACTAGTTGACTGAATGACTGGTTGGTTGACTAGTTGACTGAATGACTGGTTGGTTGACTAGTTGACTGAATGACTGGTTGGTTGACTAGTTGACTGAATGACTGGTTGGTTGACTAGTTGACTGAATGACTGGTTGGTTGACTAGTTGACTGAATGACTGGTTGGTTGACTAGTTGACTGAATGACTGGTTGGTTGACTAGTTGACTGAATGACTGGTTGGTTGACTGGTTGGTTGACTGGTTGACTGATTGACTGGTTGGTTGACTAGTTGGTTGACTGGTTGACTGGTTGGTTGACAGGTTGGTTGACTGGCTGAGATTGGTTGACTGGTTGGTTGACTGGTTGACTGAATGACTGGTTGGTTGACTGGTTGACTGGATTTGATATATTACAAAAAATAATGTTTTCCAATTTTTCATACAATACATTTTACATTGAGTAATATTGAAATGCAGAGTTTTTCTCCATAAATTATATCACTGATTTAAAATCAATCATTATTTTCTTACAAAAAAATATGTGTGAAACGCAGCAAGGCGTGGGTAATTCAGCTAGTATATATATATGAGGTTGTAGTGTAATACTTCACTATTTTCATTGGTAAGATGAAATAAGCTTGATGCACTTTACCATCCTCTCTTCTTCAGGAGCAAAAAAACAGGATGAATTAAGGGCAATTAGGGTAGCAGAGCATTTAAACATTCAAATTTCAAGAAAGCCAAGGATAGGATATTATTATTTATTCATAGGGCGGTGGATTGGCAGTATCGGTAGAGGGTCGGACGCCATGCTTTCCAGCATAGTTACGTCCCTTTACGATCTGAGTTCAAATCCCGCCGAGGTTGACTTTGCCTTTCATCCTTACGGGGTCGATAAAATAAAGTACCAGAATGCACTGGGTAATTGGTGGCCTTGTGCCTAAAGTAGAAACAATTATTATTTATTCATACATCTCTATGAATGTTTCAACCTGGCTAGAATATCACATCCATTTGTTGAGAAACTGGAGATTAACAGTTAACAATTATCTCCATTATAGGTACTTTATCTCAACCATATCTCTTTAGGAAATATATAGAACAAAAAAATAACAATAATTACTACCTTAAGACAATATCAAAGTAGCGAAACAATTCAAAGTATGGAGCTTTAAGGCAGGCAGTGAGATTTCAGGTGCAATATATATAGAGAGAGAGGGAAAAGGTGAAGTTGGAAATAGCACGGAAAATATATTTTAGGGTCTGATTTTCTTTTTTTTTCTTTCTTTGATCCGTCACAGTGACATTATTGAAAAAATAAGAGGGACAATTCTTTTAAAAAAAAAGTTTTATGATGTAAAAGTTTTAATGCAAAAGTTTTATAATGTATGTTACCAAAAACTTATTTACATCATAATTGAATTTATAATTGTTTCATCCCCGTGGGCCTCATCAGAATCAATTATTATATAAGTAAATACCTCAACAAGTTCATCTTTTCAAATGCACAAAAATTCCGTAGAATTTTGTTTACATTTTACAAAACTGCAGTCACAAGAGATATTACTTACGACATACAGTATGATGTTACTCTGGCACTCAAGCAAATATCATAGATTAACCCTTTAGCATTTAAACCGGCCATATTCTCTCACCCCCTTCTCTTCAAACCAACAATAACCAGCCACTCATACTGTAAATGTAATGTAAATGGTATGTGAGATATTATGTGAGGTAAAGCCTTTACCATGAAAATACAATAGTATATATAGAGTAATGTAAATGTTATGTGAGATATTATGTGAGGTAAAGCCTTTACTGTGAAAATACAATAGTATATATAGAGTAATGTAAATGTTATGTGAGATATTATGTGAAGTAAAGCCTTTACTGTGAAAATACAATAGTATATATAGAGTAATGTAAATGTTATGTGAGATATTATGTGAGGTAAAGCCTTTACTGTGAAAATACAATAGTATATATAGAGTAATGTAAATGTTATGTGAGGTATTATGTGAGGTAAAGCCTTTACTGTGACAATACAATAGTATATATAGAGTAATGTAAATGTTATGTGAGATATTATGTGAGGTAAATCCTTTACTGTGAAAATACAATAGTATATATAGAGTAATGTAAATGTTATGAGATATTATGTGAGGTAAAGCCTTTACTGTGAAAATACAATAGTATATATAGAGTAATGTAAATGTTATGTGAGATATTATGTGAAGTAAAGCCTTTACTGTGAAAATACAATAGTATATATAGAGTAATGTAAATGTTATGTGAGATATTATGTGAGGTAAAGCCTTTACTGTGAAAATACATAAATTAATAATTTGCAGTAGGAAACAGAGCCCCCCCCCCACCACCACCACCACCACCACCACCACCACAAAAATAACACACACATAAAAAAAAAAAAGCAGTCAAAGCAGAAAACAACCAGTTGTTCTTTTCAGCTCTTCACTGAAACCTCTTTGGTCCACTGATAAAACACACCCAGTACACTCTGTAAAGTGGGTATGCAGGTGCCATAATAGAAAGCACCTAGTAGACTCTGTAAAGTGGTAATGTGTACATCTATTATTTCTTTATTTTTTCTTCTTTCTGACTCTTTTTTTATTTGGTTCTTTTGTAAATCATAAACAATACATACACATAATTAACTTGTTGAAAAAACTTGTATTCAAAAGACATTAAATGAAACAAAATATTGTTTCGAGAAATAATTTATTTTAAAAAATATTTATTAAATTCTATAAAAACAACAATGTTATATTATAAGGTTTGTTGGAAGTTACATTAGTATACATTGTTATAGATGTCCAAGCAGGGAATATGTTTTAACAGTGGGGGTCTGAAAGTCAAGGATTCAAAAGGACCATAACGTCCTGAGGTAGATGTACAGTCACTCGTAGAGATAGCCTTCTCCGCTACAATTTCCTCCTCCAGGGAAACAATCTCTTCCAATGCATCCAAATACTGCTGCTCCTGAAGCTGCAGGAGTTCATCTATTGTCAGCTCCTCTGAGTGTTCCACGACGAGATCGTTAATGTCCCCATCGTCAACCTCGAGGCCCATGGAGTTGCCAAGAGACACTACAGGTGTCTCAGATTTAAACCACTCGAAGTCTCTTTCGGACACAGTCTGGCCACAGCTTCCACCATGCAGAATTCAGCATTCTCCTTGTTATACTCTGCCAGGCCATATTGATGATTTTCAGGCAGTTAACAATGTAGCGCTCCTTCAAGGCACCAACGAAACAGGTGTTTGGTGTACAATTTCTTAAAATTAGAAATCACCTGTCCAAGGGTTGCAATATAGGGGTTGTGTTGGTGAAAAGTACAGAACTTTTATTTATTTAAATTCGTCCAGGATATCATCGTCGAGGTTAGGAGGGTGAGCAGGAGCATTGTCGGGGACGAGGAGGGCCTTGAGAGGAAGATCGTTCTCCAGATGGTACTTTTTCAGTCCGAAGACAAGGTTGACCCACTCAGTGAAGAATTGCCTGATGACCCTGGCCTTAATGTTTGCCCTCCACATGACCTGCTGCTTCTCCTTCAGGGTTGTGTACGATTTGAACACTCGTGGGTTTTCAGAATGGTAGACAAGGAACGGCTTAATCTTCAAGGTTTGTGGCCTGGCACTTTCTTCTCCTCTGCAGGTTCTTCTGGGTATTTTTTTTCCAAAAAAGGCCAGTTTCATCACAGTTGAATACCTGTTGTAAGATGTACCCTTAGGCTGCGATAAGCTGACGGAATTCACGCACGAAATACAAATACTCAGATGCCTTCGTGTCAGCACTTGCTGCTTCTCCATGCCTGCTGATGCTATGAACACCAGTCCTCTTCTTGAAATTATCAAACCAGTCGCGACTGGCCTTAAATGCTGATGTCTCCTCCGTCGATGTTCCAGGGTTTTGCTTCAGGAGAACCCCATACAGCGCTCGTGCTTTCTCGCAGATGATGGTCTCCGTAATCATATCCCCTGCTAGTTGCTTCTTGTTGATCCACAGGAAAAGCAATTTTTCCACCTCTTCGAGGACAGATGTGCGTTGCTAGGAGAGCCTGGAGACACCCCTTGCTGTTGTAATGGCCTTAATATTGTCCTTTTTCTTCAGGATGGTGCAGATCGTCGACGTGCTTCGGTCGTATTGACGTGCAATGTTAACTACATGCACTCTTCTCTCATGTTTATCAACGATTTCCTTCTTCAATTCTATCGTAATCAGCCTTTTCTTCTTCTCAGCACTGACCTTAGGACCCATGGCTAACACAACTAATTATTATTAAATAATTGTTTCTACTTTTTGTCACAAGGCCAGCAATTACTCAGTGCATTACTGGTACTTTATTTTATCGACCCCGTAAGGATGAAAGGCAAAGTTAACCTCGGCGGGATTCGAACTCAGAATGGCAAGGGCCGTAACTCTATGCGTCAAAGCATAGCGTCCGACCCTCTACCGATATCGCCAAAAAACGCACAAAACTAAGAAAACACTGGGAAAAACAATAGATATGCTGCAACGAGATAAACACGTGAAGTGAGCGCCGACTAGTGGTCACTTGTAAGACACTTGCTAGTAATGCGGTTTAACACTCCTATTATAAGACAAACATTAACACGTGCTTCGGCTCATACAGCAAATTCCTCGTACAATGGGTACTGCCAGGTTCTGCTGTATATGAATTAGTACAAAATGTAGGGGAGACAAATTTTCATTAATTCCGTATTTACTTTTGATAAATTCAGTTCTTTTCTTTTTTTTATTGTATTTCATAGATAAATTGTACTATATTATTAAAACAGAGACAAATTAGCAAGCTTTAGGAAAATATTAGTTATGTTCTGGCACGGACCGTATAGAAGTAATTTGCGGTCTGTTTAAAGCCCCTGAAGTAGTGTTAGCAGGTGCCCGATACGAAACTAAAGATCCTTACTATATAAATACAGAAATGGCGGACGATTTAGATGATGAATGGTGGCTTAATAACCAACATGACACTGGAAATAACTCAGATGATGACAGATGTAAGTTTTATTTATTGTTAGCAATTTATTAGCTGGTCGTTAATATTTCTCCTATAATTTGTTACTGTTTTGAATGAGGTTTCCTTCAAAATCGTCGTAAATCTCTCATTTACTGTTGTTACCCCACTCCATAACAGACACATGTACCAATACCTTTAATATATTGATCTTGAAAATTATATTACACATATTGATTTATTATTTGTTCATTTTTCGTTTTTCCCTAAAAAGATTTTGATTTTGTCGGTTTTTTCTTATATAAATATTGCACGTGTTTCGTCGTGTTTATCAATAGCGGTAGTCTGTAGTTGACGGGCTTCGAATTTATTTCTGTTAATTTGACTCAATTGAAATAGCATTTAGTCATTAAATTTTTAAAAAAAAGGTTTCCTTAATTCCTGATCTACTGTTAGGGACGCCATGGTGACATTGCACACGGTGGAACCCCAGACTTATGAGAGGAGCTCCAGCCGGTACTTTCATTAAACCCGGTGGAGTCCATTTCTTATGAGGGGACTCTAGCCGCTACTTTGTTCCGGAGCCCAACAGCTAAGAAGGCCCCACCAACCATGCAACATCCTTTTTGAGAAAAGTCTTTGCCTGCTTCGGGCCCCCCACAAGGGGTCTGTGTACCGCCTTGCTAATTTTCTCTTGGAGGCCCTCGTGAAACCCATCCCTCTCCACGCTGAACACAGCTGATATCATTGAGAGAGAGATAGAGGGACGGTGTGTGAGGAGGGAATGGACCCAAATATTTAATTGGTGCTTCATTACTGTGGGTGATCTAATCAACTATACATCCCCCTCCTCCACCTCAAATGTATAGCCCTGAGCCTGTTAGAAATGTGTGACCGGTAGCATTCGGACTTACCTTGCGGCAAGAGTCACCCACTGTCCACGTGTTGTACATCCGATTTTAGGGTATCAGCGTCTCTCTCACTCTCGCTTCACACAACACGTCCTCAATCAACAACGAACTGCTGGGGAAAGTGACAGTCAGTAGCCCCTGAACCCTCACGTGACGTCACTCGTCCTCCAAATTCCGGCAGCCTCAAACGCCCCCCCCCCCCCCCCCCGATCCCAAGGATCGATCCTCCCATCACATTGCTCCATGTCAAAATCCACCATCCACCTGGGTGGTTAGCAGTCCCGTTGCAATCTCCACACTTGGGGTGGTGCTTTCGGTTTCCTCTTTCTCAGAGTCCGTCAAAACAACGATTGTACAGACGTCCAAGACTTGCCATGGCATTCGGTCCACAGACACGTTTTTGACATTTACAGCCGTTACCGTTCTCTTTCCCCATTGAGATGTGCAATGCACGTTCCAGAGCTTGACCCAGACCTCTTCACCCACTCATATGAATGCGTTCTCTCTCTCCACCAGCCGTTGTGGTACCGTACACGGGTGTTGCCATTTGTATCTGTATATTGGCCTGTGTGGCACTGACTCCTCGGCCTGTCCCACCCAAGGAGACATGTTGTACCAAAACACTACCTCCATTGGTGGAATGTGCCCCCTTTCCGCCATGGCCTTGATCGTGCCATGGTGTCTCTCCACGATCTTCATTTCCCTCCATATCGCCATCCCAGTCCACAATTGACCATCGAAAGATACATCCCTTGTTGGTAGTGTGTCATGTCCACCACCAATTGCTTCCAGTTGTGCTCCACCTGGATGCTGCTTGTCTCGGGCACACCCGGGGCGGGGTTGATAGATTGGCATCTGGCGCAACTTCGGACCACTCTCTGGACACTCTGTCTACTAATGCCAGAGTAGATTTTTCTGGCTAGGAACAGGGTCCTATCCACTACTATATGGTGTATGGCATGCAACTCCCTCAACTTTGAGTCACTCAGCTGATGCACTGTAGCTATCCCCTTTTCTGTGTCCTTTGGCGCTTCCAGCCAGGCTTTCTTCACCCAGCTTAAAATGTCTGCCCTACTTTTCTCTGAAGGTACAAAAATTTCACTCAACTTCAGGCCGAACCCAGTAGGCAGCTCTCCCAAAGTTCCCGGGCGGCGCTTTATCAACATTTCTGTTGCCCTCTCGTTTCCACTCTCTTCTCACTGGTAAGCACAGATCTCACCCATCTGAATACAGTGGCTGAGTCAGTGCGAATTTCTATAGTGTGCAGCCCCCATTCTACTCTGTGTGGGCCTGTGAGATTAGCTCGCTCATGCTCATCTTTCTGTTGCCAGGCAGCTGTTAGAGCCTCGCCCAGATCTCATCGGGGGACCCATTCACAAACGCCATCCACACGGTCCTTTTGCTGTCTCCCGCGAATTCAGCCAGCATAGCCCCTGAACCCTCATGTGATGTCACTCGTCCTCCCGCTTCCGGCCAGGCGTCCCCCAACTTCTGGTAATCTCCCCCATGGCAGCCCAACAAAATGGATATAGATTAAGTACGCGATCGTCATTTATTTTACATAACCCTTTCGTTACCATATTTCTAATAAAAGACACACTATGTTTGTCAAATAATTTTGAAAATAATAAAAATTTCTCATTATTAACCGTTTAATGTTCAAACCGGCCAGAATTCTCTACCTCTTTCTGTTGAAACTGGCTGTAACTAGTCGCTCAAACTGATATTAAGATATTGTTCTTAAAATAAATACTTTCAAAATCTCATAGATTCGATATTATGTGAGGTAAATCTTTTACCATGAAAATATAATAGTATATATAGAGTAATGTGAATGGTAAAGGGTTAAGTTAGAGTTTGGAGTAGACTACGAGAAAGATGGTTGTATAAGATCTATGAGCTTGGTTGGTCTCGCTTGGAGAAAGGAAGGGCATCCAGTTGCAGAAACCATACCAAAAAAAATGTAGAGAGTATTCTTTCGTCTTGTTGAGAACAAAACAACCACTCTAAGTGTTGGTACTACCATTAAATGCACCTAGTACACTCTGTAAAATGGTACTGCTGGTACGATGATAAAATACACCCAGTACACTCTGTAAAGTGATAGTGCTCATGTCACTTTATTCAATTATATATGTTTATATATATATATATCATTGTATTGATTTGAATTGATTACATCATTATAGGTTTTATAGGCTTACCTTTTTACCTTTTCTCTGATTGATTATTTAGTTTTATCAACACACTATCATCCATTCTCAGAAAATAGCAGCACCATTTCTCTACTGTCTTTCAATAATACCAGTTAACATATTCCTTGTGGTTATTAGTACTTTTAAAACATAGGTTTTAAAACCCTTCCGTCATGTATGACAATGGGATTTGAACCTAGGAAGTTCCCCTCCGAGACACAAGTCCAGGTAAGGTTGTTTGTGGAAGACCAGCAGTCACCCATGCATACCAGTCTCCCCTCTCCACGCCACCGATGTTGTCCAAGAGAAAGGCTATGGCCGATACAGCTTGACACCAGTGACGTTGCAACTCATTTCTACATCTGAGTAAACTGGAGCAACGTGAAATAAAGTATCTTGCTCAAGAACACAACGTAAAGCCTGGTCCGTGAATCGAACTCACAACCTCCCGTTAACATATTTCTTGTGGTTATTAGTACTTCTAAAACATACCCACTCCTATAAACCTACTGTCTTTTACTAACAGCAGTTAACATATTTCTTGTGGTTATTAGTACTTCTAAAACAACCACTCCTATAAACCTACTGTCTTTTACTAACAGCAGTTAACATATTTCTTGTGGTTATTAGTACTTCTAAAACAACCACTCCTATAAACCTTACCTCAGCAATTTACTGAATTAGTCACTAACCTAACATCCTTTTGGTTGCTTTGTCTTTTTCTTTTTCTCTTTGGAACCATGACTCATCTTCTAACTAAAACTGTCATCCTTTATTTTCAGTTGTAAAACTAACTGAAGATGAAGCAAAGGAGAATGATGGAGAAAGTTCTGGTAAAAGGAAGCAGAAGGAATCTTCAAAAAGTAACAATAAAAGGAAATGGAAAAGGGTAAAACCAAATATAAATATGTATGAGTGTGTGTGTGTATGTATGTGTGTATATATATATATGTGTATATATATATGTATGTGTATATGTATATATACATATATGTCTATATATATATATATATATATATATATATATATATATATATATATATATATATAGTAATAATAATAAATTTGAAGACTAAAATCCAAAGAGGGCTCGATAAGGATAAATAAGGAGTTTCAGAAGATCCCATTAAGGGTGAAAGCAGCGATTCTTTGCTTAAACTTTAATCTGTTATTTTAATAAATATATATATACCTCGGTGCTACGAAGCCAGACGCAGACTTCTGAAAGTCTACATGGATTCCTAAATACCTTCAGCTCCCAGTTCATCCGTAAATATTATTCTCCTTTCTCGTAGATATCTGCCTTCCTTCTTTCTCAATTTCAAAATGCCCTGCTCACACTGGTCATTTTTACTATTATCAATTTTTCGAACTACACCACGCTGGCTATTAGACCTCCCCCTGAACCCATCACATTTCCTTCTCTCTCATTTTATTGCTGTTTATTCCTAAATCTCCTATGATGATGATATGTGTGCTGGCTGCCTATTACCCTCCCACCCCACTCCCCCCCATAGGCTATTCGACCAATCAAACCTCAACCCATTATCAGCCCCAACAAACACTACTACTAGTACTACTACTACTACTGCCTTCCTAGACCTTACCAGCCCCAACAAACTCTGCCATTACTACTACTACTGTCCTTTTAGCCCTGCACTAAATAATAATTGTTTCTACTTTTGGCACAAGGCCAGCAATTACCCAGTGCATTACTGGTACTTTATAATAATAATAACTCTAAAAATGCACTAAATAATAATAACTCCTTACTGATATCTATGGATGACCCCAAATTAAATGGAACAACCCCGAATTAATAAATGAATATGAATCCGCAAGCTACCAAATGCCCATGCAAAGCTTCAATCCAGAGACAGGTTGCATACACACACCCCCGCAAAAATTCACCCCATCATACGAGTGATGGCAAATGCTCCGAGTTGGAACCATCAATGTAAGCACAATGAAAGGAAGAGCAGGAGAAATTGTAGAGATGCTAGAGTGAAAGGAAATTGATGGAGAGGAGAGTCTGCTAGAGTCCTCGTAGGCAAAAGTCAATGCTACAAATATTTCTGGGAGGGAAATGACAACGGGATGGGAGGGGTAGGTATACTACTAGCTGACAAGTGGGTAGATAAAGTAATCTCAGTGAACAGGGTGAATGCAAGAATCATTAAACTCAGACAAGTCCTGAATAAAACAAATACCACAATAATATCAGCTTACGCACCCCAATCGGGGTTGCCAGATGAACTTAAGGATAGATTTTAACAGTCCCTAATGCACACTGCTGCCCTAACAAGCGACAATGACTTCCTAATCATTGCAGGAGATTTCAACGGACACGTTGGTAAACACCATGACGGCTTCTATAGAGTCCATGGAGTTGGCACAAGAAATGAAGAAGGCTTCAGGCTTCTAGAATTATGTGACGCCAATGACATGTCGATATGTAACACAAACTTCAAAAAACCCAACAACCATCTGATCACCTATAGATCAGGGGAACATTCTAGTCAGATAGATTTTATCCTTATCAGAGGGTGTGATAGATGGACAGTTGTAAACACAAGCCTTCCCTGGTGAGGAATGTACCTCCCAACATAACTTAGTTGTTAGTGACCTCACTGTCAGAACTAGACGTACTTGGAAACAGAAGGCAACCTGGAGAAGAAAGATCTGGAAGCTGAAAGACCCCTCAGTCAGTAACAGATTTAAAGATATCCTACTTGACAGTATTACAGTACTTGACGCCTATGACAGTAAAGAAGATAGAGACATTCAATGTAGAACAGCACTGGGAGTTCCTAAAAAATAACTTACTAAAGGCGACGGACGAGATTTGTGGTTGGAGCAAGGCCACAGGGAGGAGGAGAGTGACTTGGTGGTGGAACAATAAGGTAGATGAGGCAGTTAAGGCCAAGAGACAGGCATGGAAAGAATGGAAGAATGGAGGAAACGGTACATTACATGGAGACCAGGAGGGAAGCTAGGCGACATGTATACTTAGTTAGAAGGGAAGTGGAGGATAGAAAATTCAAGCATGTTTGACAACATGAGGACCAGAAACAGGAGGTGTTCCAGATTGCGAGGCAGTGTGTCAGAAAGAATTGTGATGCCATTGGAGAGAAATGTATCCGGAATGATAATGGTGAGCTTGCCCTCACAAGTGCCTAGAAGAAAGATGCATCGAAGAGCCATTATGAAAGATTACTAAACGAGAAGAATGCATGGGAAGAAGAGACCCTACCCCAAGTGGACCCTATAGAGGGACCAGCAGTACAAGTCAGCAGCAGTGTAGTAAGTAAGGCAATTAAAGATATGAAAACAGGTAAGGCAACCGGTCCATCGGGTATAGCTGCCGAGATACTGAAGGCATCTGGGTCGGTAGGTCACACCATAACCACACATTATTAACCAGGTAATACGAGAGGGTGTCATACCAAAGGATTGGTGCAGCAGCATCATTTTCAACTGCTACAAGGGTAAAGGTGATGCACTAGATAGAGGAAACTATAGAGGTATAAAGCTGATGGACCAGGTCATGAAAGTAACAGAAAGAGTTATAGCACAGTTGAAACTAGATGAGATGCAATTTGGGTTTGTACCAGGAAGAGGCACCACTGATGCCCTCTTCCTTGTGAGGCAGTTACAGGAAAAGTACCTAGCTAAAAGTAAGCTGCTCTACCTGGCATTCGTCGATCTCAAGAAAGCCTTTGACAGAGTTCCCTGTGCTATAATCTGGTGGGCTCTTAGAAAATTAGGAGTAGATGAATGGCTTGTGAAAGCTGTACAAGCCATGTATAGGGGAGCAGTCAGCAAAGTTAGGATTAGCAATAACTATAGCGAGGAATTTAGCATATAGGTCGGTGTCCACCAGGGCTCTGTTTTTAGCCCTCTCCTGTTCATCATAGTCCTGCAGGCAATAACGGAGGAGTTTAAGACCGGATGCCCATGGGAACTCCTGTATGCAGATGACCTCACACTTATAGCTGAATCTATGGTAGAACTAGAGAAGAAATTCCAAACTTGGAAGCAGGGACTAGAAAGAAAGGGTCTCAAAGTCAACCTGACAAAGACTAAGGTCCTTGTAAGTAGACGAGAAAACAGAATCCAGATCCCCTCAGGGAAATGGCCTTGCTCAGTATGTAGGAAAGGTGTAGGTAGGAACTCCATCCTCTGCCCCAAATGCAAATTATTGGTACACAAGAGATGTAGTGGGATCTCAGGAAGCTTAACTAAGAATGTAGGCTTCACATGTAGCAGCTGCGCTGGGACAGCAAGCAGCAAACGACCACAGAAAACAAGCACCACCAAACTCTGGGAGGGCTCTGTAGAAACAGTAGACAGCTTCTACTACCTAAGTGACCGAATTAGCAGCGGAGGTGGGTGTTTGGAAAATACAATAACTAGGGTAAGAATGGGATCGAAGAAGTTCAGGTAGCTACTGCCACTGCTAGCTGCAAAAGGCTTTTCCCTCAAAATGAAAGGCAGACTGTATGATGCGTGTACACGAACAGCAATGTTACATGGAAGTGAGACCTGGGCGCTGTCTGTGGAAGACTTGCATAGATTAGAAAGAAACGAAGCCTGCATGCTCTGATGGATGAGTAATAGTAATATACGCGAACAGCAAAGTATAAATGAACTGAGAGAGAGAGACTGAGCATAAGAGGAATCCTGCTGTGTGCAGGAGAGGAGATTACGCTGGTATGGACATGTAATGCGTATGAAGGATGACAGCTGCATAAAAAGGTGCAGAGCACTAGAAGTCGATGGAAGCCATGGAGTGGGGAGACCCAAGAAGACCTGGGATGAGGGGATAAAGGTCGACCTTACCCAATTGCACCTCTCAAGAGCAATGACACACGGCCGTGATCTGGCATCACGCAGTAATACAGAAGACTCGACTTCCCCACAGGAACAAGCCGAAGCTGAAGCATATAGACAATATGCTCCCACACCCTCCCACTGTACGGTGGTCGTGTAGGCGCCACGGAAAAAAACACCCAGCACACACTGTAAATGAGGTTGGTGTTAGGAAGGGCATCCAGCTGTAGAAATCAAGCCAGAATCAGTTCCCGTATGAGCAAGACAAGGTCAGCCGACCGGACACTGCCCACAACAGGATAACCTGTCTAACCCATGCTAGCATGGAAGAACGGACGTAAAACAGTGATGATATGTATGTATATATATATATATATATCATCATCATCATCACCGTTTAACGTCCATATTTCACACTAGCATGGGTTAGTCAAGTTATCCTGTTGTGAGCAATTCCAAGTCAGGTGAGTATTGGCCACTTTTTACCATGTCATCATCATGACAACTTTAGAGTAGGAGGGTGGGGTGGGGAATACTGTATATATGCTTCAGCTTCGGCCTGTCCCCGTACAAAGTCGGGTCTTCTGTATTACTGCTCAACACCACAGATATTGGCCCTGTGTCATTGCCTTAAAGAAGTGCAATTGGGCAAGGTCAGCTTTTATCACCTCCTCCCAAGTCTTCCTGGGTCTCCCCACTCCTCAGATTCCACCAACTTTGAGCACTCTGCACCTTTTTATACAGCTGTCATCCTTCATACACATCACATGTCCATACCAACGCTATCTCCTCTCCTGCACAGTTAATCTGATTCCTCTTATACCTAGTTTGCTATCTGTTATGTAATTTTAAATGTTCAGATACAATTTCACCAAAGAGCTATCATCTGTATAAAGTAATATAATTTGTTGATATATCAACCCAGAAATTTTTGGTGTTGATTTTCCATTGCCTGGACTGTCTTTCTATTGTGCGACCCCTATTTTGAATTCATATTCTAAAGACTTAGCCATGTGGACTTTATTTGAAACTATCATATAATAGATATCAACCACCTGGTCTGTCTTCCTCTATTCTCCCTTCTTACCTTTTCTAGACATCAGTGTCATGCCTCTTTGTCTGGACATTCGACTGTAGTCCTCTTCTATCTCACTATTTTCTTTCTATATATTTCTTTCTCAGTCCTCACACGCTGTTTTCTCCTTTATTTGTAGTTGATACACTTGCAACACTGTTTCATCTGTATTTGTGTATTTTACCATAACTTGTCTTTGTTGTGCCCCAATGTCTTTGTTGTGCCCCAATGTCCACTGGAATCAGCTGTATCTACCTTAATGCACTGAAACTAGTGATTTCCATTGTCTTTGTCCTGTGTACAACAGGATAACTCGTCTAACCCATGCCAGTATGGAAACATGGTTGTTAAATGGTGATGATATATATATATATATATATATATATATATATATATATATATATATATAGATAGATAGATATATATATTAATACTGAAATTTGTATTTTTATAGAATTTCTGTTTTGATATTTTCAGAGAAAAATTACTGAGGAACTTAAACAGAATACCCCGAAAGCAGGGGAAGCTAAGGACTTGGCAGATGCAATCGAGAAGTATTGTAAATCCAAGTTAACTGCCATTGATTGGGAACAAATGAAACTTGATTCTGGTAAATACTTAGATAATTTTGGTCATCGTCATCATTTTATATCTGCTCTTCTATGGGTTGGATGGTACAAATTCCTTCCATTTGCTACCATTTCCTCCATCAGGTTCAGCGTTTTGAGATCAGCTTGAACCACCTCTGCCCAGCTTTTTCTCAGTCTTCCTCTACTGCAGTTTTCTTCCACTGGCAATAGAGAAGGCTGCAAAAAATGGAAATGAGAATGGTCCAGTGGATAAGTGGAGTATCGCTGAGAGAAAGAGAAAGACAAACAATGAATTGCAGAAGATGATGGTATAGAACTAGAGAGAAATGGAATGAGATGGTTAGATCATGTGTTGAGGAAGGATGAAAGTGACTGGGTGAGAGGAATTATGAAAATAAACATGGAAGAAAGAGGAAGGAGGAAGACCAAGAATGATATGGCTAAAGATGATGGAGGAGGAAATGAAAGCTTGTGTTGGAGAGGGGTGATGCACACAATTGGAAAAAATGGAGGAGCTTGTCATGGGGCTAAACCTTAGCTTTAACAGAGAAAGTGGCCTTAAAACACTTCTCTCTCTCTCTCTGTTTCTCTCAGCTATGCTGTACCATCAACAAGGTCATAGGAGACCACTCACAATGTCTCTTCCTCTAGAAATTGAGAATGGTTAAGCAAGGAACTATGGCTGATGGCTAAAAAGTTCACAGGCTGACCAAGATACTCTCATGGAATGTGACCAAATGAGGTTTATTTTTCAACATAGTCCCCCTTGTAGTCTCCACACTTCTTCCATCAGTGTTGCAGTGCTGGGATCTCATTGGTGAAGAAGCTTTCATCCTGGTGGTCAAAAAAGTCGTCAATAGCAGATATGACATCATCACGGTGATACCGGTTCCCAGCCAAGTGGTTTTTCATGTTGGGGAACAAATGATAGTCAGATGGGGCCAAATCAGGAGAATAGGGAGAGTGATCAACCAATTCAAAGCCACAGTTACACACAGCAGCCATTGAAACCAAGGAGTTGTGTTCTGGAGCATTGTCCTCATGAAACAAGACCCCTTTCATCAGTTTTCCTGTGTGTTTTGTCTTGATAGTCCTCGTAACTGCCTCAGCAGATGGGGTGGCCCTTTTGAAGATAGTCAATAAACACAATGCCTTTTGCATCCCCCAAAAAACTGAGACCAGAACATTCTCAACTCTTTCAAGAGAGATGTTAATAGCATTGGCTATTTGGTTTATAGTCAATTCCCTGTCACTCATCACCATTTGGTGAACATGATCAATATTTTCCTTGGTGCTGGCAATTGCAGGACATCCAGACCGTGGGTCATCTTTAAAACTCTTCCTCCTAAATTCAGTTGCCCATCTTTGCACTGTTGATAAAGCTGGAGTGTAAAGCTCTAATGTAACAATGGATGTCTTTGGGGACTAAACCCTTTTTCTGCAGGTACTTGATAACCCCACAATGTCTTCTCTGAACAGTCAAATGTCAGTTTACCTGGAAAGAAACAATGCAGATATTAATAGGAAGAATTGAAATTAATGCATGCAAGATTTCACAGCTCTAGCATCACTTCATAGGCAGCATATGAACTTTTCAAGCTACCCTTGTAGTAAACCTATGTTACTGGAACAATCCAACTGAATGGCCTGATGTGTAGTACAACACAAAACAATAATGATAATTTCTAATTTAGGGGAAGGGGAAGTTGGTTATTTCAACCAAAGTAATATTTGACCAGTATGTTAATTGTCATCAGACAGAAGAAAGATAATTGTTTCTACTTTTGGCACAAGGCCAGCAATTACCCAGTGTATTACTGGTACTTTATTTTATCGACCCCATAAGATAATGTTTACCCATCAGCTGAATCTGAGAACTTAACCCTTTCATTAACATATTTTAAATGACAGACACTGCTTTAGCATTTTAATTTATTTTGAAAATAATCAGAGGAGGGATTTAATGATATAACTAACTTTCCTATTAAGCTGGTGTTTTGAATATAATAAAGGATCTTGAATAAAAGTATGTTGGAAAGTTTTTAGATAAATATAAACACTTCAACAATTTCATTACCATATTTCTAAGAAAAGAGTGCCTACGATTTTCAAAATGTTTTGAAAATAGGCAATAATTAGGAGAGATTTAGTAATATAACTAACTTTCTCATTATTAAACTTGTGTCTTTGATGATAACAAGAAAAAGTTCTTCGGTGAAAATATGAAGTTTTTTTAAGATTGTAGAATTAGGGTGGTTTTAGGTAGGTTTGTCTGAAATGGGTTAAAGTGTCATAATACAGCAAGTCACTGCCAAACAAAAGATGGAGAGAACTTTTTCATTGTGTTAAAGACATGACAACCTCCCATGATAAAAAAAAAGGCACCTGATGGCAGTCAGAAGTGTGGGGGACATGTAAGCGAGATATGGCATCTCCAGCCCAACTGAGAGGTCAGAGGAACTAATTAATCTTCAGTGCATTTTAGGCGCTTTATGCCGCTAATAGAGTAACCTCTCCTTAATACATAATGCAGTGTCAGGGAGGCAATTCATGAAACAAATTCAGCATGTTAAAGGTTAAGTACTGACTTAGTTGGTGATGTCCCGTATAGCCCTTGATAGCAGAGAGAAACCCATTAAATGATTATATCCAGTGCTCTGATTCTAATGCTTTTAATTTTTATTTTTTGTTCTCAGACCACTTCTTTGACTCTAACACTGATTCATTGAGGTCCTCCATATATTTGAAGCTTATTCTTCCAAAATGGTCAAAAATGCTGAAGAAAAAGAAAAATCTTAAAGCAGGGTGTCCACTTGTATTGATTATTGCCAGCTCTGCCATCCGTTCTGTTGAACTTATTAGGTAATATATTATATTCATCATCATCATTTTATGTCCATTTTTCCACGTTAGCATGGGTTAGACCCTTATATATTTATCATCGTTTAACATCCATCTCCTACATATATCATCATCATTATCACCGTTTTACGTCCATTCTTCCATGCTAGCATGGGTTAGGCAGGTTATCCTGTTGTGGGCAATCCCAGGTCAGGTGACTATGTCTTGCTCGTACAGAACCGATTTTGGCTTAGTTTCTACATCTTCAGTTCATGCCAGACACCATGTTTAACAGTGTGAAGTTATGACCCTTTACATTCTGAGTTCATATCTCGCCGAGGTTAACTTTGCCTTTCATCCTTACGTGGTCAATGAAATAAGCACCAGTAATGCACTGGGGTAATTGCTGGCCTTGTGCCAAAAGTAGAAACAATTATTACTATATATATATATATATATCACAGTCCACGCTGTAATGTGGCCGTGTAGGTAACACGTTAAAAGTTCCCAGTTCCACACTGTAAATGTGGTTGGTGTTAGGAAGGGCATCCAGCCGCAGAAAGCCTGCCAGACAGTCCTATACGAGCGAGGCACGGTCACCTGACCAACCTTGCCTCAAGTGAGACAACTCCCGTCTAACCCATGCTAGCATGGAAGATGGACGTTAAATGATGATGATGATGATATATATATATATATATATCATCACCATCACCATTTACTAGCCATTTGAATGATCAATTGTCTTGCTTTGAATTGTTAACTGTCCAACATTTGAAAAGATGGTATTAGCCCTGAAATATGTTGAAATACACTGAGTAAAACATTACTTTGTTCTGTTTTATTTGTCATCATTTACCTTTTATATTTTTCTACCATGTTGCACTGATCTTTTGACAATTATTGCTCTTTCATTACATATTTCTGGCTGGAAGAAGTTTAGAGATCTATTACCGCTGTTAACAACAAAATGATTTTCTCTCAGAGTGAAAGGTAGACTGTATGGTGCCTGTGTGTGAACTACAATGCTGGCAGTTAAACATGGGCCTTGATTGCAGAAGACCTACAGAGGCTAGAAAGAAATGAGTTGAGTATACTCCGATGGAGATGTCATGTTAGTGTGGTTGAGTGACATAGCATCAGCTAAGGCATCGGATGTAGTGTACAAGAGAGAAGACTGCGTTGGTATGAACATGTGATATGCATGGAAGATAGCAACTGCATAAAGAAAAGCAGAGAAACGCCAGTGGCTGGGATTCGTGGAAGAGGTACACCCAGGAAGACATGGGATGAGGTTGTGAAGACTGACCTTAAGAAACTAAACCTCACAACAGAAATGACAAAAGATTGCGAGGGCTGACGCTATGCTGTGCTGAAAAAGACCTGACCTGTAGCATACAATGTGACCTAACCTACCCCCATGCCCTCCTAGCCCCCCCCCCCCCCCCCGGTTATTCTCAACATGGGTGCTCTGAAAGTACAGTAGCTAGAGTCAGAACTGGATGGAAAAAGTTCAGAGAGCTTATACCACTATTAGCCGCTAGAGGGTTCTCCCTAAAAATGAAAGGCAGGTTATACGATGCCTGCATTCGAACAGCAATGCTGCATGGCAGTGAGACCTGGGCATTGTGTGCAGAGGATATACGCAGACTAGAGAGGAACGAAGCTTGCATGCTCCGCTGGATGTGCAATAGTAATATACGTGAACGGCAAAGCATAAACGAACTAAGGAAAAAATTAGAAATAAGAGGGATCAGATGTTGTTTACTCGACAGAAGGCTACGTTGGTACGGTCACGTGATGCGCATGAAAGACGACAGCTGTATAACAAAGTGCAGGGCAATAAAGATAGACGGTAGCCACGGAGTAGGCAGACCCAGAAAAACATGGGACGAGCTGATAAATTCCGACCTCACACGCTTACACCTCTCCAAGACAATGTCACTGGACCGAGACCTTTGGCGGTACTCAGTAATAGAGAAGACCCGCCTTACCTAAATACAAAGTAAAAACCTACTACAGTCAGTAGGCACCTCTATCAAAACACACCCCCGTCCCTCCACACCGCCCCTTTCAATGTAAAGTTATGTTGGTCCCACAACATCCAGGCCGAAACAAATGAGATCGTGTAGGTGTCACGACAAAAAACACACAGTCCACGCTGTAAATGTGGCCGTGTAGGCAACACGGTAAAAACCTCCCAGCCCCACACTGTAAATGTGGTTGGTGTTAGGAAGGGCATCCAGCTGTAGAAAACCCGCCAGACAGTCCACGCTGTAATGTGGCCGTGTAGGCAACACGGTAAAAACCTCCCAGCCCCACACTGTAAATGTGGTTGGTGTTAGGAAGGGCATCCAACTGTAGAAAACCCGCCAGACAGTCCTATGCGAGCAAGACAACCACTCTTGCCTCAAGTGGGAAAACCCCCGTCCAAACCCATGCAAGCGTGGAACACGGACGCTAAACCTGATGATGATGATGATGATGATGATTACTACTTCAACCCAACAGTGCATGCCCCCTCCTCATTCCTAGCTGCTCTTTCCCTGTGAAGTGGTTGGTAAATGTTTAATGTGTGTGTGTGTGTGTATATATATATATATATATAGTTGTGTTAGTGACATTACAAAAAGTACCCAGTCTACCCTGTTAGGTGGTTGAACTGATACCATGAGGAAAAAGCATCCTGTCCATGCTGTTAGGTGGTCGTTTTGGTGCCATGATAAAAAGCACTCAGTCCATGCTGTAATGTAGTTGGCATTAGGAAGGGCATCCAGACGTAGAAACCAAGCCAAAATACAGATCCATATGAGCAAGACATGGTCACTTGACCTGGCTAGTCTCATAATGTGACAAACCCATGCAAGCAAGGAAAATAAATGTTAAACAATGATGATTCTGTCTAGAGCTTGTGGAAATCTGAAAAAAAAAGCAAGGGAGAAAACTTCAATAGGTGTGTGGTCTGTCACACCTGTTTTTTCTTCACCTCTTACTCTCTTCTATCTTTCTCTTTCTTCTTTTATCTCTCATTCTATCTTCTGATGAAGGACTTATGTCCAAAACATTAAGACTATTGCTACTATAAAACGATATTATATCTTTATTGTTCTATATTTTTTGCTTTATTGTTTCCTGTTTATATACGAGCGTAGGTTGAAAAGTTCATAGGCTGACTAAGAATAAGTGATGCTAGAGTTGTGAAATCTTGCATGCAATAATTTCAACAAAGAGACAATTCATGCAGTGGAAACACTTCTCACCTGCTCCAAAGAAGGCCAAGGTTGTTTCATCTGCAGGGAAGATGATGGCCTCAGTTTTTTGGGGGATGCAAAAGGCATTGTGTTTATTGACTATCTTCAAAAGGGCCACCCCATCTGCTGAGGCAGTTACGAGGACTATCAAGACAAAACACACAGGAAAACTGATGAAAGGGGTCTTGTTTCATCAAGACAATGCTCCAGCACACAGGTCCTTGGTTTCAATGGCTGCTGTGTGTAACTGTGGCTTTGAATTGGTTGATCACTCTCCCTATTCTCCTGATTTGGCCCCATCTGACTATCATTTGTTCCCCAACATGAAAAACCACTTGGCTGGGAACCGGTATCACCGTGATGATGTCATATCTGCTATTGACGACTTTTTTGACCACCAGGATGAAAGCTTCTTCACCAATGAGATCCCAGCACTGCAACACTGATGGAAGAAGTGTGGAGACTACAAGGGGGACTATGTTGAAAAATAAACCTCATTTGGTCACATTCCATGAGAGTATCTTGGTCAGCCTATGAACTGTTCAGTTGACCCTCATATATATATATATATTTGTATATATATTCATTCATGTATTTTTCCCACCAATCTATTTACTTCCAGAGAAATTGCTCCATTCAAGGGAGAGGGGACTAAAACTGCAAAATTATTTGCTAAACATTTCAAGGTTTGTATATTTGATTTATTTCTGTTGTAGTTATCCCACCTTGTCACTTCATATGTAACAAATCATTGCTTTTTATATTTACAAATGGTATAGCAGCATATATAGATATACTAATACACAGCACATGTAGCTTAGCAGCATATATAGATATACTAATACACAGCACATGTAGCTTAGCAACATATATAGATATACTAATACACAGCACATGTAGCTTAGCAGCATATATAGATATACTAATACACGGCACATGTAGCTTATCAACATATATAGATATACTAATACACGGCACATGTAGCTTAGCAACATATATAGATATACTAATACACAGCACATGTAGCTTAGCAACATATATAGATATACTAATACACAGCACATGTAGCTTAGCAGCATGTATAGATATACTAATACACGGCACATGTAGCTTATCAACATATATAGATATACTAATACACGGCACATGTAGCTTAGCAACATATATAGATATACTAATACACAGCACATGTAGCTTAGCAGCATGTATAGATATACTAATACACGGCACATGTAGCTTATCAACATATATAGATATACTAATACACGGCACATGTAGCTTATCAACATATATAGATATACTAATACACAGCACATGTAGCTTAGCAGCATATATAGATATACTAATACACGGCACATGTAGCTTATCAACATATATAGATATACTAATACACAGCACATGTAGCTTAGCAGCATGTATAGATATACTAAATACACGGCACATGTAGCTTAACATATATAGATATACTAATACACGGCACATGTAGCTTCCTAGACATTCTCCATATTTATAATCTATCATTCATCATCATTTTTATACCTCCTTTTCATGAAGCTTAGTGGTTAGTGTTGGTGATCTACATGATAAATACACCCTGTAGACTCTGCATCCAGCTGTAGAAATCTTGCTAAACAAAGGGTTGGGAGGACCCTCAGTTGTTTCAAAGACTTGACAACCTTTCTTGTGCATTTGGTAGAAGATGAGACTACGTAAGCGAGATGTCGACCCCTTGACCTGTCTGGGGGATGGTAGTGGCCCCATATTAGTACTGACTTTGGCTATGAAAACCCGTCCAACCGTTGCTAGCAGAGAAAGCGGACATTAAAACGATGATGACGTCTTTCATAATTCTACTATAAGTTGTAGTTTATGATCTTATAATATATTGTATATTATGGCTGTTATATTATATATTATGGCTGTTATATTATATATTATGACTGTTATATTGTATATTATAGCTGTTATATTGTATATTGTATATTATGGCTGTTATATTGTATATTATGACTGTTATATTGTATATTGTATATTATGACTGTTATATTGTATATTATGACTGTTATATTGTATATTATGGCTGTTATATTATATATTATGACTGTTATATTGTATATTATAGCTGTTATATTGTATATTGTATATTATGGCTGTTATATTGTATATTATGACTGTTATATTGTATATTGTATATTATGACTGTTATATTGTATATTATGACTGTTATATTGTATATTATGGCTGTTATATTATATATTATGACTGTTATATTGTATATTATAGCTGTTATATTGTATATTGTATATTATGGCTGTTATATTGTATATTATGACTGTTATATTGTATATTGTATATTATGACTGTTATATTGTATATTATGACTGTTATATTGTATATTATGACTGTTATATTGTATATTGTATATTATGGCTGTTATATTGTATATACTATATTGACGAGTTGTAGTGCACCTGAGCACTTTACACAATAATTTCATTATTATTATTATTATTATTATGACTGTTATATTGTATATTGTATATTATGGCTGTTATATTGTATATTATGACTGTTATATTGTATATTGTATATTATGACTGTTATATTGTATATTATGGCTGTTATATTGTATATTATGACTGTTATATTGTATATTGTATATTATGGCTGTTATATTGTATATTATGGCTGTTATATTATATATTATGGCTGTTATATTATATATTATGACTGTTATATTGTATATTATAGCTGTTATATTGTATATTGTATATTATGGCTGTTATATTGTATATTATGACTGTTATATTGTATATTGTATATTATGACTGTTATATTGTATATTATGACTGTTATATTGTATATTATGGCTGTTATATTATATATTATGACTGTTATATTGTATATTATAGCTGTTATATTGTATATTGTATATTATGGCTGTTATATTGTATATTGTATATTATGACTGTTATATTGTGATTTATAAGGGCGGTGGATTGGCAGTATCGGTAGAGGGTCAGACGCCATGCTTTGACGTATAGAGTTACAGCCCTTGCCATTCTGAGTTCAGATCTCGCCAAGGTTAACTTTGCCTTTCATCCTTACGGGGTCGATAAACTAAAGTACCAGTAATGCACTGGGTATTGCTGGCCTTGTGCCAAAAGTAGAAACAATCATATTGTGATTTATATTAATATTGTTTGACAAAGGTGGGGCGGGGGTCTTCTCTAAGGAACTGCTGTCCCCTCTCTTGTTTTATATAATTCTGTTATGTATATTATAGTAAGTTATTTACATGAACAGGATTGATACGTGCAGCTGGGTTGGAAGTGGTGTCAAGACTGGGGTGTAGACAACATGGTCTTACTTGACATAGTGTGATCTCCGACTTGCACTTGATAGGTTTGGTGCTGAGTGCTGCAAACACTGAGACACTTGTCCTCTCAAGGAAGCCTGTGCAGTGCACGCTACATGTGAATGGAGTTCCACTGAAGAAGGTAGAGAAGTTCAAGTATCTCGGGGCCGTGTTCACGAGTGATGGAAGGCAAGAGGCTGAATTAAGTGCAAGAATTGCAGGAGCTGGTGCAGTAATGAGCCAGCGTCAGCATTCGGTATTCATAACAACCCTTACCAATGGTCATGAATCTTCGGTATTGACCGAAAGAATACAATTGCGAATACAAGCAGCCAAAATGGGATTCCTTCGAAGGGTCTTTGGAGTAACATTACTCGATAGAGTGCATAGCTGGGGATCAGAGAGTCATTCCAGGTAGAGCTGCTGCTTTTCCAAATTGAGAGATCACAGCACCGATACTATGGACATGTGGTTAGAATGTCTCAGGAAAGAATGTGTGTGTGTATATATATATGTGTGTGTGTGTATATATGTATATGTGTGTGTGTATGTATATATGTGTGTGTGTATGTATATATATATGTGTATGTATATATGTATATATAAAGAGAGATGTGTGTGTATCTTGGCTTTTAGATTAGATACATCATATCTCTGCATATCCTAAGAGATGACTAAAAAAAGCTGACATTGGGAAGAGCATCTGGCTATAAAACAGCTGAAAACACCTAGTCCAACCCTTCCTGCTTGGAAAAGTGGACATTAAAATTATGTATTTTATAATTCTATTGCACATTGTTTTATTTTATTTCCAGCTGAAAGAACAGACAGAATTTTTAACAAAAACTGTGGTCCATATTGGCGTTGGTACTCCTAATCGCATCGCTGCTCTCCTAACTAATGGTCAGTTATATTTAGTTTGTTGTCATATATAGGGGAAAAGCACAAGTGTCGCAATAAAAACAACTGTTTATTCTTTTTAGCCAGGGGAGGTAAGAACAATGCTCATAACCCTTTTGTTGGGGCTCCAGGACGAGGAAGGGATCTTCAAATTGGAAACCTGATTTAAATGCTTGCAACAGAGGGAACTCGATACCCAAAGACCAGGTGGTGTTAAACCAGGTGACATATTGGGGTCAATAACATTGTGGGCTCTGTTTGATGCACTCAAGAACTAGGTGGTGGTGGTGACAATATATTAAGGTCTACCACAGAGCGGAGGTACTCAAAAACCAGGTAGAGGTAGTGGTTGTTAAACTGGGCAACAAGTTATATTTACTACCTATGTAGGGCCACTGCAGGATTTAAACTCAGAATGTAAATAGCTGAAATAACAGAGTGGATTCTGCTAAAGGAATCCAAGAAGTGGATGGTGTTAAAACCTGGTGACATATTAAACCCTTTAGTATTTAGACCAGGCATATCCGGCCAGAATTCTCTCACCTCTTTCTGTTCAACCGGCTGCTCATACTGATGTTAAGGTATTGTTCTCAAAATAAATAATATCAAAATCTCATAGATTCAATATTATGTGAGATAAAGCCTTTACCATAAAAATATAATAGTAAATATTGAGTAATGTAAATGGTAAAGGGTTAATGTTTACTACACAAGGAAGCTGCAGCAGAATTTGTACTCTGGGTGCAGAGATGAGAGAAATAGCATAAGATGTTTCATCCAACACTCTAACAATTCTGCCGACCTTTGACAGATATTTTGTTTTATCGACTCTGGAAGGATGAAAGAAGGAAAAATTGAGATTTGAGCTCAGAACTGGTATAAATAACCACAAAACATTTAATTTGAACCCAGTGGAGATGACACAGGACCGAGACCTCTGGCACTACAATGTACGACAAAAGGCCTGTGTTGACAACCCAGCCCACATCAGGACCACCGAAGGCATGGTGCGGCCAACTGGCCAGACCACCCTCATAATGGGATCACCCAGCTCGCAAATTATAGTTCCGTTGTGAGCAGAGTCCCGATGTGGGCAAGGTATGACGTGGCCATCTCACCAGACTTGTTTCATAACCCAGTAAAACAGCTCCACTATGAGTAGGGCTTAGCACGACCAACTGACCTGACTTTCTTCATAATGGGACAACCCAGCTCCCAAATTATAGTTCAGATGTGAGCAAAGCATGGCACCGCCTACTGGCTAGACCCTTCTCATAATGATGCCATCCAGTTCTTCACTGTAAATGTGGTTGGTGTTAGGAAGGGCACCCAGCCAGAATAGGTACAGCTGGCCAGCAAACCGACTAACCCATGGTAAAATAGATGTTAAATGGTGATAACACTCCTTATTTATCTTGATGTACTTCTCTTGCTGTGAATATCTCACACTGAAGAGATACACTTGTCCTAAGAAGTGACTAAAACAACCTCTGGCTCTAAAATATTGACTCAAAAAGGACCCCATGATGTGAATGAAGCCTTTCATGGGACCTGCAAACCCTCAACATAACTAAAGTACATTTTATCGTGGCACCAACATGGCCTTACAACCCTTTTGTTACTATATTTCTAATGACTGTGTTTCAATTAATTTTGATAATAATTAAAAAATTTGGAGGAATTGGGTTTTGTAACTAACGTTCTCGTTATTAAGCTGGTGTTTGATTAGCATTGCAGTATTGTTTCAGTCCTTTACATTCTAGTTTCAAATGCCACTCAAGTCAACTTTGCCATCCTTCCAATGTCAATAAAATAACCTACTGGGGTTGATTTAGTCTACTTTCTTTTCCACCAAAATTGCTGGCCTTGTGCCTAATTTAGAAATCATGATGGGAAGTACCAATATAAGTGTAAACACTAAAATGGACAGTTTTATATCATAGTATTAACCCTTTAGCATTTAAACCGGCCATATCTGGCCTGAATTCTCTCACCTCTCACCTCTTTCTGTTCAAACCAGCCATAAGTGGCCGCTCATACTGGTGTTACGGTATTGTTCTTAAAATAAAAAACATCAAAATCTCGTAGATTCAATATTATGTGAGATAATTGTGTACCACAAAAATACAACAGTATATATAGAGTAATGAAATGCTAAGGGGTTAAGGGTGGTTTCAGATTGGTTAACAAGGGTTAAAATAACTAAATTTGACGGGGTCTTTTAATGTATGTATGTATGCTTTTCTTCTTCACTGACTTATTCCTAGGAGGATCCTATCAGAAGCAACTCTCTAATCTGGCTGGATCCCCAACTGAGCTCATGGATGTTATCCATCTTGTTTGAGGAATACCTCTGTCTCTTATGCCGATTGATTTTGTCTCTAAAATCTGTCCAGTGATTCTTTCCTTAGACATTCTAACCGCATGTTCATAGTACCAGTGGCTCTACCTGGGGTGACACTAATTTTTGTAAAATCTTTTCTTAAATTTTCAATCTATTATTCAATAGGAATCCAATTTGGTTTTTGGTTAAAGTTTTTTTTGTTTTTTATTTTTGCTATATCTGAAGTTTAGTAAATTTTTTGTTTTATCCTTTTAGGTGCATTGAAGTTAAAAGGTGTCAATGCTATAGTGTTGGATTGGAATTGGAGAGACGTTAAGTCTCACAGACTCGTGGATATTCCTGAAGTTTTCTCCGATCTCATGGTCTTATTCAAGTCATTCTTAAGCCAACATCTTCAAGAAAATCAATGCCGAATAGCTCTGATGTAACACCAATTTTTATTTATTTTTTTTGTAAATAAAATATTTTTTTATTTTCCCTCCTGTTATTGATTTCTTACATAGACGTGGGGCCAGAAATGAAGGTGGGGTGGGGCTAGTAATTTAAATGTAGTGCATCAAGCCATAAAGAAACCATGCCAAACATAATAATAATGGAACATATGAGGAAGATGAGGTTCTCTAACTTTTCTAATCTTGTATGGAAAGCATCCCATAGAACCATATGAACCATAAATCACTACAGTACTATATACAGGCTCTATGAATTAATGAGGTATGTTCTGTTACTGAACACCCTGTAGATACAACAGCTCATGGAGGTATATACTGGTTCTTTGAATTGACTATATGAACCACTACATCTCATATACTAGCTCAAACCACAGCAGTTCATAGAATTATATAGAAGCTTTATAGAACTATATACTAGTTCTGTGAACCACTACATACTGGCAGGATTTGAACTTAGAAAGACTTTGAACAAAGTATTTTGTGCAATACTCTACCAATTCAGCCCACCTGTCACCCTGAACAAAGTGTTAATATAACAACATCAGGGTGGTAGATTGGCAGGATCGGTAGAGCATCGGAAAAAAATGACATTCTGGCATTTGTTCTGGCTCTTTACATTCTAAGTTCAGATCCTACTGAGGTCAACTATGCTTTTCAACTTGTCATGGTCTATAAAGTACCAGTGACGTACAGGGCTTTATTTAACCCTTTAGTATTTACATTACTTTATATTTACTATATTTTCACAGTAAAGGCTTTATCTCACATAATATAGAATCTATGAGATTTTGATATTATTTATTTTGAGAAGAATACCTTAACATAAGCAGCCACCAGTTACTGCCGATTTCAACAGAAAAGAGATTGTAAAAGTTTAACCCATTTGATACCAATCCACCTCTGGCTTTGTGAAATAAAACAACCCATTTTAAAGGGTTCCTATTTAAATTAAAGTTTTCCCACATAATTTGATATACAAATCTTTAGTTAGGTTATGCTCCAAATATCACCAACACCAACACACCACCATCATCATAATTTAACTCCACCAATACCATCACCACCACCACCTTAACATCAGTATGAGCAGCCAGTTTAAACAGAAAGAGGTGAGAGAATTCTGGCTGGATACAACCCAGTTTAAATGGTGAAGGGTTAAACAACTTTGTCATTCCTTCAAATTTGCTGGCCCTGTGCCTAAATTAGAAATATGTGTGGTAGGATTGAGGTATTAATGAAAAATACAAATGGTGAACAGAAGTAGGAGAGGGAAAGATTGACATAACACAGCTTAAGTGTTAATGGAGTGATGTGGTGAAACTGGTGTTAATGGAGTAATGTGGTGAACCTGGTGTTAATGGAGCGATGTGGTGAACCTGGTGTTAATGGAGCGATGTGGTGAACCTGGTGTTAATGGAGTGATGTGGTGAAACTGGTGTTAATGGAGTGATGTGGTGAAACTGGTGTTAATGGAGTGACGTGGTGAACCTGGTGTTAATGGAGTGATGTGGTGAACCTGGTGTTAATGGAGCGATGTGGTGAAACTGGTGTTAATGGAGTGATGTGGTGAAACTGGTGTTAATGGAGTGATGTGGTGAACCTGGTGTTAATGGAGTGATGTGGTGAACCTGGTGTTAATGGAGTGATGTGGTGAAACTGGTGTTAATGGAGTGATGTGGTGAAACTGGTGTTAATGGAGTGATGTGGTGAACCTGGTGTTAATGGAGTAATGTGGTGAACCTGGTGTTAATGGAGTAATGTGGTGAACCTGGTGTTAATGGAGTAATGTGGTGAACCTGGTGTTAATGGAGTAATGTGGTGAACCTGGTGTTAATGGAGTGATGTGAACCTGGTGTTAATGGAGTGATGTGGTGAAACTGGTGTTAATGGAGTAATGTGGTGAACCTGGTGTTAATGGATCGATGTGGTGAAACTAGTGTTAATGGAGTAATGTGGTGAACCTGGTGTTAATGGAGTGATGTGGTGAACCTGGTGTTAATGGAGTGATGTGGTGAAACTGGTGTTAATGGAGTAATGTGGTGAACCTGGTGTTAATGGAGTGATGTGGTGAACCTGGTGTTAATGGAGTGATGTGGTGAACCTGGTGATAATGGAGTAATGTGGTGAACCTGGTGTTAATGGAGTAATGTGGTGAACCTGGTGTTAATGGAGTAATGTGGTGAACCTGGTGTTAATGGAGTAATGTGGTGAACCTGGTGTTAATGGAGTGATGTGGTGAACCTGGTGTTAATGGAGTGATGTGGTGAACCTGGTGATAATGGAGTAATGTGGTGAACCTGGTGATAATGGAGTAATGTGGTGAACCTGGTGATAATGGAGTAATGTGGTGAACCTGGTGTTAATGGAGTAATGTGGTGAACCTGGTGTTAATGGAGTAATGTGGTGAACCTGGTGTTAATGGAGTGATGTGGTGAACCTGGTGTAGAAGGTAGAGGATGGTATAAAAACTAAAGTAAAACAGCAGTTGGTGTTCCATTTGCTGTTTGTGTGAATGTATGTCTGAGTGTGTTATTGTAAGTGTGTGTGTTTGCACGTTTATATTTATATACTAATACATATAAATGTATGCAGATACACACACACACATATATGCACATACACACACACATACACATATGCGTCACTGTGTTGAAAAAAATCCTAGTGATATAAATTTGCCACCTTGAAAGAAGTGTGACAGAAAAAAACAACACTTTATATATGTGGAAGATGTTAAACAATGGTGATATATATAATGGTTGATCCCTGATAGGAAGAAGTTCAGGGAGCTACTGCCACTGCTACAAAAGGCTTTTCCCTCAAAACTTAAAATGAAAGGCAGACTGTATGATGCGTACACATGAACAGCAATGTTACATGGTAGTGAGACCTGCGTGCTGTGTGTAGAAGACTTGGAAAGAAACGAAGCCTGCATGCTCCGATGGACCTGTATTAGTAATATACGTGAACGGCAAAGCATAAATGAATTGAGAGAGAGACTGAGCATAAGAGGAATCAAATGCCGTTTGCAGGAGAGGTGGTTGCATTGGTATGGACATGTGATGTGTATGAAGGATAGCAGCTGCATAAAAAGGTGCAGAGCACTAGAAGTCGGTGGAAACTTTGGATCCCTCCCACTAAACTAGTCATGTAGGCGCCACAGAAAAAAGCACCCAGCACTCACTGTAAATGAGGTTGGTGTTAGGAAGCTGTAAAAATAAAGCCAAAATCAGTTCTGTATGAGCAAGACATGGTCACCTGACCTAACATTGCCTACAACAGGATAACCTGTTTAACCCATGCTAGCATGGAAAAATAGACATAAAACAGTGATGATGATAATGACATATGTGGAAGATGGATGTTAAACGATGATATGTAGCAAATTACTTCATAGCTCGCAACAACAATCTTTCATGCGCAATTTGGTCACTGGTTGACCAACCATCCCGCCCAGCTAGAAGATATTCGCGCTTCTTTTATTGACTTCACTCTAGTTGCTGCTTTCACTTTGTCAAGTAAAGACCCTTTTACCTTCCCGTGTCTAAACCAGCAAGATGTAATGGTAAAAAAAAAAGAAACCTTTGGCCCTATCAGCGAGGGACCAATTTCTTTCATCAAACACTTATTTTTGTTCATTTACTTTTGCGGCATGCCAGCAACAATTTATTGTAATCTTGTACGGTTGTAAATAAACCATTGTAAAAATGTTTAAAAGTCTTCTGATATTTCTGCCACCAACGAATCTGCACACAAACTAAAAATATAACGTCGGACGTGATATGGCAAAATCCTTTTTCCCAAGGTACTATCATTCCACAACAACAAGTGAGAATAATATTTGACTTCACTAACTCACTTGCCAACAAGTCACTCACTTGCCTACAAGTCACTCACTTGCCTACAACTAAAGATTCATCTGCTTTCGTGGCAACAACCTTCAACCAAGCTACAACCAAATAAAAACTTCTATTTCTACTGCCACTCCAACGTTACATCTACTGCTATAAACATCCTTTCAGCTATCACCACAAAACATATTTTTTAACTGCTAAAGATATATATATATATAAGGAGGTACATGGCTTAGTGGTTAGAGCATTGGCCTTGCAATCAAAAGGTTGTGAGTTCAATTCTCAGACTGGGTGATGTGTTGTTTCCTTGAGCAAGACACTTTATTTCACATTGCTCAAGTTTACTCAGCTGTAGAAATGAGATGACAGGGACTGGGGTCCCTGTCATTCCACTGCAAAGTGGCCGTGGAGGTGCCACAGCAAAAAAGCACCCAGCACTCACTGTAAATGAGGTTGGTGTTAGGAAGGGCATCCAGCTGTAGAAATCAAGCCAGAATCAGTTCCCGTCCCACCCTTGCAAGCAGGGAAAAAGCGAAGAAGAAAGAAGGGTGGATTCCTGGGTCTTAGAAGGCTGACCACAATTATAAAAGTTACTCGATATGTTGGTAGAGTATAGGAATGATTTCTACAGGACTAGTTTCATTTATATAAAACTGTTTCATTTATATGAAATCAGGAAACTCCTTTCCTGACGATTTCATAGAATGAAACCATTCTAGTCACATAGAAGTCATTTCTATATTAAATAAAGATATATATATATTTACGTACATAGAGACACACAGAATACATATGTTCATCTAACATATATATGTATAGGGTCAATACTGACCGAAACCTATCAAAGTTATCTTATATATATAAAACTGTAGTTGTCTGTGTGTGTGCCCTCATTTTTGCAAACTCTATACAAATCCACATTTCTACTCCGATTGACTTCAAACTTGCATTTATATATTCCTTGCGGTCTAAAGATATTAACTTCAGCTTTTATTTTTCAATTTTCTGTTGTTAAAGGGGTATTAGGCACCAGTTATCCATCTCCGTTGCGCCCTTATAATATCTGTCTGTATGCCTGTCTGTCTGCATTTCGACATTATGACAAACATTGATGACGTATTATGTTCGCTATTATGTTTATTGCCAGGGAACGTCTTCACGGACAAAAGTATTGTCTTCTTGTTTTCCTTCGGTTGCAACGTTTTTCGAAATATTTACTTCTGCGTTCACAGATTGATTTTTTTAGTTTCAGAAGTTCCCATTAAGGGTGAAAGCAGCGATTCTTTGCTTAAACTTTAATCTGTTTTAATATATAATATAAACAAGGCAAGCCAGCCCAGTTGCCACTTCTTGCCAATAAACATTAACCCATTGTGCGCCATTCATCTAACTGTAGACCAACAAATTCCAACTAAACGGAGCGTTGACAAGAACGATGGCGAATGAATCTTCGAGGTAAGCAGTTTCCTTCCGAGCTGTTAGTTCACGCGGGATTCTCTGCTATACCTTTTCGCAATAATACCGAACAACGTACTGCTGGACACTCCTTCCTCCAAAAGCCGTACAAAGCGGACATGTGCATCGGGCAGATGGATCGGGTGCAAATCTACACCAGGCCTACCCGAGAGGGATAGAGAGAAAGAGTAACTTAGTGGAAAGAGTGCGAATGAACTTTTGAGGTAAGTAGCCAACGCCTTACTGCTATTGCACTGGAACCTTCTGCCAACTTAACCTGTGACTTTCTCTTTCACATTTACTCCAATAGGCCAAAACAGAGGAGTATGAAAAGAAGGGGCTCAACAATATTTCTATGAACAAAGCACGTAGACAGCTAAACTGTACTTTCAACTTCTTAATTTTCTCCAAATAAAACAAGTTTCCTGTCGGTATATTTTCGCGAGTTTTTAACAGGCACTCACAAATAAACGTTTCTCATTGGAGGTGCTATTACCAATGTTCTTACCCGTGCAACGCCGGGATACACTGCTAATATGTATATAAACATTTAAAAATTTTACGAAATAAAAAATTTGAAGATTATTTGAGAGATTATTTAAAAACCGTTTTTCAGGTCGTTACGTTTCAATACATACATATACACATGTGGTAATTGATAGAAGTGTCAGCGATAGGCAGATTTTTCAAGGACAGGTAGGATCTATAGAGGTGATTGATTGCTTCCAATACCTAGGTGATCAGATTAGCAAGGGAGGAGGGTGCTCCGATGCCATAGTATCTAGAATAAGGACGGGATGGAAGAAGTTTAGGAAGCTGCTTCCTCTGTTGACAATGAAGGGTTTCTCCCTACGAACGAAAGGTCAGTTGTATGATGGATGCCTGTGTGAGATGTGCGATGTTGCATGGTAGTGAAACATGGCAGCAACTGTGAAGGATATGCGAAGGCTGAAGAGAAATTAAGCAACATGCTCTGATGGATGTGCTTGAACAATCAAGCATGGTTGAGTTGTGAGTGAAGCTGTGTATAAGAGGAATAAACTGTAGTGTGCAGGAGAGAAGATTGCATTGGTATAGCCATGTGATGTGCATGGAAGATGACCACTGGGTAAAGAAGTGCCGAGAAACCCCGGTGGAAGGAAAATGCAGTAGAGGAAGACTACGAGGAGAAGACGAGGGACCATGACGAATGGAAAGATGTTGTGCTGAATAGGACCCGTCCCACCTTTGCAAGCAGGGAAAAGCAGATGTAAAATGATGATGATGATGATAATTGCATTTGTTTTGTATTTTTTTTACAATTATTATTATTATTAGTAGTTTTTTTCTATTTTTTTAAATATCTTCTAGAAATTTGATATGAGAAAAACTAAAGATGCTTTCAGAGAGAGAACGAATGTAGGGAAATATGTTGCTGAGGATATATGTGTGTGTATTTTTATATATATATATATATATTTCATTATCGCTGCCATGTCCTGCGTCTCCAACAGACCAGTGTCTGTCCTTAGGGCATCAACATACGTTAATCTTGGTCTTCCTCTTCCAGTGTGTCCATGCAGGGGCTCCCACAGGAGCACTGAGTGCAATGTCAACTCTGGATGTCGGTGAGCATGTCCAGCTAACCTCAGTCTCCTCTATCTCACTTTTGAGCTGACTCTTGGGAGGCTCCCATACAGCTCTTAATTTTTCATCCTCAGTGTATACTGATTAATGTTCAGAGCCATCCTCAGCATTCTCGTGTAGCACCCATCCACTATCTGACTGAGTTTCTTGGTCAGTGTCCAAGTCTCAGACCCGTATAGCAGCACAGACTCAACTACAGCAATGAAAAGGCGGACCTTCAGGTCTTCACAAAGGTCCGACCTCCATACCGATCTCAAGCTGTGGCATGGCGACCAGGCTTTGCTCTTCCTCTCAACCACATCATCTTCCGTATTCCCAATCTTTGCTCCCAAATACAGGAAGTCCTCAACTAATTCCAGCGGCTTCCCGCCTACATTAGTGATCCCCTCTGGCCTCTCAACATTCTCTACCAGATATTTTGTTTTAGTCTCATTCATTCTCAGCCCCACACTCATCGACACTGTCTCCACCTCCCGCATCAAATCCTTTGCCTCCTTCTCTGTATTTGTCACCAAAACTATGTCGCTGGCAAATTCAGCATCTGATATCTTTTTCGCCCTAACTCTCCTGCTCTGAGCTGGTGCTACAGTAAAGCCAGAGTCCTGGTGTTTCTCCAGTGCAAGGCGCATACAATAGTCCACTACGATGATAAAAAGATAGGGAGCCAATGTATCTCCCTGGAGCACTCCAGTCAGTATCTCAAAGAACTCTGTCATCCCATCAGGTGTAATGACTTGGGCTTTGGTGTTGGTGTAGAGCAGTGATATCAGGTCCACTATCCTCTTGGGGAGTCCATAAGCCTGTAAGATCTTCATCAGGCAGTAACGGTCCACAGAATCAAAGGCCTTCCTAAAGTCAATGAAAACCATGACCGCAGGAAGGCACTTTGCTCTAGCTCCCTCTAATATCCTCCTCAGCATCAGGATGTGACAGGTAGAGAATGATGGCAGCGATAATGAGGGACAGAGACAGCTGGAGAGAACTCGTCCATCGATCTCGGGAATTTTACCCGCCCTAGATAGATAGATATATATATATACATTTATATATATACATGTGTACATGTATATATATACACATGCACATACATGTGCTTATATGCATAAACACAAACACGTGTGTATGTATATATATAAATATATTATATATAGAAAGAAAAAGATTGAATAGTGTTGCTAAGAATTTCAGGGCCAGGTAAGAAGGGGGAAGTAGGAGGAGAAGTAGGAGGGGAAGTAGGAGGTGCAGCAGGAGGAGAAGTAGGAGGGGAAGTAGGAGGTGTACAGGTAGAAAATAAATAACATGTCTCACCTCATTGGAGCATGAGTGTGTGTGTTAGTGTATATGAGTGTGTGGAAGTATGTATGTGGATGTGTGTGAAACTTGAATATCAAATTACTGAAGTATAAAGCTGGAATGTGTGTGTGTGGTGGTGTGAGTGACTAAATGTGTGTGTGTGTGTGTGTGTGTCTGTGTGTCGGATCTGAATATCGAATGACTGAAGAAATAGAAGCTGAAGCAATGTCTGTGTGTGTGTATATATATGTACTTGTGTATGTGTTTATATATATATATATATACACACGTGTATATATATATGTGTGTGTGTGTTTTGACGGCTATTTCTGGACAGAAATAGCCGTCGAAACGGCTTGAGCTCTGCCGTCGGGGTCATACTTTTTCCTATTTCCCACTCTACTACCCAAAGTATTGAGTACTCTGGTGCGTTATGGTCCATCTGGTTCCTTACCACAATTCCTTTGTTATATATATATATATCATCATCATCATCATCATTTTACATCCGCTTTTCCCTGCTTGGAAGGGTTGGACGGGTCTTATTCAGCACAGCATCTCTCCACTTGTCACGGTCCTTCATCATCTCCTCTGTGAGCTTCAGCGATCTGAGGTCTGTTCTCCCCACCTCCGCCCATGTTTTTCGAGGTCTACCTCTACCACGTCTTCCTTCAACTGGCATTTCCTGGCACTTCTTCACCCATCGGTCATCCTCCATGCGCATCACATGTCCATACCACCGCAGTCTCCTCTCTCGCACACTACATTCTATCCCTCTCAGACACAGTTTCTCTCTCAACACATTCATGCTGGGTCGTTCACGCACATTGACATTGCACATCCAACAGAGCATGCTTGCCTCATTTCTCTCCAGCCGTCGCATATCCTCTGCAGTTGCTGCCCATGTCTCACTACCATGCAGCATCACACTCCTCACACAGGCATCATATAACCGGCCTTTCGTACGCAGGGAGAAACCCTACTTCATCAGCAGAGGAAGCAGCTCCCAAAACTTCTTCCAACCCATCCTTATTCTAGATACTATGGCCTCGGAAACACCCTCCCCCCTCCCATGCTAATCTGAACTCCTAGGTACCAGAAGCTATCCACTGCTTCTATAGCACCTGCCTGCATATCGAACATGGCCATTTCCCTGACGGAATCAGAGTTTTGTCCTCTTTTCTACTCATCAACACTTTTGTCTTAGCTAGGTTCACTCTCAGTCCTCTTGATTCCAACTGCTGTTTCCATAGCCAGAATTTATACACTAGCTCCTCTACTGATTCTGCTATAAGAACCAGATCGTCAGCATAGAGAAGTTCTCATGGACAGCCGGTCTTAAACTCCTCTGTTATGGCTTGGAGGACTATAATGAACAAGAGCGGGCTGAGGACTGAACCTTGATGTACTCCTACTTGTATCTGGAATTCCAAATCGCTTGGGCAACGCAGCTTGATTGCAGGACTCCGGAGAGTGTTTAACATTGACCAGGCACTCAAGTCTCTCGAAGATTAGGTCGTCGAAGCATTGGAGGCAGGACGGAAATCTGTGAGAGAGGCTGACCCTGAGCAGATACAGAAGCTTAGGAATAGACAAGTAGTTCCTGAGTATGAAGAAACTTTGATGGGGTTCGATAACTTCGATATTCCTCAGCAGCTGCTCAAGGCCAACCATCTTCGATTGGAAGGTTGACTCGAAGGCCAGGTCTGTGATTGGGGCTCCTAAGGAGCACCAAGCCGACGGGGAAGGGACCGATCAGCTGGTCGATCAGCTGTTGGTGTTGAGAAGCCGAGTGGTTGAGGATCCGGAGCTCACATTTGGAGCTATTGATCTGGAGACCCCGGCGGCCAAGCTCCTCAACCATTTTGTTGGCAGTGGCGAGAACCATATGTGGAGTTTCGCCCAAACAGGCATCATAGAGGTACCAGACATTGAGGTCCAACTCAACCCCCTATCTTGGTGACGTCATCAAAGCCCAGTGCAAACAGAGTGGGCCCGAGTGGGTTACCGTGTTGGACTCCTGGGGCAGAGGTGATGATTTGGTTACCTAAAGAGAGGTAGGAGGGCTCCCGATAAGCCTGCCAAGCAGTGTGATAGAGTTGTAGGACCGTGGGACCCTCTCTCTTACTGAGCCGAGGACAATGTCGCAGCTGACGGAGTTGAAAGCATTCCTGAGGTCAAGTTTGAAGATGACCTTGGGGGACAAGGAGGGCAAGTTGGTAAAGGCTCTGGTAGCGTGGGCAGCAGCCTCACATCCCAACTTGGTACCCACCCCCAGCTGGATGGGGGAGAATTCCTCCACCAGTGAGTCGGAGACCAACAGCAAACATGCCTTTGCATTGAGGCGCAGATCTCCTGTGGGCTTGGTGAGACCAAATAGCTTCGCACCGAAGAACAGTGGGCGGATGAACGGGAGAACGTTCACAAACTGAGTCAGACTCTCCAGGAGCTCGAGTCCGGCCTCATCGGCCGATAAGGAGATACCATCCTTGTGAGGAAGGATGAAACGCCTTTCTGATGATATCGGTGGTGTAAACCGGTCTCGAGTATTCTGGTGGTTCGGGCCAGTGTAGCTGATCATCTGGGGGTGTCGATGGGTGCTTCTCTTTCAGTCGCTCAAGAGAATCAGAGTTGCACGAAGCGAGAGAGGACAGAAAAGAGAGGAGACGGACAACCCCTTTAATGTCAAATTCGGTGAATTTGGCATTGACCGCTCACTTGAGGTCTATTGGTTGTCTGTTGGTGGACACCGAGCTCGATGAAGAACTGAGACGTGGTTGGGGTAGACTCAAACAGTTGGAACTGCCGCTTGAGAGGGGACGGGAGGAAACCCAAATTTGTATTGTGCACGTGAAGAGAGATGAGAAGAAACATATATATATATATATATACACATACATATAAGGGCATCCAGCTGTAGAAATCAAGCCAGAATCAGTTCCCGTCCCACCCTTGCAAGCAGGGAAAAAAGTGGACGTAAAATGAAATGATGAATGATGATGATATATATATATATCAACATCATCATCCTTTTACGTCCACTTTTCCCTGCTTGCAAGGGTGGGACGGGAACTGATTCTGGCTTGATTTCTACAGCTGGATGCCCTTCCTAACACCAACCTCATTTACAGTGTGGGCTGGGTGCTTTTTTGCCGTGGCACCTTCACGACCACTTTGCAGTGGAATGATAGGGACCCCAGTCCCTATCATCTCATTTCTACAGCTGAGTAAACTGGAGCAACGTGAAATAAAGTATCTTGCTCAAGGTCTGAGAATTGAACTCACAACCTTTCTATTGCAAGCCCAATGCTCTAACCACTAAGTCATGTGCCTCCATGTATGTATGTATATATATATATACACATACGTATATATATATATATATATACACATACGTATATTGACACACGACCGTGACCTCTGGCACAAAGTGGTCATGGAGGTGCCACGTCAAAAAAGCACCCAGCACTCACTGTAAATGAGGTTGGTGTTAGGAAGGGCATCCAGCTGTAGAAATCAAGCCAGAATCAGTTCCTGTATGAGCAAGACAAGGTCAGCTGACTAGACACTGCCCACAACAGGACAACCCGTCTAACCCATGCTAGCGTGGAAGAACGGACGTAAAATGGTGACGATGATGATGATGATATATATAGACACACATACGTATATATATATATATATATATCCACATACGTATATACATATATACACACACGTGTATATATATATATATATATGGTGGCTGCCAACTCGTTTTCGAGTACGGCCACTACCTTATATCCATGTAGGAGAAACCCTACCGATGCGCTGAACAAGTGTCACTTTTTAGTCCAGCCAGCGACTTGAAAACTGGTACAAACACTACATTTGTGACAATTATTGACACATAGTGCTGGACCCATGGCACCATGTGACGACAAGTGTTGAGAGATCTCCAGATATAAAGCAAAGCCTGTGCTGTGAAGCTTTTATAGTGAGCAAAGGCACTGCACAAAGCCAGTCCCACTCTCTTAACCAAGATGATATTTACCAAAAAGAAGAACAAGTCAACATCATTGGATACCATCAGAGTTGCAGGTGTTATATCAGAGTTTTCCTTCTCCTAGAATTCTGCCTTGACAAAAGCTAAGGGGTCATCTCTCCCGGTGATTTTGGATGGCCATTGACACTTAAGAGCTCCTTTGCCCTTTGACAGGTTTTGTTTTTAGTCCTGCAGGATGTCCAAAGTCACCCTCCTCACCAAGAAACCTTGGTGGGGTTGCCAGTTTAGTCGCCAACGACCCGACCACATATTCATATATATATATATATACATACGTATATACATATATACACACACGTATATATATATATATATATATATATACACACACATATTCATATATATACATATACATATGTATATATATATATATATACATACGTACCAAAAAGGTGAGGTAAGATACCAGGTGGGCCATAACGCACCAGAGTACTCGATACTAGTAGAGTGGGTAATATGAAAGAGTGAGGACCCCGACTGATGAACCCCGGCTGTTTCAACAGCTAGATACATACGTATATATATATATATATATATACATACGTATATATATATATATACCCTTAAAAATATATAGTTTTCACAAATACATGAAATGATGCTCAAGCAAACACACACAATAGTCAGACTGAGCACATATACTTTAAAGTTCATACATTTGTACACTGTACACACAATATAAGGTCCCCCTTCCATACAAATATACTTAAGCCCTCTCTCATCACACTGTATAAGGTCCCCCTTCCATACAAATATACTTAAGCCCTCTCTCATCACACTGTACAAGGTCCCCTTCCATATAAATATACTTAAGCCCTCTCTCATCACACTGTACAAGGTCCCCCTTCCATACAAATATACTTAAGCCCTCTCTCATCACACTGTACAAGGTCCCCCTTCCATATAAATATACTTAAGCCCTCTCTCATCACACTGTACAAGGTCCCCCTTCCATATAAATATACTTAAGCCCTCTCTCATCACACTGTACAAGGTCCCCCTTCCATATAAATATACTTAAGCCCTCTCTCATCACACTGTACAAGGTCCCCCTTCCATACAAATATACTTAAGCCCTCTCTCATCACACTGTACAAGGTCCCCCTTCCATACAAATATACTTAAGCCCTCTCTCATCACACTGTACAAGGTCCCCCTTCCATACAAATATACTTAAGCCCTCTCTCATCACACTGTACAAGGTCCCCCTTCCATATAAATATACTTAAGCCCTCTCTCATCACACTGTACAAGGTCCCCCTTCCATATAAATATACTTAAGCCTTCTCTCATCACACTGTACAAGGTCCCCCTTCCATACAAATATACTTAAGCCCTCTCTCATCACACTGTACAAGGTCCCCCTTCCATACAAATATACTTAAGCCCTCTCTCATCACACTGTACAAGGTCCCCCTTCCATATAAATATACTTAAGCCTTCTCTCATCACACTGTACAAGGTCCCCCTTCCATACAAATATACTTAAGCCCTCTCTCATCATACTGTACAAGGTCCCCCTTCCATACAAATATACTTAAGCCCTCTCTCATCACACTGTACAAGGTCCCCCTTCCATACAAATATACTTAAGCCCTCTCTCATCACACTGTACAAGGTCCCCCTTCCATACAAATATACTTAAGCCCTCTCTCATCACACTGTACAAGGTCCCCCTTCCATATAAATATACTTAAGCCTTCTCTCATCACACTGTACAAGGTCCCCCTTCCATATAAATATACTTAAGCCTTCTCTCATCACACTGTACAAGGTCCCCCTTCCATACAAATATACTTAAGCCCTCTCTCATCACACTGTACAAGGTCCCCCTTCCATATAAATATACTTAAGCCTTCTCTCATCACACTGTACAAGGTCCCCCTTCCATACAAATATACTTAAGCCCTCTCTCATCACACTGTACAAGGTCCCCCTTCCATACAAATATACTTAAGCCCTCTCTCATCACACTGTACAAGGTCCCCCTTCCATATAAATATACTTAAGCCTTCTCTCATCACACTGTACAAGGTCCCCCTTCCATACAAATATACTTAAGCCCTCTCTCATCACACTGTACAAGGTCCCCCTTCCATACAAATATACTTAAGCCCTCTCTCATCACACTGTACAAGGTCCCCCTTCCATACAAATATACTTAAGCCCTCTCTCATCACACTGTACAAGGTCCCCCTTCCATATAAATATACTTAAGCCTTCTCTCATCACACTGTACAAGGTCCCCCTTCCATACAAATATACTTAAGCCCTCTCTCATCACACTGTACAAGGTCCCCCTTCCATATAAATATACTTAAGCCTTCTCTCATCACACTGTACAAGGTCCCCCTTCCATACAAATATACTTAAGCCCTCTCTCATCACACTGTACAAGGTCCCCCTTCCATACAAATATACTTAAGCCCTCTCTCATCACACTGTACAAGGTCCCCCTTCCATATAAATATACTTAAGCCTTCTCTCATCACACTGTACAAGGTCCCCCTTCCATACAAATATACTTAAGCCCTCTCTCATCACACTGTACAAGGTCCCCCTTCCATACAAATATACTTAAGCCCTCTCTCATCACACTGTACAAGGTCCCCCTTCCATACAAATATACTTAAGCCCTCTCTCATCACACTGTACAAGGTCCCCCTTCCATATAAATATACTTAAGCCTTCTCTCATCACACTGTACAAGGTCCCCCTTCCATACAAATATACTTAAGCCCTCTCTCATCACACTGTACAAGGTCCCTCTTCCATACAAATATACTTAAGCCCTCTCTCATCACTGTACAAGGTCCCCCTTCCATATAAATATACTTAAGCCCTCTCTCATCACACTGTACAAGGTCCCCCTTCCATACAAATATACTTAAGCCCTCTCTCATCACACTGTACAAGGTCCCCCTTCCATACAAATATACTTAAGCCCTCTCTCATCACACTGTACAAGGTCCCCCTTCCATATAAATATACTTAAGCCTTCTCTCATCACACTGTACAAGGTCCCCCTTCCATACAAATATACTTAAGCCCTCTCTCATCACACTGTACAAGGTCCCCCTTCCATACAAATATACTTAAGCCCTCTCTCATCACACTGTACAAGGTCCCCCTTCCATACAAATATACTTAAGCCCTCTCTCATCACACTGTACAAGGTCCCCCTTCCATACAAATATACTTAAGCCCTCTCTCATCACACTGTACAAGGTCCCCCTTCCATATAAATATACTTAAGCCCTCTCTCATCACACTGTACAAGGTCCCCCTTCCATATAAATATACTTAAGCCCTCTCTCATCACACTGTACAAGGTCCCCCTTCCATACAAATATACTTAAGCCCTCTCTCATCACACTGTACAAGGTCCCCCTTCCATACAAATATACTTAAGCCCTCTCTCATCACACTGTACAAGGTCCCCCTTCCATACAAATATACTTAAGCCCTCTCTCATCACACTGTACAAGGTCCCCCTTCCATACAAATATACTTAAGCCCTCTCTCATCACACTGTACAAGGTCCCCCTTCCATATAAATATACTTAAGCCCTCTCTCATCACACTGTACAAGGTCCCCCTTCCATACAAATATACTTAAGCCCTCTCTCATCACACTGTACAAGGTCCCCCTTCCATACAAATATACTTAAGCCCTCTCATCACACTGTACAAGGTCCCCCTTCCATACAAATATACTTAAGCCCTCTCTCATCACACTGTACAAGGTCCCCCTTCCATACAAATATACTTAAGCCCTCTCATCACACTGTACAAGGTCCCCCTTCCATATAAATATACTTAAGCCCTCTCTCATCACACTGTACAAGGTCCCCCTTCCATACAAATATACTTAAGCCCTCTCTCATCACACTGTACAAGGTCCCCCTTCCATACAAATATACTTAAGCCCTCTCATCACACTGTACAAGGTCCCCCTTCCATACAAATATACTTAAGCCCTCTCTCATCACACTGTACAAGGTCCCCCTTCCATACAAATATACTTAAGCCCTCTCTCATCACACTGTACAAGGTCCCCCTTCCATACAAATATACTTAAGCCCTCTCTCATCACACTGTACAAGGTCCCCCTTCCATACAAATATACTTAAGCCCTCTCTCATCACACTGTACAAGGTCCCCCTTCCATATAAATATACTTAAGCCCTCTCTCATCACACTGTACAAGGTCCCCCTTCCATACAAATATACTTAAGCCCTCTCATCACACTGTACAAGGTCCCCCTTCCATACAAATATACTTAAGCCCTCTCATCACACTGTACAAGGTCCCCCTTCCATACAAATATACTTAAGCCCTCTCTCATCACACTGTACAAGGTCCCCCTTCCATATAAATATACTTAAGCCCTCTCTCATCACACTGTACAAGGTCCCCCTTCCATACAGATATACTTAAGCCCTCTCTCATCACACTGTACAAGGTCCCCCTTCCATACAAATATACTTAAGCCCTCTCTCATCACACTGTACAAGGTCCCCCTTCCATACAAATATACTTAAGCCCTCTCTCATCACACTGTACAAGGTCCCCCTTCCATACAAATATACTTAAGCCCTCTCTCATCACACTGTACAAGGTCCCCCTTCCATACAAATATACTTAAGCCCTCTCTCATCACACATGTTCAGTCAAATTGAACACATATACTTTAAGGTTCATACATATAATCATGCACACACTGTATATAAGGTATCCCCCACACACTGTATATAAGGTATCCCCCACACACTGTATATGTGTGTGTGTATCCTGTGTTGAATCAGAGGTAACCACAGTAAGTGAGGTACTCAATACATGGCAGAGTATAAATATTTAATATAGAAATGGCTTCTACAGGACTAGAACTGTTTCATCATCATCATCATTTAACGTCTATCTTCCACACTAGCATGGGTTAGACAGGAGTTGTCCCACTTGAAGCAAGATTGATTGGTTGGCCATGTCTGGCTCGCATAGGACTGTCTGGCAGGTTTTCCACGGCTGGATGCCCTTCCTAACAGCAACCACGTTTACAGTGTGGACTGGGAGGTGTTTACCGTGTTACCTACACGGCCACATTACAGTGTGGACTGGGAGGTGTTTACCGTGTTACCTACACGGCCACATTACAGTGTGGACTGGGAGGTGTTTACCGTGTTACCTACACGGCCACATTACAGTGTGGACTGGGAGGTGTTTACCGTGTTACCTACACGGCCACATTACAGCGTGGACTGGGAGGTGTTTACCGTGTTACCTACACGGCCACATTACAGTGTGGACTGGGAGGTGTTTACCGTGTTACCTACACGGCCACATTACAGTGTGGACTGGGAGGTGTTTACCGTGTTACCTACACGGCCACATTACAGTGTGGACTGGGAGGTGTTTACCGTGTTACCTACACGGCCACATTACAGTGTGGACTGGGAGGTGTTTACCGTGTTACCTACACGGCCACATTACAGTGTGGACTGGGAGGTGTTTACCGTGTTACCTACACGGCCACATTACAGTGTGGACTGGGAGGTGTTTACCGTGTTACCTACACGGCCACATTACAGTGTGGACTGGGAGGTGTTTACCGTGTTACCTACACGGCCACATTACAGTGTGGACTGGGAGGTGTTTACCGTGTTACCTACACGGCCACATTACAGTGTGGACTGGGAGGTGTTTACCGTGTTACCTACACGGCCACATTACAGCGTGGACTATGTGTTTTTTTGTTGTGACACCTACATGACCTCTTTAGTTTGGACTGAATGTTGTGGTACCAGCATAACTTTATAGAGAAAGGGTGGTATTGGTGGGAGTGAGGGGTGGAGTAGGCATAGATATTTGTTTAGGAGGGGCCTACTGACTGTAGGTTAACTTTGCATGTAGGGAAGGCGGGTCTTCTGTATTACTGCATGGCGCCAAAGATCTTGGTCCAGTGACATTGTCTTAGAGAGGTGCAAGTGTGCAAGGTCAGAATTTATCAAGTCGTCCCAGGTTTTTCGGGGTCTACCTACTCCATAACTTCCATCAATTTTGATCGCCCTGCACGTTTTTTATACAGCCGTCGTCTTTCATGCGCATCACGTGACCATACCAACGTAGCCTTCTCTCGAGTAAACAGCATCTGATCCCTCTTATTCCTAATTTCTCACTTAGTTCATTTATGCTTTGCCGTTCACGTATATTACTATTACACATCCAACGGAGCATGCATGCTTCGTTCCTTTCCAGTCTGCGCAGGTCCTCTACACACAATGCCCAGGTCTCACTGCCATGTAACATTGCTGTTCGTATACAGGCATCATACAATCTGCCTTTCATTTTTAGAGAGAAACCTTTACTGGTCAACAGCGGTATAAGCTCTCTGAACTTTTTCCATCCCGTTCTAACTCTGGCTACTGTACTTTCAGAACACTCTCCACCACTGCTGATTTTGTCACCCAGGTAACGGAAAGTGTCTACTATTTCTATAGAGCCATCTGGGCAATAGAAGGAGCTAGTATCCTGTGGCCACTTGCTACTTATTGCACCTGAGCATTGGCCACATATAAAGTCTACATTCTTAGATAGTTTACCTCTGATCCCACTACATCTTTAATGTACCCATAGTTTGCATTAGGTGCATAGAATGGAATTTCTACCTACTCCTTTCCTTTGAATGAAACAGCTCTAGTCCTGTAGAAGCCATTTCTATATTATATAATGTCATGTTCTGGAAGATGAGAGATTTGCCAAAGGTAAAGACATCAAATTAATTTCTATATGAAACATTGGAGCTGCAGTCAGACCATTTTACCAATACCTCACCTCTCTCATATATGAAACCATGTCAGCTTCCTTCATTATGGTGTCTCTTGTTTCCTTTTCTCGGCTTACTTACAGAAACACAAACTATCATTTCAATATTTTGTCATTTTTAATTATTTTATTTTCATCTTGCTGCATCTTCCTATCTATTTTTCTCTATTGAGAAAATCTTCCAGTGCATTCTTCTTTCTCCACTATTTTCTTTCCCTCCCAATCAGAACTGTTTTATGTATGTGTATGCATCTATATATATATATATGCATGTCTATATACAAACATTGTATATATGTAGTTGATCTGTCAGTTTTTATGAAGTACTGAGGTGATAAATTTAATATAAACACTGATGTACTCGTGCATGAAGATCTTTAACCCTTTACCATTTACATTACTCTATATTTACTATTGTGTTTTTGTGGTAAAGGCTTTATCTCACATAATATTGAATCTATGAGATTTTTATGTTATTTATTTTGAGAACAATACCTTAACATAAGTATGAGTGGCCAGTTAGAACAGAAAGAGGTGTGAGAATTCTGGACGGATATGACTGGTTTAAATAATCGAACCAGATATCTTCCAGATGCTTTAAATGATGCCTTGGAGATATTCACTTCAATTCCTAATAGTGGCTGGTAGCAAATTCTTTTTGTCTTTAAGAGTTTTCACCCTACTTTATAAGCTATTGTATGTATGTCTGTATATGCTCTCTTTTATACTATTTCTGCCTTATAATCTCCCCTCTTATCCTCTCTTATTAACACTATATACACCCCTCTCCCTTTCTCCTCTATATCTTCACTGTCCTCTCTATCACATATTTCTCTATATCTCTCAACAGGTCAACTGCCTTAATATACTTCAAGACATGTTTTTAACACTAATTACCTCCCCTTCTGGTTTGGTTCTTTCTATTTTACCACCCAGAACCACCCCCTCCAACAAAAAATAAAAAACAATCACGCACACACACACACACAAACACACATTCCCACACTGACCAATGAAAAATGAATAACAATAGTGTTTGTTTTGTTTGGTTTTTATATTTCTTTAAATTTTTCTACTCTTTTAATGATTTTTTTTTTCTTTTGTATGTTTTGTTTTGGTCAAGAATATAACAATTTATGAGTATTGAATATCTATCGATGTCACAGGAATAAAAAAAAATTCTTTCAAGTTCTTTCAACAATTAATTTTAACTGGTTCAATCCTATAGAAGAGTGAAGTAGTTGTTTCCTCATGGCATCAGAGAAGTCATTTGAACACAGCCACAACACATTAAGACTACTACACTCCATCATCATCTTCTGTAATAAGGGACCACTCGCATCCCCTATAACGTTGCCACTTAGGTCAAGGTGTTCCAAGCGACCCGTGTCAATTATAGCTTGCAAGATGTGTTCTACCTGCTTGTCTCCGATTCTGTTCTGACATAAGACAAGTTCTGTCAGCAGAGGAAGGTTAAGGATCATCTGTTTGATTTTTTCGCAGGCTGCGTCATCAACTGCGACTTTAAATGCTGTAGAACGAATATCGATGCAGCTGAAGTTACGCAGTGGTGACAAAAGACTGAGGTTTAACTTACGAAGACCCTCACAAGCTAACAGTTCTTCTAGAAGACGGTTCACAGAAGTGACACTTATTACGCAGTTACTCACCGAAAATGTTGAAAAGTTCTTGCCGTGCTTGATTTTGCCCACGAGATTCTCTGTGGCGCTTTCCAAGTCACACCTGGCTAGCTCAACTTTCTCAAAGATATGAGGAAACACATTGATAATGTACGCCAAGCGATGGCGATTGTGGATGTTGTCTATGCAGAGCATTCGCAAGGCTATGTCGCTCGTAAAAACTGACCGCACCTTTTTGTACATAATCGGTGTGAAATTGCCAGCCCTGTTCATCTCTCCACAAAATGACAAAGTTCGTATATACTTATTCTTTTTAAAAATTTCACATACAATGTCGACAATGTACTGACTGTTAAACACACTTTCACAATGTATAAGTAAAGTGGTCAGATTTTCTAGTCGGTTTATAGCATGTGCCAGGGATATACACAAGAAATATTGGTCCTCCATGCCATCTAAATGAAGTGTGATACCACGGATTCTTAATCGACAGAGCCTTGCAAGGCGACAGAAATTTTCAAGAACTTGAGATGGACATCGCTGAATATGAAACTCTAAGACATCTGGGAAATGTTCTACAATACAGTTCATAAGAGAAGAAGGAAAATATATCTGACTAAGGCACTCTAAACACAAGTCATAGTCATGCACATTGCCTCTCATTATTTTATCACAAATCCCAATACCTACACACTTTTTCTGACTCATGTTTGCCATGACATCGAGTAAACAACGGACTCCATCCTCATCATAGCAAGACATGAGGGAACCAGTTAAGACAACCCAAAGGAAGCCCATTTCCCTACTCAACACCCACTCTAACAGATTATCCCTCTCGTATCTGTCGGTGTGTTCTGCAATGTAAACAGACACAAAATATTCTTGAAAGTTTGTACTTGGAAACATGTAATATGCAGTGGAATTTTGCAAAGGAAGAAGATTGGCTTCGACAAAGAAACCAAGATGAGTGTTAGGGAGCTGCCAAAAATGGGGATCTATTTCTTTAGGACTGCAAAACGATCTCTCTGATTTCCACATTTTAACAGATAATGTAGACAATTTCTTCAGAACAACAGATATCAAATGTCTTTCGGGAAGAATTTGGAATTTGGTATAGTACCTAGTTAGAGCACATTGCATAAGTTCTCTGTACAGATGATAAATACTATTAGTCTTTGGTTTAGCATGGTTGTCTATAATAAGCCATGCTAGCAGAACTAGTGTGTAGACGTTCCGGAGGATTCTAGTCAGCACCAAATCTTTCCGTACCTTCTGAATCAAAAGTGACACCTCGAGTGCAGAGAAGTCCGACAGCAGCATTTCTTGGAGGAACACAAAACTACAATGGAACTGAAGTCCGACATTAAGAAACATTTGATCACAGAGTTGACGATTGGCAAATCTTGGACGGCAAGATATTAGCAGCTGGGCCTCAGGTAAACAAAGAGAACTGAGAATACCACGAAGGTCTTCTTTACCAGAATCATTTACATAGTCAAAATTATCAAGAATAACGAGTACATTGTTTTGGATGGAGACCAACCAATCAGATATATCCTTACAATTGCATTTCTTGTCTTGGATCAATGGATCAAACAAAATGCTCACCAACGAAACCAACCGCTCTCTCGCCTCAGACGGTTTTATGTCCGACAATGTTGTCACTTGGAGACAGTCTACATAAATAACTACGGTGAACTTATTCACATAAAAGGGAGATGACATCATTGTCTTGGTGGACCAATCATAGAGTAATTTCCAGCAGAGCAATCGTTGCTCATGGACATCACTCTCGACTAGAGTAATCTGGGTGACACTGTGTTGAATTGGTGAGAAGAGATCATAGATAGGTACTTCATGGCACCTGAAACAAAACATAGAATAACATTAAAACATTTGTGTAGGAGAGAGAAAGAAATAAGGTAAAAACAATAAAATTCTAATTCTCCCAGCAAAAAGTGAAAGAATTGGTTAATTCTACAACTTGGTTCAACAATAAAATTATCTAACCATAATTTCAGCCCTATCAATAGAAACAATAAATATATATATTTAAGTTTGGTAGTTCACCACTGGATAGAACTGGTCATTCCATATGGTTAACCATGATGTAATAGGAAAAGCACTTGACGTTATGTAACTCATCCATCTTTGATGTTGAATCCTGTTGGTTGTGCAGGAATGGAGTTAATTATTATTGAATAAAATGACAGGAGGCCAAACTCGTGAAATTCCTTCAAAGTTTTATTTCTGCAGACACTATATATATTCCAGTGGCCAGATTATGTAGGTGGTCAGTCAAAATTTTTTTCTCTGCTTTCTCTCCTTGTAACCTCTAGGATTGTGTTTACCATTATTCCTTTATTGTGTAACTATTATGCATTATACACCTGATGAAATAACCTGACCACTGAAATGTACATAGTGTTTACAGAAATAAAACTTGGAAGGAATTTCACCAGCCCGGCCTCCTGTCATTTTATTCAATCAATTAGCTTCATACCGATGTATAATAACACTCACACACACACACACATATATAGCTCTATATAGAAAACTTTATTTTCCATTTCAGATAGACGTGCTCCATCATTCACTTTTCTATAAAAGTATAATATACACAAAACGCCAGCATCAACAGTTTTCCAAGAGATGGCAACATGAAAGGACCTGCTATTTTTATCTAAAAACTTTTTTTCCCGATTTTGCCCTGTCCATCCCTTCAATCTTTCTAATTTCTCATTCTTTCTTCTGATGAAGGACTAGTGTCCGAAACGTTAAGACACTATTCCTGCTATTTCAAGCATTAAACTAATATATTCCTGACATATTCTGTACCATTTGTGTTGTTATTTCTGTTTACCTTTTACAAACATATATATACATATATATATACATATACATGCAGTATGTTAGAGAAAATTGTGATGTCATTGGTGAGAATTGTGTCCAAGATGATAAAGGTACACTTGCCCTGACAGGTGCTGAGAAGAAAGAAGCATGGACGAGCCATTATGAAAGATTACTGAATGAGGAGAATGCATGGGAGAAAGAGACCCTACCCCAAGTGGACCCTATAGAGGGCCCAGCAATACAAGTCAGCAGCAGTGGAGTAAGTAAGGCAATTAAAGATATGAAGACGGAAAGGCAACTGGTCCATTAGGAATAGTTCTGAGATGCTGACAGCATCTGGGTTGGTAGGTTACACCATAACCACACGTATTGTTAACCAGGTAATACTAGAGGGTCTCATACCAAAGGATTGGTGCAGCAGCATCATTGTCAACTGCTACAAAGGTAAAGGAGATGCATAAAGCTGATGGACCAGATCATGAAAGTAACAGAAAGAGTTATAGCACAGTTGATTAGGGACATGGTAAATCTGGATGAGATACAGTTTGGATTTGTACCAGGCAAAAGGCACCTCTGATGCTCTCTTACCAGGCAAAAGGCACCTCTGATACTCTCTTCCTTGTGAGGCAGTTACAGGAAAAGTATGTAGCTGAAAGTAAGCTGCTCTACATGGCATTTGTTGATCTGGAGAAAGCTTTTGACAGAGTGCCCCGTGCTATAATCTGGTGGGCTCTTAGAAAACTAGGAGTAGATGAATGGCTTGTGAAGGCTGTACAAGTCATGTATAGGGGAGGAATCAGCAATGTTAGGGTTAGTAATGACTATAGTGAGGAATTTAGCATACAGGTCGGTGTCCACCAGGGCTCCGTCCTTAGTCCTCTCCTGTTTACAGACTATAACTGAGGAGTTTAAGACTGGCCTCCCATGGGAACTCCTGTACGTGGATGATGATGGTGGAACTAGAGAAGAAATTTTAACATGGAAGCAGGGCCTAGAAAGATGGGATTTTAAAGTCAACCTGACAAAGACTAAGGTCCTAGTAGGTAGAAGAGAAAACAGAACCCTGATCCCTCCTTGCTCAGTATGTAGGAAAGGGATAGATAGAAATTCCATCCTCTGCCCCAAATATAAACTATGGGCACACAAGAGATGTAGGCTATACATGTAGCAGCTGTACTGGGACAAGAAGCAGCAAACGGCCACAAGCGCTATCAAATTCTGGAAAGGCTTGGTAGAAACAGTAGACAGCTTCTGCTACCTGGGTGACCAAATTAGCAGTGGAGGTGTGTTCTGAAAGTACAGTAGGCAGAATAAGAACAGGATGGAAGAAGTTCAGGGAGCTACTACCACTGCTAGCTACAAAAGGCTTTTCCCTCAAAATGAAAGGCAGACTGTATGATGCATGCATATGAACAGAAATGTTGCATGGTAAGGTCTGGGTGCTGTGTGCAGGAGACTTGTGTAGATTGGAAAGAAATGAAGCTTGCATGCTCCAATGAATGTGTAATAGTAATATATGTGAACCACAAAGCATAAACTGAGAGAAAAACTAGGTATAAGAGGAATCAGATTAAGTGTGCAGGAGAGGAGATAGCGTTGGTATGGACATGTGATGTGTATGAAGGATGACAGCTGTATAAAAAGGTGCAGAGTGCTCAAAGTTGGTGGAATCTGAGGAGTGGGGAGACCCAGGAAGACTTGGGAGGAGGTGATAAAAGCTGACCTTGCCCAATTGCACTTCTTTAAGGCAATGACACAGGGCCAATATCTGTGGTGTTGAGCAGTAATACAGAAGACCCGACTTTGTACGGGGACAGGCCGAAGCTGAAGCATATATACAGTATTCCCCACCCACTCACATGCATCCCCCATGAAGACAGACTAAAGTATACATCCAGTGGAGCATCCAGTCCACACAGTAAAGTGGTCATGTAGGTGTAATTCCAGCCATGGAGAGCTTGCCAAGCAAACAAACAAAGGGTCAGCAGGACCCTTCTGTCATGTCAAGTCATGACAACTTCCCTAGTGTTGGTGATCTACCATGATAAACACACACAGCACCCGCTGTAAAGTGGTTGGTGATAGGAAGGGCATCATCATAAAATCTTGCCAAACAAAGGGTTGGAAGGACCCTCAGTTGTGTCAAAGACGACAAGCTCTCCTCAACACTCAATGGAATGTGAGACCATACATAAGTGAAACACAGATCCCTGGCTTGCTTGGGAGATCAGTGGCTCTGCTTCAGTATGGAATAAGTGTATGTAGGTAGACCTGTCCAACCCTTGATAGCAGGGATAGCTAATGTTAAAATGACAATGATCATGATGATATGCATATATGTGGGTATATATAATATATCTGTTATGGGCAAATCCTTTTGCAGTGGTGGTAGTAGCTCCCGGAACTTCTTTCCATCAGGAATCAACCATTATTTTAGACCTTCATACCAGTCCGTTCTTGCAACACCTATCTTTTCTCTTTATAGTAGTTGATGAGAATATAACTGCACCAGTTTTGGTGGATTGTGCTTTCTCAGACTATCTAATTAGCTGTCGGACGCCATGCTTTCCGGCATAGTTACGTCCCTTTATGATATGAGTTCAAATCCCGCCGAGGTTGACTTTGCCTTTCATCCTTATGGGGTCAATAAAATAAAGTACCAGTAATGCACTGGGGTAATTGCTGGCCTTGTGCCAAAAAGTAGAAACAATTATATACATATATATATCATTGTTTAACATCCATCTTCCACACACGTCTGTTCTTCCACGCTAGCATGGGTTAGATGGGTTGTCCTGTTGTGGGCAGTGTCCGGTCGGCTGACCTTGTCTTGCTCTATATATATATATATATATATATAAAGAGTTGTCTTTTTTCTGTCACACACTTCTTTGAAGGTGGCAAATTGGGATTAAAGAACTGGACTTGGTGGACTATTATGAATAAGCAACGAGATACATTGTCGGTGAGTTCGGTTGGAGTCTCATTTAAAAGTCTCACGTTTTGTAGTCAGAAGTTACACCTGAGATAAAATTGTTAGTACCCCTGCATCGTAGAAAATATAACCAGTGTAAAGGGTTATAAAAAATACCAGACTAAATACTGAGAGTTCAAATACTAAAACCCATCAGTCACAGCCTAAAGACTGAAACCAATGAATATTCATTACCTAAACTAGTTTATATATAACTAGTTATATGGTTGAGAATAGTTACACGATATCCCAGTGTGTTATAAGAAGCGACTTAAAGGCTTGGTGTCAGGTAGAGAATCCGGGTGTAAAACATTGCTGAAGTAAAAACTGATATCATGATATATATATATATCATCATCATCGTTTAACGTCCATGTTCCACGCTTGCATGGGTTTGGACGGGAGTTTTCCCACTTGAGGCAAGAGTGGTTGTCTTGCTCGCATAGGACTGTCTGGCGGGTTTTCTACAGCTGCATATATATGCACAAGTATAGACATATATATGAGGGTGTCCGAAACTGCAGTAGGGACACTGAGTAAATCGATGAATATTTCTTTAACATATTTATGTTTCCCAAATTAATTTTTATATATATATATTAATTTATATTAACTGAGGTGGAGTCAGGCAGTTATTACTTATATATTCGTAAAAAGTCAGAATAACTCAGGGCAAATTAAAATAGAGAAAATACAAATCTTGAGAAAAAACAAAATAAATCGTGGACTTGTTTAGAAAAGTTCTCCAGATGTAATATTTTCACAAGCAGGTTTCATAAGAAACTAAAGAATAGCTGAAAGTAACTAATCCATACAGGTTTATATGAGGTAACATTGACCTACTTGAAACACAGTGTCAAATTGGGAACAAACTTATTTGTATTTTGCAGGTGAATCAAATAACTATCATTATTGCACCTTAGTGGGCGGTGGATTGTTGCACCTTAGAGGGCGGTGGATTGGCAGTATCGGTAGAGGGTCGGACGCCATGCTTTCCAGCATAGTTACGTCTCTTTACGATCTGAGTTCAAATCCCGCCGAGGTTAACTTTGCTTTTCATCCTTACGGGGGTTGATAAAATAAAGTACCAGTAATGTACTGGGGTAATTGCTGGCCTTGTGCCTAAAGTAGAAACAATTATTGCACCTTAGTAGTTTGCTAGTATCGCTAGAGTGTCAGACACCATGCTTTGCAGCATAGAGTTATGGCCCTTTATGTTCTGAGTTCAAATCTAGCCGAGGTTAGCTTTGCCTTTCATCCTTACGGGGTCGATAGAATAAACCACCAGTAATGTACTGGGGTAATTGCTGGCCTTGTGCCAAAAGTAGAAATACTATTCTACCTTTAACCCTTTCGTTGTATGTATGGGGTCATAGGGGCAGTGTTGTGACATATAGACAGGAAACTGCTTGTGGGGTCGTCACAGTGGACACTGTTGTGAGATGTATGCACATGTAACTCCTTGTGGGGTCGTAGAGGAGCTGTTGTGGCATACAGCATTTCTTTTTTAAAAACCCAGAGGAGCCCATCTCCTGCCAAGGTCTGAAGACACCCTATCTTCCAAAGCAGGAGTGAGAAAGAAATATAAAAGAAGAATAAAACTTCAGTACTAGACTGGTGCTTTTTTTTATCAACCTCGAAAGGATGAAAAGCAAGGTTGACCTAGTTGGAATTTGAATTCAAGGCACAGAAAGCTGCAACAAATGCTACAAAGCTATAAAGCTACATTGTCTATGTCATTAACCCTTTCATTACCATATATCTAATGAAAGACACTATGTCATTAACCCTTACATTACCATATTTCTAATGAAAGACAGTCTATGTCATTAACTCTTTCATTACCATATTTCTAATGAAAGACACTGTCTATTTCATTAACCCTTTCCTTACCATATTTCTAATGAAAGACACTGTCTACGTCATTAACCCCTTCATTACCATATTTCTAATGAAAGACACTATGTCATTAACCCTTCCATTACCATATTTCTAATGAAAGACCCTGTCTATGTCATTAACCCTTCCATTACCATATTTCTAATGTAAGACACTGTCTATGTCATTAATCCTTTCATTACCATATTTCTAATGAAAGACACTGTCTATGTCATTAACCCTTTCATTACCATATTTCTAATGAAAGACACTGTCTATGTCATTAACCCTTTCATTACCATATATCTAATGAAAGACACTGTCTATGTCATTAACCCTTTCATTACCATATTTCTAATGTAAGACACTGTCTATGTCATTAATCCTTTCATTACCATATTTCTAATGTAAGACACTGTCTATGTCATTAACCCTTTCATTACCATATTTCTAATGAAAGACACTGTCTATGTCATTAACCCTTTCATTACCATATATCTAATGAAAGACACTGTCTATGTCATTAACCCTTTCATTACCATATATCTAATGTAAGATACTGTCTATGTCATTAACCCTTTCATTACCATATTTCTAATGAAAGACACTATGTCAATATCCCTTTCATAACCATATTTCAAATGAAATACATTGCCTAGCATTTTAAATTAACTGCCCCAGCCCCCAAAAATTGTTTGTCATACATATGTTAGAAACAATTATTATTATTATTGAGGGTGGTGGATTGGTAGAGTTGTTAGAGCATCAGACAAATGCTGAGCAGTATTTGTCCCACCTTTTTATGAGCAAAGTTCAAATCCTGCTGAGGTCAATAAAATAAAGTACCAGTCATGTACTAGGGTCTGTTTAATCACCTCTGCCCTTCCCCAAATTTATTAGCCTTGCATCTAAATTAGAAATCAATATTACTGTCTTTTTAAAAGGGTTGGGGATTGACAGTGTCGGTAGACACTGTGCTGTGTGGCATAGTTATGTCCTCTAAGTTCAAATCCTTCTGAAGTTAGCTTTGCCTTTCATCCTTATGTGGTTGATAAGGCACCGGGGTTGATTTAATAGACTTTCCCTTTCCCCTGTTGACCTTGTGCCTAAATCAGAAACTCTCATTATGGAATAGGTAGCCTATATCCCTACGTGTTATAGGAGCAAACTAAATGGGGTGCCACCAAGAAAGGCATCAGGTTATGAAATGTATGATGAATATGATTAAACCTACGTGGTTAACCCTCCCTTTAGCAGTGAAACCTTTCCTATTCATCATTCATCATCATCATTTCATTTTACGTCTGCTTTTTCCCTGCTTGCAAGGGTGGGACAGGAACTGATTCTGGCTTGATTTCTACAGCTGGATGCCCTTCCTAACACCAACCTCATTTACAGTGAGTGCTGGATGCTTTTTTTCCATGGCACCTCCACAACCACTTTGCAGTGGAATGATATGGACCCCAGTCCCTATCATCTCATTTTTACAGCTGAGTAAACTGGAGCAATGTGAAATAAAGTGTCTAGTTCAAGGAAACAACACATCAACCGGTCTGAGAATTGAACTCACAACCTTTCGATTGCAAGGCCAATGCTCTAACCACTAAGCCATGTGTCTCCATTTGCCTCCTATTGTTTTTTTTTTATGTTTTCAATGAATATGGCCTTTAAAACTGTTGGGAATTGGTAAAAATTCATTACATAATGAAGTTATGAAACAAAAATTATTCTAAACGACACTTAAAACATTTTAAATATCAAAATATAAAAACTTTATAAATATATTCTCCACTCATGACAATTTCTAAACCACACTATCTAAACAATGTATTGATTATCTGCCTTGGTTTATAAATGGGGTCAGGAGTTTTGCCTATTTCTCAGACATAAAATAAGGGTCTGTTTATGTTTGACTATATCTGGTAATTTACACCGTGTAACATATTTTTTGTTCCCCGGTTCTAAGTGTCATTGCCTGGTTTGTTATATCCCATTATTATTTAAAAAAACACTATTATTTAATCAGAAGTTTGGGTTTGTGTTCAGGAGTTTGATATTTCGAAATTTTCATATTTTTCAAGAAAAAACATTTTTTTAAAATTTATCAGTTCATATAATTAAATCAACAGAGTATATATTTATTTTATTACACAAGCGTATCAAAAGCAAACAAGTAAAAACAAATAACACTTATAAAGCAACTTATACACGTCAGAAATGACTGGATTTCCTATATTTACGGTTGTAGTCCAGGTCGTATTCCCGCACTAGCCCCCAGATATAGTCCCCCATCATTTTTTCATTGTAGTGGCCCTGGTACCTCCGCTCTATCTCTTTCACATTGTGGTGGAATCGTTCGCCTTGTTCTTCTGAGTAGGCGCCCATATTGTCCTTGAATTTTTCCAGGTGAGCGTCCAGCATATGGAGTTTAAGCGACATCCTGCATCACATGCGCCAAAAGCCTTTATCAGATCCTGCACCAGTTGCTGGTAGTTTTCAGCTCTGTAGTTGCTCAGGAAGCCCTTAACAACTGCCTTGAAACAGTTCCATGTTGTTCTCTCAATCCTATTGAGCTTATTGGAGAACTCGGTAGACTCAAACACCTTCTTTATCTGAGGTCCAACAAAAATTCCACCTTTGATTTTGGCCTCAGATAACTTGGGGAAGAACTCAAGAAGGTACTTAAAAATGGCTGATTCTTGGTTGAGAGCCTTCCCAAACTTCTTCATCAACCCCAACTTAATGTGCAGTGGCGGCATGAGCACAATCCTGGGATCAACCAGTGGCTCCCACATGACGTTCCGGGTCCCAACTACAAATTCTGTTCGCTGCTCCCAGTTCTTTATTTTGTAGTGGTCAGAGGTGGCTCTGCTGTCCCAAAGGCAGAGGAAGCATTGGATAAAGCCTCCTTGGAGTCCAAGCAGAAAAGCCACCATTTTGAAGTCTCCAATGATTTCCCAATTGTACTGGTTGTATTGCAGAGCTTCCAAGAGGACTTTCACACTGTAGTAATCTTCCTTCAGGCAGACTGAATGAGCTGCGGGCAGTGTTGGTAACTTGTTTCCATTGTGGAGGAGGACAGCCTTCAAACTTGTGGTGGAGCTGTCTATAAATAGCCGCCACTCCTTGGGCACAAACTGCACCCCAATAACGTCAAACAGTCCAGGCACGTCATGGCATAAGTAGAGGCCATCCCTAAGAGTGTAAAAGCCTGAGAAAGGTTTGTGTTGACTTCTCTGACTTGTCACCTGCACTTCCTCCTTGACCAAGTTCCACTGCTTCATCCTGGAGACGAATGCTTAAAACACAACTTACCCTTTTTTCAGGGTGCAAAAATCCAGTATCAAAAATCTCTTTAATCCACTTTTTAACAATTTTATACTTTATTGCACTTTTATAATTTTCTTTAGGTATTACTCTTTATTTTATAATTTTAATTTAACCTGAAACATATATTAAAAAAATCATTTAACATAAGCAAATTAAACTTACATACAACGTAAAATCCAGCATACAAATAATTTAGTGAATCGCTTAGAATTTTTACAAACCCCAACTTTTAACTGTTTAATAGCACTTTTTAAAAAATTTATTTGGGACCTAAGCAACACAAAAAAAGTGATTACAAGCCAGGAACAGAGAAAAATTTTTTTTTGTTACAGTGTTATCGACAATATTATCTCCAAGAAATCACATCTACTAATATCACTCTTTTTTGGTACCTCAACTTATCTACAAAACTCTGACATTAAATCTCAGTTTATATTTATCTAACAAAGTTATTTTTTTACCCCCCCCCCCTCCCTCATGCTACACGTGTTATTGAAATTTTGTAAGTTCAAATAACTTTGATAAAGAAGTAATAGCTGTGGTGTGAGTATTACATTCAACATATCGTTATCTTTCTAGTTCAGATATATTTGGAACTCTTCCAATGCACTTGTTTAAACTGACCCCTTGGCAGTATCGGTAGAGGGTCGGACGCCATGCTTTCCAGCATAGTTACGTCCCTTTATGATATGAGTTCAAATCCCGCCGAGGTTAACTTTGCCTTTCATCCTTACGGGGTCGATAAAATAAAGTACCAGTAATGCACTGGGATAATTGCTGGCCTTGTGCCTAAAGTAGAAACAATTATTATTATTGGCAGAGGGCGGTGTATTGGCAGTATCGGTAGAGGGTTGGACGCCGTGCTTTCCAGCAAAGAGTTACGCCCCTTTATGGACTGAGTTCAAATCCCACCAAGGTTAACTTTGCCTTTCATCCTTACGGGGTCGATAAAATAAAGTACCAGTAATGTACTGGGGTAATTGCTGGCCTTGTGCCAAAAAGTAGAAACAAATATTATTGGTGTGATCAAACGTTTTGCTCGCTCCCGTAAGTCTCCTTATTTACCTGTCGTAAATCATTTATTGTTCATTTGTGTTGTCGTGTAAGGGACATAAGGCCTTGGACTTTGCTCTGTGAAGGGGAAAGTATAATGGACTTTATTTAAAATATAATAAAAAAAAAAAAAAAATTAAAAAAATGGCGGAGCCACGCCCCCAAATTCGGCTGACAACGGTTTAAACGTTGAGGCGAATAACGCTGCCCCTCCCACAACAAATATGAAAACCAGCATCCCACTAGGCAGTATCGCCGACAGCAGCACCAACGACAACAACAAGGACAACAACAATGACATCAACAGCACCAACGCAAACAACAAGAACACTTTTGCTGCAGCAGCAGCCTGAGAGAGGCCATGCTTCAGCATGAACCTCTCAAACAAAGATGAAAAGTTGGCCCAGGTCTGGAAGCTCATCAAGCAAGAGTGAACCTGGGCCAACTTAACTGCACCGGTAGAAGCTACTGAAGCAGTGGAGCGCAGAACGGTGCATTACAGGTGCATCTCAGCAGAAACCAAGAGAGCAGCTTTAATTGCACAAGCAGATGTTGAAGTCGCGCTGAGGTGCATCAGGGATGACACTGAATACATAGCGAGGGGCAGACAGTACGGCACCATTTTGGTGCTGTTTAAGTCAGAAGCCCTCGCTATGAAACATGCTATGACACCTTGCAAAACCAGCAAGGTCATAATGTACCCCTCCCACATGGGAAAAAGAACAGCTCATCTCCACATTCCCAGGATCCCACCAGGACTTGACATGTGGTGGCTTCTGGGATGTGTGATTGTGGAGGTGACACATCTCAGAAGCCACCACATGTGATAGAAGTTACAAGGACTGCTAGAAAGGACTAGTCCGGGGTTGACTTGGAAATACTTCTCCAGATCAGGATAGAGAATATAAACACAATCCCAGACCACATCCGTCTTCAAAACAGGACGGTAATTCACATTATGACTGAGGGTAAAGGCTGCATTGTTTCGTTTGCAGAGAAAAAACCCATTTGCGAGCCTTCTGCCCTCAACTACTGAAAGATGCAAGGGGTCGAAGGGCTCCACTGCTCCCGACACCGGGGCGAGAACCACCACCAACACCAGCATCGGCAAAACCACCAGCAACAACACCAATAGAAACACCACCACCAACATTAACCACCCAGGGGGGAAACGAGGAAAGTTGCCGAATCCCCCCCCCCCCCCCAAAATACACATCAATAAAAACTTAAACACACACAGACCCCCTCATTTTCCAGTAGTGAAGATGAGGCAAAACCCAAATCGCAAAAAATACAAAAATGAAAACAGAAAAAGAAAAAAACTCCACAAAGCACAATAAAACACCCACAATAAAAGATGCAGGCACCACCCACGCAAACATCTCCCCAATAACACTCATCATCACCAGAATCCCCCAAATGCAAATAACTTAAACAGATGTAAGAACAAACACACAAACATCTGAAACCACAGGCACCGTACTCACAACAAACACATACACAACCGAAACAACACCATCAAAACCATCACCACCAGTCACACAAACAAATAAAATCACACCAACAAAACATACAAAACTTTGTGCTCATCAGAAGGGCCAACAAGGGATTGATGGCCCTTGTAGCACGAAGTGAAGAAATACAAACAGATTTTTAAATCGAGCACATTTCGCGAATGTCACTCGATTTCTACAAAGAGATTCGAGAGAGCTTTCCTTGGAATGTGGGAACCCCAAACGTAAAACCTACATCCAGACTTTTAAAGGGGTTCCCAAAAGAAACCCACCAACTCTGGAGGTTGAACCACCCGATCTTCATAAGAGTCTGGAAGGTAAGTAAACCTTTCCTCTCTCTTTTAGCCTGCCAACATGGCCGTATTAAGAGTAGGAAGTTTAAATGTTCGAAACTTGCGATCGTCCTGGAAGCAGGGTCACCTGCTCAATGACCTTAGGTCTCTAGAAATGGATGTAATTGCTGTCAGTGAGACCAGGATTTCCGACACGCGCGCACTAGCCCCCATTTCTAACACTATCAGATCTTCGCATCTGTTAGTTGGCCGGGAATGGGAGTTGGGGTTGCAGTGCTGTTTAGGAAAGGCCTGGATCTCAAGGTAAGGTCAATCTTCCGGGACCCGGGCAGTAAGTTGGTGGTCCTGGACGGGAACAATAGCGAAGGTGGTGGCCTTTAGTCTGGTTGCCGACTACACCCCTACCAGGGCTAGACGGCCGGTCTTCTTTAGGCGTCTGGAAGCCTTTCAGGGTACATCTCGCCCTTTACTGTTAGCGGGGGGACTGGAACAGCATCTTAGAAGCACACTGGGATTTTGTGGGAGTAGCTGATAGGAATGGGGGTAGGGGGTGGGGTGCAAAAGCCTCAAGAACCTGATCAGCCAGTTCCAACTGTCTGACAGGTACCAACTAGATTTCCCTAATGTGCCAGTGTGGACCTGGACAAACCATTTAGGGACATCTAGATTGTACTTAGATAGGTTTCTAATTAGATTAGTGGATAAGGGTAGTATAGGGTGTGCACAATTACATATGGTCGACCTAGATAAGACGCGTAGGTTAGGACCTGGTTACTGGAAGCTGAACACTTCGTATCCGGCATGTATGGCTTACAGGGACCGGGTCAACAATTTAGTTAAGCAAAAGTTGACAGAGGGAGTCGTCAACAATAGATGGTGGTGGTGGTGGTGGTGGTGGTGGGGTGGGAGGGGGGCTCTCAAAAGAGGGATTAGAGTAATGTTGATAGGGTTTAGCGAAGAAGTAGCATTAGAGAAAAATAGAAAGGAGGGGGAGCTGGTAGATAAGTTAGACGAGCCTATTTGTAGTGGATTTGCAACTAACGTGCTAGCGGCGAGAATGGCATTAGATCATTTCTTCAATGCGAAACACGAAGGTTGCATTGTCAGAGCTAAGGCGCGTGCTCTGAGAAACAAAGGAACCAAATCTGTTCAATGGGCCCATGTGGCAGAGGTGCAGTGTGGTAATAAAACCATAATTTGGTCTTTGACGGACTGAGTGATTCCAGACGGATGTGTGAGGCCTTTCGCCAGCATTTTGCTCGGTTGTTCGGGGGAAATGGCAGGTCACAGACGATGGGGGACTTCAGTTCCTACCTCAATGGCTTGCTACAACTCTTGACAGCTGACACTGAGAAAGGCTGATAACTTCAGCTGAAATTTAGGATGCCCTTGTCGGCTGCACGGGCTCAAGTCACCTGGTTTGGATGGTCTGCTCTACGAGCTTTAAGTAAATATATCAGACTTGTTCTCCAATCTCCTCGAAGCGCTCTACTGCAACTGACAGCAGAATGGGAGTATTCCCAGTTCTGTGAGCCAAGGAGTAGGAACGCTGATAAGGAAAGACGAGATCAAGAGGGACACATTAGATAATTTCAGGCCCATAACTCTTCTCAATACAGAGTTTAAGATTTTGGCCAAGGTGTTAGTGAAGAGGTTGGCGCTTGTCGTTGAGGATTTGATGGGGAGGCGCAAACTTGCGCAATCTCGACCAGGTCCATACACAACGACCTCCACCTCATGCGATACATCATAGAAAGGGTAGGGTGTAAACCTGGCTTCGGTGGGGCTCTGATCAATTTAGATCAATCGAAAGCATTCGATAGGGTTAACCATCGGTACGTGGAGGCTATCCTCAAGGCAACTGGCTTCGGCCCTGTCTTCAGAAGCTGGATCACTGCAATGCACAGCAGCATCTGCTCGGTGGTCAAGGTTAATGGCCACCTCTCGGAACCATTTTAGATCTGATCGGTCCGTCAAGGATGCCCTCTCTCCTCCCTTCTGTACGTATTGACTCTCGAGCCTTTACTGCGGAAGCTGGAGCTGTTGCAGGGCATCCTGACATGATGGTGTCAGACACCTCAGAAATCGAGGTAGTCAGCAACTTATTGGAGGAATATGAAACGTTGATGGGAGCAAAACTTAACCCGGAAAAGTCGGTAGGCTTGCAACTCGGCACCTGGAGAGGCAAGTCCATGCCATCCAACAGCGTCATTGGGCGCTGGACGGACAGACCGGTAAAGTTGCTCAGGGTTTGGTTTGGGCCAGACCTCCAGGTGGATAAGAATTGCGATGAGGCGACGGGCAGGGTCCCACCCAGAAATGGGCTGCGAGGAAGCTATCACTGAAAGGTTGGGCGGAGGTGGCAAATGCGTACATTGCGTCTGTCATCTACTACCGCCTGACCATTGTCCCTTGCCCCCATTTGCACTTCGCCCACTTGGAACAGCTCCTCTTCAAATTCTTGTGAAGGGGACAAATCATATTAGTGAAGTGGTCCATCTGCTGTCAGCACCCTCTACGTGGAGGGCTGGGCATGCTGTGGCTAATTATGTGCAGACATGTGCTGAGGCTGCGGAATGTCCAGATATTCTGCCTAAACAGTGAACAGGTGTGGTCGCTGTTTGTCAGACGGGCCTTTCCTCAGCTCGTCTCTTTGACTGTGCTGCAGTCCTAGGTCAAGAAGAGACCGAGACTGGGTGACTGATATCTCTACCAGACAGGCAATGCTGTCAGTGGAACTTCCACTATCGAGTTCTATAGAGGATTAGTGGTGGGCAAGTGCGACGACGCACTCGGAGAAGCTCTGGGCGTTAATGAAGTCGAATGAACCAGTCTGTTCCGGAGGACTTTGGATTACTTCCAAAAACTCTACAAGCCCGAAAGTGCTGTCAGACGGACCTACTTGAGATGCGTGCAGAGCGGTGAAACCGTTCTGCCCGCACTCATCCAGTGTCCATGCATTACTGACTTGTGGAGTTATGTTGAACAGCTGTTGTCGTGAGTAGAACGGATCTGGCTATCGGCCGAGTCCATAGTGAAGATCGACCTGCTGCCTTCCTTTTGTCAGGAAGGGTAGGCAATTTTCCTGTCTGGTGGCAGTAGCGAAAGAGGTTGTATGGTGGACCAAGTTGAAAGGACTGAAGACAGACACTTTGCTGTTCGGCCAATCCTCATCAACTTTTTCAAGTTTCACTTGGAAAGGAAGCTGAGGGTGGAAAGGAAGGTGAGGGTGGAGAGAGAAGTATGTGTCGGCCCTTGTGGACAATAAATGAAACCATTATTATTATTAGTAGTGGAATGGCAGTATTGGAAGAGTGCCAGACGCCATGCTTTGCAGCATAGAGTTATGGTCCTTTACGGTTTGAGTTCAAATCATGCCAAGGTTAACTTTGCCTTTCATCCTTACGGAGTCAATAAAATAAAGTACCAGTAATACACTGGGATAATTGCTGGCCTTGTGCCTATATAAGAAACAATTATTAGTGGAATGGCAGAATCGGTAGAGTGTCAGACACCATGTTTTGCAACATAGAGTTACGGCCCTTTACGTTCTGAGTTCAAATCTTGCCCAGGTTAACTTTGCCTTTCATCCTTACAGGGTTGATAAAATAAAGTACCAGTCACGCATTGGGGTCGATTTAATCAACTTCCCCTCCCCTCAAATTGCTGGCCTTGTGCCTATATAAGAAACCATTATTATTATTTGGCAGTATCGGTAGAGGGTTGGACGCCATGCTTTCCAGCATAGTTATGTCCCTTTACGATCTGAGTTCAAATCCCGCCAAGGTTAACTTTGCCTTTCATCCTTACGGGGTCGATAAAATAAAGAACCAGTAATACACTGAGTAATTGTTGGCCTTGTGCCTAACGTAGAAACAATTAGTATTATTATTATTGGTTGTCAGAATTCGTAGAGTATCGGGGTAAATGTCATTACCGTATTTTGTTCTGGTTCTTTACATTCTGAGTTAAAAAAACATTGCTTTTATTCCTTTTCAGGTTAATAAAATATGGCAGCAATTTATTTTTGTTTTTTTCCATATCACTACCTGAAGGGGTCAGAAAACAGTCACTAGGTAACACAAAAAATATGATGTGGGTATTTAGCAATTTGTTGTACAATCACAAAGACATTTGGGGGCAGCTTTAACACTTGAAGGGTCTGATTTGTGAAGTTCCACCATACACGGGAACCGAACGAGGTCTGTTATTTTAACACTAGAAGATGATATATAAAATATTGATATAAAAAGTTCCATGGAAACATTTATTATCAAGAAAATGTTTTAGAGTAATTTATGTTTAGTATTTGTTAAGGTAATGAAAACTGAACAGAGACAATTGGAGACGACTTTCCAGTCTGGCCTAGCATCTGACAAGCCACACCCCAGAATACACCCGGTAAAGTGGTAGTGATGGTGCCACAATAAAATACATCCAGTACACCTTGTAAAGTGGTAGTGTTGGAGCCACAATAAAATACACCCAGTTGACCCTGTAAAATTGTAGTGATAGAGCCACAATAAAATACACCCAGTACACTCTGTAAAATGGTAGTGCTGGTGTCAGAAAAGCACACCCAGTCTATGCTGTAATGAGGTAGTGTTGGTGTCAGAAAAACACACCCATGCTGGTGTCAGGAAGACTTTAACTGATCAATGGATTAATGTCCTGTCCAGGGCGAAGTCTTGTACTCTCAGTTGCTTAACACCATGGAAACCACGATAAACACTGGCCTGATGAGTCTCTGGGAGAGCAACTCGGGAAAGGATGAGCAACTCTGTAAAGGGAGAGCAACTCTGTAAAGGGAGAGCAACTCGGTAAAGGGAGAGCAACTCGGTAAAGGGTGGGCAACTCGGTAAAGGGTGGGCAACTCGGTAAAGGGTGGGCAACTCGGTAAAGGGTGAGCAACTCGGTAAAGGGTGAGCAACTCGGTAAAGGTAGAGCAACTCAGTAAAGGGTGGGCAACTCGGTAAAGGGTGAGCAACTCAGTAAAGGGCGGGCAACTCAGTAAAGGGCGGGCAACTCAGTAAAGGGTGGGCAACTCAGTAAAGGGTGGGCAACTCGGTAAAGGGTGGGCAACTCGGTAAAGGGTGAGCAACTCGGTAAAGGGTGAGCAACTCAGTAAAGGGCGGGCAACTCAGTAAAGTGTGGGCAACTCAGTAAAGGGTAGGCAACTCAGTAAAGGGTGGGCAACTCGGTAAAGGGTGAGCAACTTGGTAAAGGGTGGGCAACTCGGTAAAGGGAGAGAACTCACCTGTAAGGAGGTTGATTATTGTCATGGTACATAGAAGTGATATCTGGTATATCATTCCTGTTTCGGAAGTCCAATACCCGATACAGGCAAAGGTTGAAATCCTGTGTCCGAAGTTCTGGAAATTTTCCCCACGGTGAACTAAACCCAACACTTGCAGTTTCTCCATAGAACTGCTTGAGGTGAACAATGACAAGGTCTTGAATTTCTGAAAAATAAAAGAGAAAAATATTGAAGTTTATATGAAGTATTGTGAAATATGGAGTTAAGTTTGGAGGAAAGCTGGTTGAATGTAATTTAGAAATATAGGAAAACAAGAGTAGCATAATGTGTTGGATTGGACTAAGGAAACGATGTTTCCATTGGTCTTTCCATTACTGATACTGTCTAGAAGTTGCAACTCCTGACAGAAGGTGAGATTTGAACAGCCTGCGCATCTGAAATTAATGTGTAAGTGGCTGAGTATTCCACCTTAAACATAGCCTCAGAGAGCTTCAGCTTGACAATGTGTGAATTACAGTCACAGTCAATCCAACAGGCTTCCAAACAGTTTCTGTCTACCCTCTTTCACACACAAATCCTGGGCCAACCTACAACTTATGGTAAATGACACCCAAGAAGTCAAGCAGTGGGATTGAACCTGGGACCTAATGATTGTAAAGTGAACATCTTACCCATGAAGCTATGCTGTGTCCACTGTATTATAATTGTTTTTACTATAGGCACAAGGCCTGCAATTTGAAGGGGGTGGATTAAATCAACTCCAGTGTATTACTGGTGCTTTATTTTATTGACTCCGTAATGATGAAAAGCAAAGCTAACCTTTACCATGAAGCATGGTGTCTGACACTCTACCACTACTGCCATACCACTGCCCTATATTATAATGCCAGATATATCTTATGATGTGCATGTTGTGTGGTTTGAAAAGATTACTGCATGAATTGAATTGTATTTCTGAATAATAAATATTTTGTGTAGGATGTGGGCCGTGCCTAGCAGGGTTATTTTTTATTTGTGTCAACGTTGTAAGCCAGGTAATGCTTCAGTTTTTGTTATAATTCACATTATTATTGTGTTTCCTTTCATACTATTTATTTCAATTATATATTCTACATTTCAGTTTTATCTGTTTTTTTTACACAATGTTTTGGTCAAAATGGACTGAGAAATTAGAGTACAGAAATGAGACATGCAGAAACCCATAGTTGTACCGTCCTCTGCTGTCCTTAATGTATTTTCTGTAAACCTTTTGTGGTTAATAAAGAAATCATTATTATTATTAAATGTTATCTTCATCATTACACAGTGTTGATGTTAACTACCAGTATTTTTCTTATCAGGCTTCATCTCGGAGCTTAAAATGATAAAATTTACTTTTTACACTTCTTGGTGGTATCCACCACATTTCTAATTATTCTGACAGTCAAGTAGGCATGCTTTTTCTACAGCCTCTATACCAAGATCACATCCAATTTGTTGCAAATATTTTGTAAGATCCCAGGGCTCCTATAATTACTGGTACCAATATTACCTTATTTACTTCACCCCTCCGTACTTTCAATATTTGTGATCGTTGTAGTAGTTTTTCTTTTCTTTTTCTTTATCCTTTATTCTCATATCAAAAGAGCCACATTTCTTTTCTTTCTTGGGTGTCAGTATTATTATTATTATTAGACAAACAGATTTAGGTTCCATGAACTAAAAATGACAGAACACCACAACTTGTATGTAACCTCCTAAAATGTTAAATGTAAGTTTAAACCAAACAAACAACTTGTAGCTGTTGTTTTCAGAGCTCTTTGTTGGACTTCAATACTGCTAATGCAGCAAAGAATAAAATGCCAAGAAGCCATATATACATATACATATATATATATACACACATATATATATATATATATTTATAATATATATATATATATATTTATAATATATATATATATAATATATATATATTT